>JAVJGJ010000062.1:43607366-43627870 GCA_035590215.1 Microhierax caerulescens
ACCCCCCTTCTGGCCTTTCATTGTTGTTCTTTTATGGTGGGATTTGTTCTTTTGCCATCTTGTCACAAATCCATTCCTGTGGCTATGTCACTTTTAAGGAACAGCATGGCCAAGTCTGGCCTTTCAATTTGCCAGAGGTCCGGGGAGCGGCTGCTTCTGCTGAGAACACTGTTGCTGACAAACTGGCTGGGCTGTCTCGCACCGTCACACAGAACTGCAGAGCTCCCAAAACCATGAGGCCCAAAGCAGACACTTGTTCTTATGTCATAGTCCTTTCCTGCATATAGCTCAACATATTATCTTCTAAATCTAGTGACGTGGCTCGTGACATCAAAGCTGGGGAGTAAGAGTTCCTCTCTTAGCATGATCAGGGAAAGCAAGTCCTGGGGTCACGAATGCAGATGCTGCAAGCCTCAGCATTGTGTATGGATATTTCTCTTTTCATTTGCATACAAAGTGAACCATGAGTGAAAACCAGTCTGTGAGGAACTTGCAATTTCAGTTTTTGATGATTAGACAGTGGCACAGTTCTTTGGAGTGTCTTTGTTTCCACCTGTCTCCACCTTAGCTCTAGTTCCACCGCAAGGGCAGTGTTAGCAGCACATGAGATGTGTCTCTGAGTCATGGATCCAGCCCCTGTTTCCTCAGTTGCCAATACTGAACTGGGAAGTGATAAGAGGGTGACCTCAAAGCACAGGTAGAGGCTTCCCCATTTTCTTTTGCTACAGACAGAAGGGGGTTGGCTGGCCACTGGGCTTTGCTGGCTCAGCATGAGAGCACCCCTCAGGAGATGTCCCTATGGAGGAAGGCTGCTACAAGACAGACCCTCAGCATTTGTTACAGTCCACGCCTGCAGAAACCCAGAAACCATCCCGGCCAGCACTGACAGCATTGCACAGGCTGCCAGATATGCCTGCAGTAGCCCCAGCTGGGCCTCAGGATTACAACAGTACACAACTGAGGTGGGACACGGAAAGAGTTAGCTATCAGGCTTTCTTGGGAGAAAGGAAAATTGCACTTAATTACCATGTGCCATCTAGAAGGTTTGAGACTAGTTATGTTTTTAGCCAAAGGCCTGCTCCAAAGGAACATATAAATCAGGATCAGGATTGTCGATTTGCCAGCAAGGATGTAATCCAGGTCCCCGTATCCTAAATGCGTTGGTTCATCAATAAAACCCAAGAGCCATGGAGGTTATGTCTTACCACTCGTACAAACGTAGCCACATACTCCACTGAATGACCAGTAAGGAAAAATCTAAAGCCTGACTGAGGGTAATGGGAAGTTCATTGGCTTCCAGCAAGTCTAGCAAGCTTTGAAGTGAGCCTGGATGGATCAGACATACTGAACAGATACAATTTTTACATATGTGCTCGTTATAATACAATCATACTTTTAACGGACACTGTTGCAAAAAATTAAAATATTATGTTCAAATACTCTTAGGCTATGTACATATAAAGTAATTTTATTCTATTAATCATGTTTGCACTTGCAAATCTATTGTTTTAGCCACATTAAAAAGAATCAATATCCTTAAGGCTTGAATGCTATAAATGTTCAGATCAAGTATCACAGACAAACCACAAAACTTGCTAAAAGGTGGGAGAAATCACCTTCCTATAAATAAAGCACATCATCTTAAACACTGAACAATTTTTCAAATTTCTTTCAAAAAGAAAGAGTTTACCTCTTAACGTTAAGTTATATATTATTATTTAACAACCATACTATCTGAATGATGCTAGATGAATATAGAGTTATGCTGCCATCGTCAAGAGGAATTAAGGAGCTTGATGTGGGTTAGAAGTATTTTCCTTTCCTTTGAATGGCATGACCTTGATATCACCCCTTAGTCTAACTTTATTCAAATAAAGTCAATTAGCATAAAGCATAAATGCTGCAGATAAAGTGGAAGTTGCCTTTGTGACAGTGATTCTCCAAGTCTGCCTTGCTCCCTGTTTCTCCTCCTAAATGTACACAAACCAGCTTGCATGCATTTCTGATGAGCTGAAAGGGCCACAATCCATATTTCCTAAAAACACTTATGAAAGGCTGCAAGTTTCAATGATCAAGAACAAAATAATCTTTTTGCCAGCATAGTGAAAAACAACTGTACCACCTCTTTCTGTTGACATATCAGCCTCGTTGCTCATGTATGAAAATTGGAGCTAAATGCTTTCAATTCAGAATTGGGTCCAAAGCTTCGGCAGAATGGAGAGATGTTACATGGGCTAAGACATTATCACTGAACCTTGGCTTATGCTTCTGAGGCTATGTTTGGCATGTGACATGAGTTCAGTCCTCAGCTAAAATGCTTCATATTTACCGCTATTCATCTTCATACTGTTTGTGTGTCCCAACACACCCAATCACCGAATTTCAAAGGAAGCTTAAAGGAGAACTATGGTGTTGGTTGCTAGCTAAAGCTGATGAGTGCCTGCCTTCATACTCTGCTGTTGTGGTTCCCCTGCTAGCACTACAGCACAGGCTCTTCATCATGGCTGGACTTCTCTGCTAATAATAACAAGAGGGGAATATTGGGTTAAAATCATTTAGGTTAATTTTTATATCTCTGCATTTGTTTGAAGTTTGGCCTAGGAAACAAAGGCAAGATTGCTGTTGCATTAGTAAAGAAAAATACTGAAAAACAATAAAAATGGGAAATAGCCCATTTGGAAATGACCTGATTGGTCATATTGTTTATCCCATAATCTTAGGAAGCTTGGAAATACTCATTCTGGCTATGGCTATACATTGACTTCAGCTGCACAAAAAAGGTATTGGCTGTGCTGTTTGTCTTGGTCTAAGCAATGGTGGAATGGTGGAAACCAATGGTGGAAACAAGTTTAGCTGCAGAACTAAAAAACATAGAGGAAGCAGTCCCTGATTTTTGCTTTTTGCTTTGAGAAAACCCTGAAATACACATGGTTACTGTGAAGAGGTCTCAAGAGAATATGTGCAGAGGATCTGACTGCAGAGGATCAAATATATGTCAAGGGATAGATCACCAGAGAGGTACAAGCTCACTGCTATAGACGAATCATAGCAAAAGGGACAATTAAACCCTTATTAATCCTAACTTTCAATGTATTAAAAAACAAGGAGGGGGAGGGGGAAAAAAAGACATACAGCTTTATCCTCCAGTAGTAGCCTCCTCCCTGCCTGCCCAGGTCGGTGCCATGCGAAGCTGACACAGCCAGTGGCCGATGGTGATCTGCACTATTTGATGTGCAGAGCAGGCAGGGAGCCAGCAGGCTGGCCACTGGATTGACACTAAAGGAAAAGTACATATTAATCCAGGGGATGATGCTTTTGGGATAATCTAGCACATAGTTTGTATTACTGATCAGAGCGGTTTGAATGGCTTATGTCACATTGAAGATGAGTACCAAGGAATTTTCTAGAAAGGTGAGGAACTAGACTTCTTTTTCTTCCTGGCAAATGGGCCAATCAGATCTGCATGTTTCTTGTCAGGAAAACAAAAAGGGAGTTAAGCTATAAAGTAAGTCCTCATTTTCATGGGTGCTCAGTGAGAGCATCACACTTGAAATTCCTGTGAAGTAAAATTTTTAAATTTTCTAATCGTGTTTCTGACAGTGCATATTTAGAAATGGGAATCAGATGTGGCATGAAAAAGACCCAAGTACATAAAGCCTTCAGATATTAGCAACTCTTCTTCATTTCCTTTCATTTCTGTTTTGATGAGGCTGCCATATAACCAGGCATTTCTGTCCTCTTCAAACTGAATGCTAAGGACTCCGAAGTTAAGAAGAAAAGAGAGTAACCATACAGACCAGTATAACAAGACATGCTGTTGAGGGTTGTTGAACTAGACCAAGAACGATTTCAGCAGCCAGGCTTACGTGCTGCTGAGCCTGTTTAGAAATAGCATCTCAAAACTATTTACTTGTACACCCTGTAGCTTACATTTTCAGTAGCCAGGTGCTCACTGAAATAACTATTAAGTGACTGTTGGTATGTATCCCCTTCCCAAAATACATGACCTGGAAGTCAGCATTCTACTAGGAAACGCAGAAGGATCCAAAGAACTGATTCAAATGCCATCAACCCAATCGCCTATCACACAGAAGATGCCTGCAAAGAATTTCTGCTTTCTGTTCGTTGTGGAATTGACTGACTTTGGAAGGATGGTGAAGGGGAAGATGACATGATGTGGATGCATGCAAACACAGACCTAAGTTTCCAAAGAGTTTCACCTTTTGGAACACAAAGCCCAGACACATCCTCTCCAAGCCTTCTTAAGTACCGAGTTCTTTGAGGTATCACCCAGAAGAGAATAGTTCAGTACACTCGTACAAAAAGGAACAGATCCCATCCTTCAGGCTGCAATCTTCAAAATAACTACTGCAGGGTGGATTTTTAGTTTTCAAAAACTGGTATGATGGAAACATGGGCTATTTGAAGGCAGAGACATGGTTTTTCTGCCCTCCATGTCCCAGTTATTTCCCCAGCTGAACAGGGAAACCTATAGATGGGGGTATGTAGGTGCCTGCAGACAACTCAAGGCTGTGCACAGCTTTGCAGGCTCTGCTCCAAACATCCTATCCCTTCTACTAGAGAACAGCTAAGAGGGCAGGGTGCCAGCAGGGAGTGACAAAACAGAACAATATGTACACATGGTAAATTCTTTTCAAAACTCTGTTACAGTTCTTAAACACCAATAGGGACTGGTGACCAGGTATGCATCACCCATGAGAAAAAAGGAATTTCAGTTCTTTAAAGTGGTCGAGAGTGAAATCAACCTGTATCTGTGCACAGAGGTGAGAAAAAGGAATATGTAAAACTTAGTTTTCTCTATGACCTCAGCACAAGTGCAGGCAAAGGAGCTACAACTCCTGTTCATACACAGATGAAGATTGCTCAGTGTCCCCCACTCCTTTCACGAGTTTCATTCAGTAACCTTCATGCCAGCTTTTCTCCAGCATCTGCATCAGCAAAACTAACAGAGCAAAGAGGAGCTCAGAGCTGGACTAAAGGAGACTCCAATTGTCCTGAGAACTTTTCCCAAATACAAATCTTGGCCTGGCCAGAGTGCAAAGGCTATGGGAAAAATATATGCCTGGAAGGCCTGACACATAGTACTGTCCTATGGTCTATCACTGCCATGACTTGGAAAGCTGCTCACTTAGAGAGGCTAATGAGGTCACTTAGAAATTGCAGTCTAAAAGCTTTTTTCCCCTCTTTCTCCTTCTGAGCTCAGACTTCCTTCCAATAACATTGCATCTTCCAAAAGAAACAGTCAAAACCTCCAGGTTTAAAGGAGTGTATCATATGTGAAGGTCTATAGCCCAACTGGAAAATGATTAATGATGTATTTTTTTTAAAGAGATTAACTTGATACCAACAAATCTTTAATTATAAGCCTAGGGTCACAAAGCCTAAACTGCATGTGAGGGTCCCAATAAGTCTAACCAAACTGAGGCAAAGGCTTTCCATCTCCATTAATCTTCATTAAAGTCCCTGCCTGAGGTGGACAGCACATCATCCTTGCTACAGACTATTAAATGACATACAGAGGTGTAAGATGTGAACTGAGAAGCCAAGTTCAGTCCCAGACATGTCCCAGGAAGGCAGCCCTTCCCAGCCCCCTCCTCAGAATGATCTCCCCTATGCGCACACTTCAGTGTAAAAACAGCATTTGAAATTAATATCACAGAAGCTTCTGTTCTTTGAAAATTACATGTGATCAGCCTACTGGCAGAACGCATCCAGCACAGGCAGGGGAGAGGGGGCATACAGAGCAGAGGATGTGAACTTCCACAGAGCTCAATAAGAGAGCTGTTGTTATCGTTGGCCTGGGTATTATGGCTTTAAATTACAAATTACTTTAAATTGTAAAAACATCGATAGCAAGCCCTGAAGAAGAATCCCCAGAATGGCAGTAAATAAAGAGCATCCTGTCCCTCTTTATGCCACAGTTAACGTGGGAGATGATATAAAATCCTAGCTTGGCAAGTGCTGCATGTCAGAGTTGATGAGTTGAAAGGATGTGCATGTACACAGACCCAAACAAAGAACTTCTAACACACAGAAAAATTACTGCAGTAATTACCTTAGATCTTGAGCAGTACAACAGCATTTGCTGTTATACTTTGGACTAGTTCTTCTGCATTTTTTAAAGAGGGTCTTATTACCCTGGAAGTGGCAGGTGGCTTCGCAGGGATCCTTGGGGCTGACATCACGGGGAAAAGTTAAGCCCACAAAGTACTTCCTTGTCAGACCCCTCACCACCCTGTGAAGAGGACAGATTTTCTGTTTTGTCCCAGGTCTGGAGTCCTTGCCTGGGCATCCCACCTGCTCCTGCAGCTCACATCCCCTGAAACCAGAGCCCATTCAGCAGCTGTATAAATCATTATGAACAGGGCTGCAGCGGGGTGTCGAGCAGTTGGCAGCACATGGCGGAGTGACTCCCTTCTCCCTTGCATGCCTCCATCTTCCCCTAAAGTAAACAATGGCAGTCCCCACTGTGAACCCGCTTGTGAAACCGCATGGCACTGAACTTTATCTCTGTGCCGAACAGGCCTCGCAGGAGCCGTGTAGCTGAGAGCGGCTCTGGTCTGTGTTTTCCTGCTGCCTTCCAGGCTGCTGCCAACCTGGGAATTCCTTCCAAGGCTCGTGTGGCAGCCCTGGGAAAGGAAACCTGCTTGCAAACATGGAGATAAACATGGTAATATGGGCAGTATAAAACCTCCTTTTTCTGGGCCCAGGTCAGGTCTGAAAATGCACTTAAATAAATTGCTAATACCCATTTGCATGCAGTTAGCTCCATCAACACGTATCCTGTGTCAGGTTGCTTTTGTTTTCCCATAGAAACTCATAGCGTAAAGAAGCAATGCTAAAAAGCAGGCCTGTCGAGTTGCAAGTTCAGTCACAGATCAGAGTAGTATCCCCTCTGATGAGATAATGCAAACAATTTTTGGTTCAGACATAATTATAACAACATGTTGTAGACGCAGATGCATATTTTTTTGCATACTGGAACTTCCAAAACTGGCAAAAGCTACCACATCACAAGTGAGGAAACCACTCCCTTGGTGAAGAGAGGATGGTACAACATTAAATCAGGGGAAAAGAAAACCCTCAGAAAGCCAGTATATTTATTGAAGCTATCCATACACAAAAGTGGTGGTCCAGGGATCTGAGCAGTAATGCTCTGCAGATGCCTCGCAATCCAAGTGGTGTTTAAAAAAATTCTTAAAGTCTCACCCACACAAGAGATTCTGGTTTAAAGCCAGCTCCAGGAAACAGCACACTGCAATGTTTCTTTCATATGAGGACTTTTCGGGGTTCTCTTTTTCATTATAATGATTCTAGCAGGCAGATAAAGAATCAGGACCCAGCTCTGCATGATGAGAGCAAGTTTATCCCTCTCCCTCTAAAGATTCTCTCCTGCCAATATTTTGGTTACACTCATCTGTCTTTTATGCTGTGACCTGAAAGAAGGATACTGTCTCGGAAATATTTTAAAATATCTGCAAGCATGGAACCACCATTCAAGTTATTTATACAAGTTCTTACAAAATAGGAACAATGGCTCACACCTTGATTTACATTTTGTAACTTCAGGGTCTCATTTTAAAAAGCTAAACCACTGTTTTGATTGAAATGGAGCTTTCAAGCTGGATTTGGGCTTTATTCCTGGGATGTTTCTTTACCACCTGTCTGGAGATATGCCCGTGTATTCCCAAGCTTTAAGAAGTAAAACTGATCTGTGTGTGTCAAGGGGAAGAACTTGACAGGAAGAAAAAGAGGGCTGTAATTGTGATTGGAACTGAAAGTGTTTTAAAACCAAGAAAGAAAGAATCAGCTTCAGGCGAGCAGGTCATTCTACCGGAGCTAAGCCGTGTTCAGCATGTAGGCTCTAAATCTCGCTGCAGTTTACCAAGTCTCAGCTTTCAGGGCCCTGGGAGATTAGCAGGCTAAGAGGTGGTGAGATGTGCTGTTCACAGCGTGTTCGTTGGGTCCTTGGGAGAGAAATACCAGTTTAGTTCCATTTTTGTAGTAGGTTTCCATCACTTTGGATGTGCAAGTATGTAAATTTATTACTAAGGTAAATTGAGGTGGGCCTTGTTTTTGTAGCACAGGGGGAAATAGGAGATGGCAAACAACCTGCCATGGGTGCACACAGACATGGAAAATGTCCGAGTGAAATTTGAGGTGACTCACCATTTTAGTGTATTTTATAGGCCACGTTCCGAAATGCCAGATGTTGTAATGTGTGTAACCCTCCCGTAACTGCAATCAACCCAGTTGCTGCTCACTATTTGAAATTACATTGCCATCATACCAGTGGGTTCTACCAGTACACAGCTTTGCTCAACCTCTTATTTCCTTTTCTGTTGGCCATTTCACTGGTAGGGATGAAGAGGCATTAGATGCCCCAGGCCCTTCCCTAAGGTCCAGAAACTTCTTGGGACATCTGCTCCTGCCTGAGCTTTCCTACTGGTTCCAGAGACAACAGTTTCATTCCACACACATAATCTAGAGAGAGAAGAAAAAATGAAGAGATTCCTCTCTTTCTTCCTTCTTGCCACAGCATGAAAAAAAAACCACTAAGCAGGATGGATAGCTTTTCAGGTCTCCCTCGTACAAAGATACCTAAGCAAACCATCCTCAGCAGCTGCACAGCCCTGACTTATGTGAGCAGGGTGGCTGGCATCTTTGGATAAAATGCATCTTCACAGGAGTGGAAGGGTTTTCTGCCTCCATTACATACCCTCTTTCAGTTAGACACACTCCAAATGAGTATAGATGTGTTGGATGTATTCCAACAGAAGAACTCTCCTCCTGCAGTGCAACTGAAAACCTGGTTAGCACAGGACCCTGTACTTTAAGTGCATGGCTTTTCCCAGATTCTAATGTATTGCTTTAAACATATATGCCCTTTTTGGAACACAATCCGGTGCCAGAGGTTATAGCAAATTCTAGCAAGTGGACAGAAATTTTCCTCCCTAATTTTCTTTTCCTCAGAGAGTTGAGGTTTCCATGTAAACACTTCTATGAGCAGGCCCTTTGAGACATGCCTGGAAGAATATATATTCTGCTTAACACACGTACACCATATCTTAGCAGCTAAGAAAAATAATTCTGTGGTCTCACTACACTTCACCACTATCACCTCAGCCTGGCTGAGCTAAAGATTAGAATAAAGAACAAAGTAGTATAGGTATGTTGAGAGAAAGCTATGGCTGATAACTTCACTGCTGTTTCTGGATTTTGTCCTGTCTTTCATGCTAGATTTCTAGCTTCAGGAAATAGTGTTTGAAATCCATGAAATATGGTAAATAAGGATAGGGATAACATAACCTGATATTCATTCACGTCTCATTGCAGTGTGGAGCAGCAAGCAGCACCAGCCTGTAACATCCAGAGAATTCACTCTAAAATTTAGATCACTATTTCAAAACATATAAAGGATTTTTTTTTTTCTGGTTTTGTGTAGGGTCTGATACACATTGTCTTACTATAGAAGATCCCCTTTGATGTCTGTGCATGTTCCATAAGCCAAGAGCAATATAATTAGGCCGGAGAACAAAGGGGAAAATGTAAATGTAAGTTATTCTTGGAAAAAATTTGGATCCCCAGCTCCAGACCAGAGAATCTTTGAACCTGCCTGAGCAAACTGTTCAGTGGCTGAGTCCAGCCCAACACTGGATTTTTGTTATAAAAAGGACAGAATCCAAACCATGGTCCTGGATGCTTACAGGTTCCTGGGCATTCAATATTTCTGGATCCAGTTTTTTTAATCCTGAGCCCACTCCTCATTACTTATACAAGTCATCTCTGAATCTTCTGGTTTGGGGTTTTCCTTACATGCATTCACTTAAAATATCAGGATTCTATTAAGTATTTGTAATGCTTACTAAGCAAAGCCCTGGGTAGTGAGTCTGGATCAGAGCACCCAGAGATTTCTTCCACAAATTCCAAGTGCAGGCTCAAGAAAAAAAAAAAAAAAGCCATTTCTGGGATTTACAATCGCAGGATGTTTGTCTTTAAGGTGTGCACCTCCAGTAAGCAGGTTCTGAATTCATCTTGCACATAATCATTGACATTCTTCCCTCTCAGCAAAATAATAATTCTTTGCCCCAGTGGAACAAAGGGGAGGAGAACAGAGCAGAAGAGTATGTGAGTATGTGTGGAAGAGCTTGCAGCATGGTCGCGTGGTGACTCAAGGACTGCAGAACAGAAACTGAAGCTTAACAGGACAGGACAGGGACAGAAGAGCTTCACGTCCAAGGGCTGAGATTTCAAATGAGTTGGGGTTTCTTTTTGTTGTGGTTGTTTTTCCCTTCAAGCAAAGCATCTTCTCTGGGAAAGTCCACTTCCCTAGTGGAAACCCAAGCTCTAAAGTAGCTAAAATAGTCTTTTCTCTCTCCAGTTAGTGCCTACTTTGTGGCTTCTTGGAAAGAAGGATTTTTGAACAGGAAGTCATGTTGGTTAATGGCACAGGGCATAGCTTCCAGAGGAAAATTCACTTATAGCCATTTTTAAGGTTGGTAATGAGGTGGTTTGTGGCCCTTTTTTTCCCCCTAGAGACCAAGACTGAAAACCAGATCCTGATCCAAATCCTGTAGCTCTTAGCATTTAGACAGCTGAGCACTCCTTATTGCCCACAAAGCCTCCAAGAGATGCTGTGTCTCAGTATGATGCTAAATGCAATAAACTTCCCATACTCGAGTACAATTTCTAAAGGAACATTAGGGAACTGGACACTCGAGGCCCACTGTTTTCCACAACTGTTGCCATGTCTTCAGCTTGCAGTTCTTTTGGTTTATAGGCACACCACATCTGTGTCTTATTCTTTGTGTTCAAGCAATACATCTCCATTTTCTTGTACTGCCCTAGTGCTTATTAGTAAGCCAGACAGTACGTGTGTTTTTGCAATTGCTGCGGATTTTATATCTGAACCTTGTAGTTCCAGAGAGCATTACAACAATCTGCAGAGCTTTAAAGAAATAGATTGGGATGCTGACACACCAATTGGACCCTTATCTATGATCTAGGTCTTTTCTCTAGATGCCTATCAGTAAAGACTCATCTCAACAGCCATAAACTTCTGCTTTCAAGCAGTGCATGTATCCTGCTGTGTAACAACCCTTTTGATACTAAGGATACCCCCTGTCATGTTTTCTCCACTGCCAAGCATTGATTGTTGACATAAGTGTTTCATTTAATAAAAGTTACCAGTATGTATGAGCATGAGGGGATGATTCAGCAGTGTTAGGGGCCACGTGGCAGCAGTCCTAACAGGAAGGCAAAAGTGATTGCTTCAGAACAAATAAATCAGGCCCCAAATTGAGACGACTTAGAGAAACATTGGTTTTGCACTAAATTGGCCTGCCTCGGGGTTGCATTAATAATGACAATATATGCATAAGAAGCAATTTGTCAGGATAGGCATTTGCATGTCTGGCTGTTACAAGGAAACATATAATGTCCGAAATCAGGAACTGAGCCCAGAGCCAAGACTCTGGGCTCCCGGGTTCTCCTCCTGGTCCTGCTCCTGTCCTGCACGTCTTTTCCATCCATCTAGTTTTTCCTCTGGAAGATAAGAGGTTCATGACATTTACCTCTGTAAAGTAGCCTCTGGATCTGTGTAAGCTCATTATAATGAGACTAATCAAAAAACTTTTTCCATGCACTATTCTATCAGCCTTACCTTTTTAAAGCCTTTCTTTAGAATCAAAATTATTGAAACCTACCAACTGTGCCACCTCCAGCCAAAATTCCTTGGCAACTAGTTAAACTCATTAAGCATGTGACCAAAAACTCATAGCCAGTCTTAGGGAACTCATTGTGATCCTAGTCCTTCCTTTCTTTTCTGGCGCGGAAATGGACAACAGACTTATACAGTTAAATTCATAAACTCTGCTCATCAATGAACTACTATGCCAAAAAAGACCAGCCTTTTATAGCAAAAATCCTGCATGTGTAAAAACCAAATTACACCAATAGAAGTGTGCACTACCATTCCTTACTTTGGTACCTGAGGACTTTAATTCAGCTGTTAGGCTGTCATAGCATTTTATCTAACACACAGAGTTTCTGTGAGGTATAAAAAAAAAATAATGGAGAGACTACAGGTTTTTATGTGCCCACAAATGAAGATAAACGATGAGATATTTATTCATTCAGGAGGCCCACATGCTCAAAAAATAATTGCATTTGTATCCCTGTGGTTATCCATGAATGAAAAAGCATTGAGAGGCATGAACATTTACAAAACTTCCCTAAAGAAATCCAAATGTTCAAAAATTTGTTTGTCAGCAACAGATTGATTTGTGGTAAGAGTCTCTTTCAAATTCATGAAAGGTAACTTTGCCACATTACTACTGGATGCATTCCAGGGAATCTTAATTTGAGGCTGGTTGAAGAATTAAATGGTATTTTCATTATTATACGGCTGTGTAAATGTAGTGTAAATCTGAAGTCCTGTCTGTTCCATGTAATTTTTCTAATGGACTTGGTTATAGTTACTATTAGTTTTCATATGCGTGTGGAATAGGTGTTGTACTGTTAAGTACTGTGGAAAGTGCCCTTTCTGTTACCTGACGTGGACAGGACTGACCCCACTGCAGACCCCTAAGTCTTTGAACGTTAAAATCTGTCCAGGCTGGGAATGCAGCATGAGCAAATAGCAGAGACAAGTTACACCTGCAGGATTTCTGTGTGCTTTTGCTGGATGAAAATTCTGGTTTTAAATTAACTCTGAAATAAATATTTAGCTATAGGCCCTTGAGAGTCCTGGTTTGTTTGGGTTTATGTTCTACACCAGTGTGTCACAGTATTTGGTAATTCACATCCCTTGGGGTGGCTTCCTACTTAGAGCATTACACAAAGAATGCATTTTCAGGCTAGATTTCCAGTAAATAACCCTGCAGTTCCAGGAGATGGACTAAAATAGCAGCATGCCTGCAGCTCAATGCCACTTTAGTTACGTTCAGATCTCTATTATTCTGATTACATCCTCTTCTGTCCCTCCCCCAACACTAGCATCTTTGTCAGTGCCCTCTTCCTACGAACATCTTGGTTTTCACCAAGTTCTCCACAGCCACATCTTTGCTTGCAACTATAGGCTCATGGCATCCCACACTCCGTGTTGCTTGATTCACGCTTCCAAGCCTTTCTATATATAGAGTCACCATCTTCCACCACCAGATTCAGAACTGCTGGGTAAGTTCTGCCAATGCTGCCAAAAGCCTGGAGATACCCAGCACCTTTTCTCAGAGTATTAGACAGGAACAGCCTCAAAGGAGAGATCAGTGTTAGTAAAGAGCAATGACTGAGCAGATACTTCAGGAAGTTTTAAAAAATCCTCAGGTGGATGTAAAGTCTTAAAACAATGTGACAAAGATATACTTTATGAGTTGTAGTTGCCACACATCCTGCAGAATAATGGTTTTTATTAAATGCAGAAGAGTTTTTACCATGCCTAACTCACTTGTTCTCACTCTTTAAAAATCCCTGATTCTGGTTTTGAATCCAGTTTGGTTCTCAGTCTCAGCAAGTGCCAAAGTTTGGAACTATGCACTGTGTAGTATGTATTATTTCCTTTAAACCTTTTCGGTATTAGTCTCTACTTCAGTTTAACATCTTCCTCTGCAAAAGAGCTAGGAGAACTTTCGGTTTACCCACTCCGCACTTGTCACGTACTCATTCACTTACTGTGTCTAAACAGTTCCAGTGGTTATTTGGCCTTCATAACAGTCTTCTGAATCTCTACACTTTATTGCTACCTGCCTACAGGTTGCTTCAAGTCAAGTTACTGACACCCACGGTTCTCCCCTCATCCACAAATCCAGTTATTTTACCATAGAAGGCAATCTGGTATGATTTACCCTGGGTAAGTGCATGCTGACTGTTCCTGGTGACCTGCTTCATGTACCCAGAAGTGGCTTCCAAAAGGATGTGCCCAATGGTTTTTCCAGGGTCCACAGGGAGGCTGACCAGACTTTCTTTTCCCAGATCATCCTTTTGGTATCATCACAGCCCAAAATATAAGAGAGTGCAGGGTTTCTACAGACCTAACCTACAACAAGCAGAGTAGCCCATGCAGATTTTAGCCCCCTCAAGAGGAACTGGACAGAAATATATTGCCAAATTAGATGGAATGTGCTGGACAACTCAAACAGTCATAAATCTGAAGAAAGACCAGTTACGTTCGTATAACGTGTACACTAAATGAGCTCTTTGGAGGTGGCCTTATAGATTTGCATATGGATACCATGCTCAGTTTGGCTATTCCTAAAAGGTATCATTCCCTTCCTTTTTGTCAGCTAGCTTGCTCCAGGACAGGGTGCTAACTGTCTGGCTGACATACCAGGACAAGTTAGCAATGTGTTATAAGTGAGAAATGTAAGAAAAACCCCCGAATGCTGAAGAAACATTACTTTTGGTCTTGTTTTCATAGTGTTTTTGCAGTCCCTCACCTGCCACTTGATGTTCTTCTTTCTCCTCCTTATTTTTCTTTCATCCCTGAGTGTTTCCTCTCCTCTCTTCTACTGGTCTACATTTGCAGGAAAGAAGCCTCCCTCTCACATCTGTATAGCTTTACTACTACTCGCTTTTCCAGGGCAGTACTTTCACTTACCCCATATTTCACTCTGCAGAGATAGCTTGGCCAGAATGTAGCACATTTTCCAGTCACAGATGTCTCTATTCAATTCATGTCTGGTTCTCAGCAATGTGGTAGAAGGTTTTGGGTTTTTTTGGGGGTGGGGGGTGTTGGTTTGGGTTTGGGGTTTTTTTTGTGCTTCAACTAATACAAATGATCCCAAGCCAATATAAAGCAAATTTCTTTATCCTCTTTCCATCACACTGGAAGATCATATCTTTCTGACTGCATGTGTTTCCCTCAGTACTTACATCAGGAAAGGCTGATGTTTAATTTCAATTAAACAATAATTGGCTATTCCATTAAAAGAAAATGACTGAATTTTTAATAGATTCCCATTCAAATATCAAGACGTGGCTACAGCTCTGGTCTTACAGTAAGTGACAAAACACACATTTTCAAGGTCATGCATTTACAGGCAGATCCTTGTATTTATGTAGATTTTCAGGGGAATTTCCAACTGTACTACAGGTCATCCTGCATGAATCCATTTACAAGACTGGAACCTAAGACTATTATTTTTTTCCCACAAAAAATCCAGCTGACCCGTTTTAACTTCTGACAGAGAGAGTGCAGTTAGTGTAGAACCTAAGTACTTCTTAACAAAAATATGTATGTTTTTAGAGATCAGAACACTGCAGATGTATTGCCAAGAAAAAAAAAACAAAAACAAAACTGACAAGCACAAGGTATTAATAAGGTGATATTTAAAACAGTTTTGTCTGATCAGAACTAGTTGCTGAACTGGTCCCTGCTGGTGATGGAGTATTCTTATGCAGAAATATCATTCATCAGGTCACAACAGAACAGCTCAGTGCAGCCAGCAAGTGTGTTTGCAGACCTATGTTTTCAAAATTTTTTAATGCATGGATTTTAAATACAATGGGGAAAAAGTGGTCACTTAGTCCGATCGTATCAACCTCCTTGATCTTTTATTTTTATTCCTTTCTTTCACTTTCCCTCTTTCACCACTGTCATACAATGGAAAAAGGTGGAGGGGGGAGAAAAAAAAAAAGAGAAAGGAGCAATGGATTTCCTTGGCTAGAGTTCTTATGGTCAATCTTGCATAGAAGGTTTTACCTCTAGTCAGGATCCAGACAGCAGTGTCCTAGTGCTCCACAGTAAAAGGGTAAATGCCACTTTGAAACAGACTTTTCTATACTTGCTGTTTCATTCACAGCTGAAGAACTAAAACAAAGTGGAAAAGTAAATTGGTCAGTTTGTGCACAGGCACTGTTTCCAGAGAGCAATGCTCCCAAGGAGCAGCAGTGGCTGCAGCAGAGAACAACCCACAGTGGGCATCAGGGTGCTGTGCAGGCAAAAAATGGCAATTCTGGTGCATGTGAGCAAGCATTATAAGGCACTACAGCAAGAGCTGTCACAAAATCTGACTCTCGATGAAACAGTCATAGAATCTAGGAATTAACCATTTTCATGTTTACCCTAGCATCCATTTAACTTTAATGGATAACCTAACAGGGAATTTTTTTAAAAAATACATTTTTATGTATAAATAAAAGGCAAGATTATCCATTCCTAGCACAGTTTCTCCCAGAAACAATTGCAGACTCTGTGGCATCTTGCAATCTTGGCAGCTGTACTGTCGTCTTATATGGGAATATAGACGCATGCTTGTCTTGAGAGCTCCCAAATCCCCGCATTCTCCATAGGAAAGAATGGGACAGGAAATTTCTGGGTTACTGGGCTCTTTGGCGCAGCTGTCTCTTTTGCTTTCACACGTATTTCTACAGCAAGATGAGAGCCATCTTAAGCAATGGAAACAGAGTCTCATTCAGCAATGGTTCTTTTCTCTTTTGTCTGCTTTAAAACAGTCTGAGTGTTGGGAAGAGTAACAAGCACTGAACTTTTCCCCACATACACAACTCACGCAGAGGAATGAAACTAGGTTGAGATAAGAGTATTTTTTTTTTCTTTAAGAAAAAAACAGTGTAAGTTCAGGTCCCTTCAAATCCAGTTTACTGTTGGAGTCATGAGACCTCAATTCAGAAAATTTTACATGATTTCAGAATAATTTCTCATGTGCTTCTGAAATTACGTATTTAGGAACCAGCTCGCTTGGGTGATTAGGCTTGTGACAGAAGATAGACGCAAACACCTAGATCTCTGATGTCATGCCTACAGCTTTGGGTATTAAGTACTGAAGACGCAGCCTTTACATTCTCAAAAATTTTGCCATATTTGGCAGTCCTTAATCCTTAAGTTCAAAGCGAGATTTTCTTGTTCAGTAACAGAATTTAATCCATTTTTCCTCTTTTTTCTGTTCTTACACTCTCTTTTTATTCTGTTTGACCCACATTGATATAACTAGAGTCTAAAATTATTAACTTTGCCTTATTACATTCCCATTAAGCCCCAAATAGCTAGTAATCCATGGGGAAATGAGAATAAGAAAGGCAATGAGGCGTCCTAAGTGTCATAGTGGAATTAAAACTGTCTTCCCTTCAGGTCCTGTTCTAACTCTGAAAAGGTTTTTTCCCTTACCTCAGGTTCTCCTTCAGCCATATTTTGTGCTTTATATCCAAAAAATATAGGTAGACAGAGGCCTAACATGAGAAGCAGAAAATTATGTCTAGTTAGTATTTCACGTAAATATTTTCTAAGTAGTATTAGCTTTTTGTTTTGTGATATAACCTGCGAGATGATAGTGGCTTGGTGGAAAAGATACGGAATACATACAAAAGAAAGAAAGAGGCAACCAACCTGCTAACAATGTAACAAGACCACAGGCATGACTTTTCTGGCGGGACCACAAGGCTTGAACCCTGCCTTGCATTGGTACCACCCAAGCAGCTGCAGCCCAGCTCCACACCATGAAGAAGCTGCATCCTCTGCCTCCTGGCAGCAGCTGCTGTCTTAAAAATGTAGAGGGACCAAGATTTCCCTGTGATTATCGCTTCTCTCTGAAGTGTCCTGTTTTATACATATTGAAGATGGCCTGGGGGTATATACTTTGTGATTTCAAAAAAAATCAGGCTTTTTGGAGGGGCTGACAACACACTGCCTAGGAGGTAAGGCACTGCCATGCAGGTTTAGCATGGTGTGCACCAAAGAATGCAAAGTGATATTTGCACAGCACTTCAAGGAAAGCACAACAGCAGCAAGTGCAAAATATTTCTGGTAGTCATAAGTTCTGCATCAGTTACAAGGCTCTCGCCAGAAGAAATTTTAAAACTCCTAATCTCTTTAGTGTTTTTTATTCAGTTCTCCTCAAACCAGATACCAATTGCAAGTGAAAAAATATACGGCCCCTCTGTTTACATTCATCCCAACAGGAGCTGTATCTTATTCCCACTGACTTCTACAGCATGACTTCTGCTGCTGTCAGTGAAGCCTGATTTGAAATCACACGGGTCATTCAGTGCTCTGCTATCTCATTTCCCCGTGGATTATGAGCAGCATGGTTTGCCTGTACCATAATCTGTTCACCCATTCCAACACAGCTCAAAAGGCATATAACATAGACCACTATGTTAGGCCCAAACCTCAAAAAAAAAAAAAAATTAAACAGTTGCAGCAGAAGTAGGCAACATCCATATTTTGTATGGGAACAAGATAATACCTTAATGGAGAATATTTTAGAGCAATGTAACCAGCTTCAAACTGCTCATATTTTAGCTGACTGCATTCTGACCACAGCACACAGTCACAATACAGACACGCAAGTTACTGAGTACAAACAAGCCAAAAGAAGAGGGAAGAAAACTTGGAGTCTGCTACACGTGATAGACACAAGCACTGCAGAAATCTGCTGATAATCCCCTTTTCAGTTTGTGTTCACATCTAAATCTACTTCACTTCCTATGATACTAAACATCATGCAGCCCTCTGAGGTCCACCACCATCCATAAATCCCAGGCAGGAAACAGTTTTCAAGCCTAGGAGGAAAGACAGCATTTCGTTTTCTAAAACCTACCCAGAATAACCAGGTCAAACAAAGTTTGGAATTGAAGCTCTTGAAATCCAGGATATAATTGTGTATGTTTTTCTGTTTGTTTTGTTACCGGTTAACCGGATGCAACAAATAAAACCATTTTTGTTTCTTATTTTCTCTCTCTGACTGTCTCTTTGGGAGCCAACTCTCCGTAAGCCAGTGCTTGAGGTCATAGCTCCCTAACTTTAAGACATCTGCTAGGTCAGATGTACTTGAAGAGAATCAGCTGCTTGCGACAAGCACATTAGCAGCACACTGGAGTCACGGGCAAATGTTGTTGGTACCTCTCTTTTTCTGTCTAACAAATACATAATCTACAGGTCTCATTTAAAATTTCTTGTCTTGACCAAAGCTCTATCTCCAATGCCAATGCAGAGCAATAGATTAAGAATTCAAGCTCTTAAATGTTTGAATTGTAAGCTATAGTAATTATAGAAAAAAAAAATGCAAAATAAAAATACTACCTTCACTTTTGGCACTAGGTACTGAATTTCCTCTGAACTGTATTCCTTCTGACTTTCTGAAAAATCATAAAGATACAAATGATAAAATACTGATTTAGTGTATTTTAGTATTAGGGTTTTTAGACATTTTTTTTTATTTATTTAAAAATTATTCTAAATTCTAAAAAATTATTTATTTAGAAAAACAGATTGATGTGCTATACTTTGTGAAAACAAAACCCCTTCCTGACATCTGAAACTGAACATCCAGATCCAGAGATTCTCCAAAGCACTAGCTGCTTAGAAAGCACTTGGTGCCCCTTCTTATATTCATTATTTAAACATTTCAGTTGTTTCAGTAGCACATGTAAGAAAAAGGCCAATAAATACCCAGGATTCATGGTCATCTTTCCAATAACAAAAATGTATATACAGATGAAGAGGAAAAACGTATTTAGTAAGAAATTATTTCTTCCTTTTAAGCCACCAAAGGCTTGCCCTAGAGCACCTTCAAGCCAGCTTTTACATACCATAAATGAAAAGTTATTCTAAAATAGAGCAGTCAGTTTTTACAGTAAGGAAAAAATCTGCCTGGAAAAAAATACACCAGGCTTGATTCAAAACTTGCACACTGGAGTGCCAGGTTGGCAGTGGTTGAAAGTGCAATGGAATTGAAAGGTTTCCATCTTGCTGCTAAGCTTTAACACAGTCTGTTAAATATCCGTGCTGCTTTGGCAGAGACCTGCAGCCCCAAGTGGACAAATTTCTGTCAAGCTTTTGAAACTCTCATTCAGGTGCCTGAAAAAGCAGAAGGTACAAAGGAAATTGCTAACATACCCCTCAAGAAGTACCTAAGAACCAGTCAGAATTACAGTACCTGTATTTAGGGGATCGCAGTAAATACCCTTCCATACAGTTCATCTCTATAATAGAGTTTGAGAGGGAAATACTAGGAGCTAGATTCACAGCCACTGTGAATAAAGCTGTCAAGCCACATTTAGTCATATATATCTGTTTGGACTAGCTAAAGATCAGTCCTTAACCATCTTCACCAAGTGTAGCATTGTGAAAATAAATAGGAAAAATTATCATACTTTAAATGCCCTTTTAAGATCTGTCCACTTTATCCTCTGCTATCCAATACACTTTATTCTTTCCATGTATGCTAAGAACTAATTTCAGTTATGCGCCTATTCATTTCAAGTCTGCTAAGACAGAAAACATTTTAAGGAGGCAAGGTACACTCTGAAACTGCTGCAGGCACTCTGCAGGACTGTAACTCTGTGTCCGTGCTTTTGCAGTAATCAAAGTCTTAAAAGAAAAGTAGAAATAAGGGAACAAACAAACACATTTAGCACATTAAACAAGAATGATCTTTTCTATTTCAAAGCATTTTCCCTATATTTTATTTTGCTTACATGATAGTAACAAGATCAAAAATGGGTTGAGGTTTAAGTTTTAAGCTGTCATT
>JAVJGJ010000062.1:43627970-43669962 GCA_035590215.1 Microhierax caerulescens
TTTAAGCTGTCATTTGACAGCCCCTAGGGAAAGCTCTTCTGCTCGTCTGCAGAGACTGTACAATCTCTGTGGCAGCACCACAGTTGTGTTCCTTCCCCACGGCTGCCCCCAGGTCCAGGGGAGCCAGCGCAAGCTGCCCAGCCTTCCCTGCAGTCCTCTCCCTCCCCTTGTAAGATCAGTGCACAGGAAGAAAGCAAGTTCTGGTAATGGCTTTTGTCTGCAGGAGTTTGTCTTTCAGGAACTGGATTGAAAAGCATGTCTTGATAAGTCGCCAACACAAGCAGCATGTTTAAACCAAGACACCTCAACAGAGAAAACGGTGCCTTTTATAAAAACATTCTTGCTAATCTACTTGATACCATTTGAGCCTCAAAAAGTGCAAGTATGAAAACAAAAATATCTTTTCTATGCTGACTGTAAGTCATTCTGATTCTGTCTGCATCTTTCAAGTTAGAAGGCAAAGCATGGGGAACATACAGATTTTCACGTATCATGTGACAGTCACTTTGTTCGTTATCTCCACCTCAAATAAGAAATACAGTGTCTCGGCACTTATGATTTTTTCAGGGGAAGTGAATTATGACCTAACGCTGCCACTTGGTTAGCACATTCATGACACAGTTATTAATTTGTTCTTTTGTCAGCTGTGCTCTATCACATATGGTACCCTCAGATTATATTTCTGAGAAGCAAAGTCAGAACAGGGTTTGGAAAATGATACCACCTCTGGCTCAGGGCATCCTTCAATGAGAGACCCACGGAGGTCAGGAGAGCATACTGAAGTAAATACTGGATTATGCTTAGCTTGGTTTTGTACTCTTCTCTGACATCCAATGCTGGCCCTACCAGGGACTGGATTAACACCTTGTCAAAATTGCAGTGCTGGGCCAGACATGTACATGCCTATACAAAATGAAGCTAATTAGTTAAGGAAATAATAACCTTTAGTTTCAGTAAAAATAAAAAGGCGTGACTCCAGGGAAGGCAATACCGTTACCAGAGCTACCATTAAATCTACCGTAAAAAAAAAAAAAAAGTCTTAGGTATGCTATACTGTAAAGCGCAATCTTGTCACAGAACCACCTGACTGGTTGCTGATAACAAGCACCGTTCAAGATGGGATTCAAATACTAGGTAATAACAGTCTTAGAAATTCCTCACAGTTTGTGGAGAGGGAAACAGGCTTGCAGCTCATTTATTATGTATTATTTGGGAACAAGGAAAGAGGTTAGTTAGACAATCACAGGGAACCATTTAGTTTCAAACACAGTTTAGATTTGTTTTTTAAAAAAGGGGGAAAATGAAGGTTGAGACTGTACTTCATAGCAAGACTGATAAAAAGATGCATTGTTCTAGCATTTATACATGGTCTCATCTGGTTGTAGAGCTGGAAAGTAGCACAATTCTTTGACAAAATAAGATAGTTGATGTTTTTAGCATGTCATCAAATAGGTAAATATCTTCATCATGTGCCTCTCAATTTGTTTCTGAATGGATTTACCAAGTGTGTGCATTGAGATGGGTGTCAGCACGGTCCCTTACTTGTCTGACACACAGAACAACTGGGCCTGCACAAGTCAATGCACAGACATACCCCACTCTCAAGTTTCTGAAGTGTTGGCTTGGACCAAAAGTCCTGTTCACAGCATCTGCTGGCAAGTCGCTTTCTTAAACCCTTTTTGATTTCAGTGATGTCAGGATTCAGCTCCTCTATGCTAATGTTAATGCATACAGTAAGAAAAAGAAAGGCCTACATTTAATATTAAAAATCTGTGAAATGCAGACAAGAAACAAAGCAAGAGTCCTCTCTGAATGATGCATTTTTATCAGCCCTACACGCAGGGACTATCAACTGACAAAGGGGCCCAGGTGTAAGGGCCCTTTCAGCCTGTCCAGGAGATAGGAAGGAGCAAAAGGAAAGGTGCTTGTGCCTGTCCATTGTACCTTAGACCCAGGTTTCAGCATCACCAGGCTTTGTAAGAGGTTCTTTGGAAGAGACTGAATAAGCAGAGGATGCTAGTGTCACGGGGGCTGAAATCTGGCCAGCAGTTTGCCTGAGGTTTTGAGTATTGGTGGGGTTTGAAGAATAAGTGAATTTTTACACTTACTAGTTAATCTAGAATCAAGCTTGTAGATTGTTTCAAAACTTTATTTCTTTTTAAATGACAGCTTTTGCTAAAGTTTTACTTTAGCAAATTAAACTCTCTACAAAGACTACTTTCAAAGAATTATTTTTTTTCCTGCAAAACACCCATTTCCATGCACTTAGCACAACCTCTCAGGAGATGTGAAGACTGCAGCAAAGACATGACTATAGCAGATACCCTTCATTAAAACAAAGGGAAGGGCACAACCTGGTATTTCTAACGTGCAAACAGGACAGCTATCTCATCCATCATCTTTCGAAGGCAACAACAGGAACTCTTTCGTGGATTTCCACAGTCCCTGCCCAACTCCAAGTACATACATGCACGTAGGTGCAGTACAGAAACTTGCTCTGACTCAGAGCACTGGCAGCCAAACTTAACTAGAATACAGGTCTCCAAACACTGAAGTCCTGCTCTTAGACCTCATTCTTCTGAAAGTTGAGAATTAATTACCAAAAGTGGTCTGCGTTCTTTTTCCTTGTTATTTCACATTCCCTTGCTCTTCTCCACTTTCTAGTTTTGCCAGTGAAAGTGCCTACTGCTCTCCTGTTCTTGCTCCCCTTCCCTGATTTCCATGGTTCAAATGTTTGGAAACGCTTTGTAGAATTCTGCAAACTTCTTCCAGCCGTGCCAAAGCAAACTTGAACTCGCAGCCTTCTGAGGCTTTCCCATCACTGCTGACACTCTCTTGGTGATCTGCCTGCTACAAAGCTTTTGCTGGGGTTTTCTGACCATTTTTGCACATCCACTGCGTTACAGCTACATGAACCACAGATGCCAAGTGGGGGAAAAAAAACCCAAACCTACATTGCTTTCCCTTGGTTGGTTGCATTACAGAGCTGTTTAATACAAAAAGACAGAGAAACAGAGAGGTGGGGAAAGGACAGAAAGAGAGAAGCAGTGTGTGTGTGTGTGTTAGAAAGAGCAGGGGAACTGGAAATGAAGGTGGTCTTAATGAAAAGTAGTACTGTCTCTTTAAAAATAAAATGAAAAAAATACCCTCAGTGTTTTCTTTAGTCTTTTTCATTCTTTGGCAGCATCCCAAAGATTTCACTGTCCTTGTCTCCAGCATCTGGAAACCATCAGGGTAAACAATAGAGTGCTAGGAACTGGAACCCCTGCCTCAGCTCCCGTGGGACCTTGCTCTGGAGAACATGAGAACACAAACCATTGGACACCATGTGGTCAATTACTTCAAACTAACAAATCTGTGTGCCTTCCTATTTTCTGTTTTCCTTGGCACCACATGACCCTTTCACAATGGAACCCAGCTGTTGAAAAAGCCAGACGTTTTCTTTTTTAACCTCTTGCTTACTTTTGTGCTTGCTCTCCACAGCAAGCTTAGGGTTGGCATGTGCCCTAGGTAAAAGTGTCCTGCTTATTAAAATCCTGGCTGGCTGTAATGTTTGCCTGTATTAGTCAGCAGAGAGGCTCGAGAGTATTAACTTAACAGGATCATACCGCAGCAAGGACTCCACAGGTGGTCCTGTGTTTTCTGGGTTTCCTGACATTGTGTGCCAGCACTTAAAGCAGATACACCAGGACACTTTTATAGCCTGCCTGTTTTGTGCAATCAATAATTGCATGTGCCGTTGTGACCTACTTTGTTAAATTTGTTCCTAGTGCAGGTGCTGTATTGGCAACTGCAAAGAGCTAAGGCCATCTCAAGGGGGTTTGAGGGGGTCTGCCCCTTTCTTTCAGTGCTATGAAATAAACTTTGCTCTGGATTAACCGTGGTAGCACCAGGACTGACGCTGGTGGTCACAGGGAGCGGGGGCTGACAGGTCCTTGTTCTTTCCAGGCTTCTGTTTCAAATCACAATCTTTGAAGTGTGTGAAACAGTCCAGTGTTATTGACCACACACAAGCAAAGGCATTTAGATGCATCATCTCATTCTGTGCGTTTTATTTTCATTAACTTCCTCAGAAGAGTGGGGATGCTGAACGGGACAGAACAGTGCAAGAGATTTAGGGCTTTATCATTAAGTCACCTGCAAAGTTGCTGAACATTCCCTAGCACATGCTGAAGTAAAACCACTGACGTTTCATGCACAAATAATCATATGTGCTCCCACATTCACAGTTTTATTTCTGGGAGAAAGATAGGTACGTATGTACTGCTGCACCTAGAAGATAGAAGCAAAATGAGGACATGCCATGCAGCTGGTTCCTTGCAGCAGGCAGGGTACTCAGAGATGTGGTGTTACACACCTTCTGGCGCTCATCTTCATCAGCTTTGACCTCAAACAGGTGATTGCTTGTCTACTCAGGAAAGACAGTTGGACCGGTAGGGAGTTGGTACTGGTATGGTCAGAAGACTTGTTCAGGACAACTAGATTCCCTGTGCTAGCTATTTTGATCAAATCTGTATCCCAGTGTGGAAGGGCTGTCACACTACATTGGCTCAACCTATCTCCGCAGGTGGGGTGTCGAGGCTGGCCTTGCTGCTGACTGCAGGAGGGCCCTTCCAGGGGTTAGCTCTGTTCGAGCCCTGGCACCTGCACTAAGCACACCTGATTCATTCCCACAGTGCTATATTGAACTATACCTCCTAATTCCAGAATTATAATTACAGAAATCTGTAGAAACTTAGGACCCTGACAATTTATTTCTATTTCCAGTGAGTAGCAGTGTTTTTTCTTTTTTGCAACACTCTTTGGATTCATACATAAAAACTTTTTCACTATAATGACCTCACAATAAAACACAACCCAACTAATCCAAATAAACACAATTATAATATACACATAGCTGCTGGGAGATGTACTTATCAACCATAATCACGAAAGTTGAGAAGTTTAAACTTAATAGGCAAACAAACCAGGAGACAACTTGGGTAGGCTGGATAAGCAAGGAATACTTTAAGATGTTACCTGCAAGTTTGTTAAAGATATGCTGCTGAACCTAAGACTAATGAGATAGATGCCTGTAACTGGAATCTTGCTCCTCTCCTTTCAGTGAAGTGCAATGTGTATTTTGCATACCATTTTATAGTTACATTTCTTTTAAGAGAGATAAAGATGAATCATTAAATGAGCTTGCTGGAGGAACTCCTACTGCAGGATCTAGGCATTAAGCCATTTCTTGGCCAGTAGTCTAAATATATTTAAAAAAAAAAAAAAAAAAACACCAAACAAAAAACAGATCCAGCCTATAGCTCACTAGTAATACTAGGAAAGCTTTTTCCCCTTTTCTGCCAGTGGTTTTTGGTCCCAAATGTCTGCAGAATTGATTAGTGTGATACCAAAAGGGCAGAAGCAGGTAGGGGGAAGGGGAGGGTTAAGATAGTGCAGTAGCAACTTGAACAGCACAGTGCATACTTAATCTTTTAATATTTATGAAAGGGTTCATTAATTGTATGGCATAAATTCAATTCAGTGTACTACTTCCCTATGTGAACATCTTGGACAGCTTCTTGTCTGGCTGACAGATATTCACAAACGTACAGA
This sequence comes from Microhierax caerulescens, assembly GCA_035590215.1. Lineage (NCBI taxonomy): Eukaryota > Metazoa > Chordata > Aves > Falconiformes > Falconidae > Microhierax > Microhierax caerulescens. The sequence continues at coordinate 43,633,566 of JAVJGJ010000062.1, forward strand.
TAAGAATACAGTTCTTTGAAGAACTGCTCAGCCTGTGGCAAGAAATATATGTCTTACAGGAGTTCAGGGAGTCTGCCTTAGCTAACTGAAGCAGTCCCAGCACCGCTTGGATGGAAGCCAGGACACAAATGAAACCACTCTAATGGCACTGATGGATGACCTCGTTCTGGCAATGGAGAGAGAACGCATCCATTCTCTTCATCCTGCACCTCTTTAGCATTTGACACTACTGGCCATGAGATACAGCTGTTGCACCGAGAAGAGGTGGCAGACAACCAGAGTGATGTGTTAAGATGGCTTCAGTCATTTTCAAGAGGAACAGCGCTTCCAATAGTTGTTCCCCTTCTTTGGCCCAGTTTTGTGGCATCCCACAAGAATCAGTTTTCCCTCTGGTCTCTTACAGTACCTGCATGGCTGCATTTACTAGGTAGGATGGTTGCATTTAAATGCTAACAATGTGTACATATGTGACACACATCACACTAGCTCATTTTCACTGCCTGCAACTATATCATTTCTACATAGTGAACCCAGATGAAAAACAGCTGCTTGAAGCTGATCAAGAACAAGAGCTGATGCTGGCAGCCAGAAGACAGAGCTTTTGGAAATGTAGTTTTAGGACTAGTGCAACCTCAAGATCCACCAAATGTAGTCACTCTTTTAGAACTGTTACAGTATTACTCCTGGAGACTAATTTGTCTTAATTGTCAAGCAACACTTTTCTTCCCCTCTCCAAATACTACAGTTTAGCCTCTCTTTGCAGGAAACGATCTAGCCTGCTTTACTCACCACCTTCCTCACCTCTCCCTGCTCAAGTGCAATACTGTGTACCCAAATACGAAGCCTACACCTCTTAGGAAGTTAAGGGTATTCAAAAACAGTGCAATATGTGTCCCTAGCAATTCAAGAGTCATCTTATCTTCTACAGCTTTCCACAAAACAGAAGTACAGGCTGGATCACATGCTGAGATCCTACAGCCGCTTCCACTCAGTTCATGGGATATTCTAAACATCTTTAATTACGTGGTCCGTAAAATCCTCACTTTCAAGTTGTTTCATGAACTGGGCCATATTACCTAAGGGTACCTACCTAGTAGGATCACCAGCAATTTCACTAGCACTTGTCCCAGAGGGCAGCAACTTTTTAATGGGGGACTTTTGACTTCAGGAACAAGGGCAGTCAGGAATTAAGGATTACCACAAGCCTCCCTGAGCACAAGGTGTGCATGTTTTGAGCTTGTCTTCAAGTAAATATGTATTGAAGTATGTATGTTTGCAATAGTATTTAAAAATGAAAAGTCTTGTCTCTAACAAGATTTCCACTGCACAAAAGAAAGGTGAGAGAGATTGTCATATGATGTTACGATATAACATACTGTGTGGCAGTGCTTTGGTCTTAAGACTGATTATCCTGGGATAACAAACTGTCTAGGGTCTTTTCATCCATCTTTCTATGCATCTAAAAGAATGCATATCTTCTTGCTGGTTTTGACTCGGCACAGTGTGCAGAACACTTCAGCTTCTGCGGGCTCTTTACCTGCATTAGTAATATGTGTAATGTGAGTTAAAGTTTGTCTGTGATTGCTCCCTGTTTGAGAGAACCTCTTTCCATCAGTCAGGAGTACTTTTTTTTCCCTGGTCAATTCTGGGAAAGTGATTACAATTCTGGTGTTGTAAGAGAGGTAAAAAGGCAAACTTTCAGGTTCCCAGCAAGTTCTTAGTATTATAAATGAAAGCATTATCTACACTCATTTTTGGCTTGACATTCAGAACCCAAAGGCAATGTGCAGTATTTTCCCAGCTACTACAGTTTCTACACTCAGCTGGGATCTCCTGCTCATTTTTAAATAGAACTGGTAAATCATTAATTGAAAACAGTTTACTGCTACAGTTTTGTGTTTAAAAATAATTTGCAAGTTGTATACAGTCAGATTTCTGTGACTTTTTTCATTAATTGTTACAGTTTGTGTGTCTATTTCTACAATAGGACCATAAGCTGCATTTCCTGCAAGTACTTAGAGTACAGTCCTACATATCACCACTTCTGACAGATCACATAGACTGTAAAGTTATATTTCTGCCTCATGGGGATGAGTTATTACTAACCACCGAGCCCCACAGAGAGAAGTCTGTTTATCATAATATGACTAAAAGGAGCAAGCAGTCAGGGTGGGGGACAGTGCTGAGGGGGGAGAGGTGTAACTGGAAAGGTGGCTGTATTTGTAGATGACACAGAGCACTGCTTTTTTGCAAAGAAGAATGACTTAGAGGAGATTGTACACATTTTTTTTTTCCCCTCCCCTGTGGAAGTTTTTAGACATTGAGAACACTGATCCTGAAAAGAGAAGGAAAAAAGAATGCAGAAGAGCATGAAAGTCATAGCAGGAAAGAAAAAAAAAAAGAGAGAGAGTAGACAACTCTGTTAATTAACTACTAATAAGCGCAGGCTATCTGATGGTCATTTCACTTCATTTACTCTTCTGTTTTCTGGAGGAGAACTGATTTCAGGCAGCTGATCATTAAGAAGGGAGCCCATGTAGGCGAGACTGAAAGAACCGATTGTATTGCTCACACTGTTCCTGCCGAGGGGAGACGGGCACCAAAGTCATACCTGTCTTTAACGCTAGTCAGCATTCTGGACAGCTCTGTTTCTCCCTCTGATGTAAAACTCAAGCTTTTTTATTTCCGTTTAACCGACCAAATTTCCCACCATCTAGAGCAAGTGTACATTCAGTGTCTTTTCTGTGATATTTGGTCTGCAACACAAGGTTTCAGAATATTCCCTTCAAATCCAATACTGCACACTGCAATGTCTCCCAAGAAAGCACCAAAGAAACAAAGGGAGAATAACACTTGCATACACTATAGGAGAAAACAGGATTCAGTTTGCTGCTTCTGCAGTCAGGGACCAGAATACACTGGGATTTAGGGCCTTGGTTAGACAGTGCCACATGAACAACCTTCCCTTTAACTCCAGTTCAGTTTGCATCTGGGCTTGTTTGGTTTCGGAAACATGTTTACATGACTGAGTCCTTGGCTTATGGAAAGCAAATGTGCGAACAGTGCAGGTGCTGCAAAGGGAAGTTCACCTTCATGCTGGCCAAAATGGTCACAGGCCCTTTCCTCCTATTATATACCTTGCCATGGTAGTACGGTGTTAGCCTGAGAATTTCAAGGCAGCCGTAGGAAGTCGGTATGCCTGGGCAGACTGATTCCTTCTGCAAGCTCTGTCTTGTCTTCAGGGTAAGGGGCTGTACGGGGCGCTCCCTTTAAGGGAATGAATATATCCTTTGCTTGTGGGGATATTAATCTCTATCTGAATGGCCAAAAGATAATTACTGTATTCAAATGAGTGCAAAACTGTGCTCTAAGGCTTTTATTTATTTATTGTAGTGAACAGGTTTGGGAATAATTAGTCTCTATTTCCTGGGCAGAAAAAAAATCTCCATCCTTTATTTATATGCCCTTTTACTGGCAAGGTCCAGCTCTTCCCTTTTGTCCTTCCTATTCACCAGTGCAAATACTCAAATGACCTACTCCCAGCTGCTGGAAGCCCCACACTGTCCCCATCCCCCTGCTAGTCCTGTTCCCAGCCAGGAACCGGCAGCTGTTCCTGCCCACAACACGGGCAGAGCAGGCTCAAATCCAGGCAAGCTCAATCACTGCTTTTCTAGGGAGAAGTTCTGAACTAGTCTGAAAAGCTCTCGCTGCCAGGCAGGAGCTTCATGTGCAGTTTTACTTTTGTTCTTCATTAATCCATAACGTTGGTTAGCAGAAGAGACATGGCTTTTTTTCTCTTGGTTAAACGCTTGCAGTATAACCCACTTTTAGCTGCTCTAATTGTTTGAGTGAGAGGAGAATGCAAATCCTAAATTGGCCCCACACGCTCCAACAGACTATTCCTAAGTTGTGGTTGGAAGCAATTTCTTCTGCAAGTTTACAAAACTGACTTTGCTGTAACAGGGCTGCCTTAAATTTTCAGCACAGTTCTCCTTACACAGTGTTGAATGTATCCATCAACAAAGTCCCAAAACAGTTTCCAGTGAATGTGGACAGAGAGAATGTTTTTCAAAGCAGGATGCTATGCAAAGAGCTGCAAAGTTGCGTACGTGTTAGCTGGGACAGACCACCCAGCTTTTATGACGGCTCTTGAGGGTTGCTGTGGCCCACCCCAGTCACCTTAGCAGAAGCTGCAGACTTCTACATCACAAGCAGTGTGTCTCCTGCTCTGTACACACCTGCTCTGGCTGCAGGACAGCACCGCCAAAGCTGGGGTGTCTGCCTGCTCTCCCATGTGTGATGGGGGCTTATCCAGTGATGACCTGCAGCCTAGGCAGACCAATACCTGCAAGTTAACCCTGTGACAGCTGTGTATGGACACCTAACAGCAGCGGTCCTCATCTTGTGTCTCCCATGCTCCCTTACACCCTGAGCAGAATGATACCCAGCCCTGGTGAGCCCTTCTGCACCAGCCCTGCAGAGCAGTGCTGCCCACCGACTGTGGCAGTGCAGCCTGCACAGGTCAACACTGCAAAATCTAAACTAGTACTTTTAAATACCTCTCCTCCTTGGTTAACCAAGTGCTGTTAATTGCAGATTCATCTACGCAGTAGATGGCTGTGAATAGCTCCAGCTTTTCTAAAAGCAGGTATGAATAGTGGCATTAGAAGCGCTCCAGTTGTTTGCAGGCACTGTGAAACAAAGCAGTTTAAAGTTGGAGATCAAACAAAGGCAGAAAAGATTTTTGCAGCTGTTCTCCTGCCCTGGAATTTGTTGTGCATATCTCCTTTTTTGGAACGCTTCTTTGTTTCACGGTGCCTTCAAAAATAAACGGTCATCACAACTTTCTTGCCAAGTACCACTCCAAGCTGCTTATTCACTGCTGCCCCTTTCCCAAGTCGAACTGTGCATTTCTAAAACACTTCTCACAGTCATTGACTGGGAGCAACACACTCACTCTTTCAGGCCAACCTGTGAGGTAATCAGCTGATCTCCATTTCCTCTATATGAAGAAATGAAACATCTGTTTCATAAGAGAACTGAAAGATAGTCCTTGTGTGGTTACAGTCTTCTGGCATCAAAAGCCTTTTTTTTTTTTTTTTTTTGGGGTGGTGGTGTTTGTTTTTTTTAAAATACACCTCTGGTTTGACAAATATAGTCATAATAGATCAGTCAACTGGCACTAACTGCAGGGTGGCATAGATAGAAACTAATTGAGGGACAATCCCAACTTAATTAGAGATTAATATTTTTATTGAAATGTTTTGGTAAGTTCTTTTGTATTTCTCTACCTACCCCTGCTTACAGAAAATATTTATATGGTTTAAGTGTTAGAAGTTTTATATAAGAGAACAATGAGTTAAATAACTTGGATAAAGCCTGAGAAAAAGGGCACAATAGTAAGCAATGAGCTCCATCCCATCCCATCCCAGCTCACACTCATCTGCCCTAATAAGCCAAATAAGCTATTAGATCATGAATCCATACAGTAGCAAGGATTCACTGTGCTTAATGGCCCTGCAACGTTTTCAAACTTCTACAGGAAGGAAAACCTGATGCCTATAGTATCAATGATGGCAAATGAAGTAAATTCTGGAGGCTGTTTTTAAAGCTTTTCAGAAGTTCTAATCCATTTAAGATTGCTAATACCACTTGATACAGAACGGTGAATTTTTTGCCATTTCACAAATCAGGCTGAAGCAGAGAAAAAGCAAAAAATTAAAACTACATACATAGACATTGCAACTACTATTTTCACTTTAAAACAATGGACAGTTGTTGTCCCACCCCCGTCCTAGAGACAAGCACTATTCTAATATGTAATATTTTAAGAGTGGAGCCCACTGAAAAAATCAGTGAAAGAGCAGGGAACACTGCTGACTGTTGGAGAAGCTGCTGAGAGAGCACAGATATGCACTTCTGACCAACGGGCACACCGATCTTTGTGCAAGTTTGTTTGGTATTAACACTCTACTTCCTTGCCATGCTGTAGTAAATTACAGCGAGTATGTGATTCCACACCTTTTTCTTACATATCTCTCCTTCACAACACATAGTTGTGTTTCTATTTTAACCCACTCTATTGGCTGCGCTACAGGTTATGTTTATAGCCCTTAAATTCCCCGTCCATGCACTCTGAAGGGTTCTCCTTACTCATTCTTCATATATTTCTAAGCAGAAAAAGATAGTATCTACTCCACTAGTTTACATCCAGTGGGGAATGCAGGACAGGCAACAGAAAGGATTTTAAGTACTTCTTTGCCTGATCAGATCATGCTGTTTAAACCCAGGTCCCAAGTAATGGTTTACAAATAAGGTACTTAATGGTGGGTGCTTTAGAGAAGTGAAGACACTCTGGATTGCCCTTCTACTGCATATGCAGATAACAAGATGAAAGAGGAGGGCTTTCCTGTTTATATCCTGATTTCACGTGCAGAACCATGTCCTTAAAAAGAAGTGGGTGATGGGCAGCCTCTAAAAGGATTTCTTGCACATGTTTCCCTGAACACATCCTGGCAACATGGCGTGTGCTGCCCACAGGCCAGTCTGACAGCTGTAGCATCTTGTACAGACAAAGCACTCCCCACAATCATCAGAACAGATTAACAGTGACACACTTGACACATATTTCTTCCTTTTATCTTCAAGAAGGAACTGGAATGGCTTAGAACACAATTCCTCCTCCCGTGCTGGCTTGGCTACACCAGCCTTTGGGAAGGGGTCACCTGAGGCACCATCCCCCTGTCCCAGAGTCTTCTCTGTTGAACTTCATTAGCTCTCAAAATGTAGCAGGGAGCCATTTAACTACACCTACATTGATGATCCATCTAGCAATAACATTACATCAAACTGAATTGTAACATTCACCATTTTAAGAAAAATTCCCTACATTTGCCAAGTGAATTGTACACCTCATGCTAAATATACGTAATGTATGCTCTTCTTTTGTTTCTATTTATGCATGGAAGTTAAATGCCTAACAAATACTTATCTTTCTATATCCTTTTCTTATTGCTGCTGTTATTAATCTTACATTTAGAGTCACTATTATGATAAAACTGTTTCAGTTTCTCAAAACTGATGCAGATCCCATTTCATTAACATAGCCTTGCAATTTGATAGCTGTTAGAATTTCTTTTCCTGAAGACCATACATACCGAGCATACCCCAGTACTTTTAGACAAAAGATTTATTACTGTGCAGAGTTAGCAAAATGCAAAGCACAGACTGGTACTATTCTCCACCCTAAAGGTAGAGTTTATCTGCTGGTATGGAAATGCAGCTGTGTAATTTGGCGAGTTCCCTGGAATAGGAGCAAGTGGGAAATAGCCCAGGATATGTTATTAATGGTCTACAAAATTCATTTAAATTTAACTTTTCACTAAAACACAGAGAACTCTGCAGTGAGGTATAATAATGTTTTAGCACAGCCTCATTAGAGGATAATTTAGAATAGATAAGGTTGTCTGAAGTGATTAAGCCTTTCTGGATCTCCATTGTAGCAGTCTTCAGAACACAAGTACCCCAGGGTTAACGACCTCCATGCACTGCACCAAGGAGAGAGATTTCTGAGTGACCTCAGTGCTTGTACTCAGCTAGTAGGTAATGCAAGATTTTGAAAACCACTAGATCTGTTTCCAATAGAGCAGAATGTTTATGTGGTGCTGTCCTGAGCCATCTACTTTAATTCAACAGTGAGGGCAAGAGGAGCTGCTGCTGCTTGTGATGAGGAGTCTGCTGACTCATTGAGCAAACTTTCAGAAGGGCTTGATTTCTTCCATGGGTGGTTGTTGTCATATTCATCTCCAGTGGCAATGCCTACTGACCCTCAGCATCCTGCAGGGCTTACTAGGACATTTCCAAGGAAGAGCAGGCTTCCCCTGCTTCATCTTGCTGCCTCTTACTGGCATCTTTGATAGAGCTCACACTGTCCCTCGCTGCTGGCAAGGGCCTTGTATTGCCAAGTGCTGGAGAGGAGGTGCAAGTCTCTGATATTAGAATAATTGCATCTGCGTATAAAGTAAGCGTGAAGACAAATCCATTTCTTAGAGGTTTAATTTTGCCAAGCCAGAGTGAGCCCAGCTAAGTAGTAGAGTTGTACAGCTATTAAAGGTGGCGCTGCCCCAGAAAAAAAGGCCATTTGTTGCTAGTCAGAAGTCTTAAAACATAAACCTGAATTTGCCCTTCAACCCCAGCCAAAGACGTGGCCAACGCGAGGCAGCCCTCCATCTCCAGGCTGGTTAGACTTGAAGACAAACGGCAGCACCAGTGGAGTTCAAAGTTTGACAGCAGAACATTTTCTGTCCCCGCAAAGGGCTTTTCCTGAGGCCCTCTGCCTGTCTCCCGCTCAATGAATGCTCTCTTTGTTCCCACCAAGTTGACAAATGCCAGTGTTACAGAATAAGGATGACATTTCTGCTGTGGTATTAGGGCTGAGAAAGGGGATTGTTCTGCCCAGCACCGTCCGGGAGGCAGTGCACAAGGGAGGCAGCGCAACACCGTTGTTTGTGCCGTGACAAGGAGGCCCTTGAAGGCCATGGCCAAGACCGAACACAAGACCTGTGTGTGGGGAGACGTGCGCGCGCACTCGCGGCAGTGTCCTTGGCCAAGTCCCTGGCCCCATGGCACACCTGTGTCAGCTTCCTCCTGAGCCCTCCTCATTATGCCCGGACACACAAAGAGGCAGCTGCACCGGGGCCGGGGATGAGGATGAGGAGCTCGCCACGCTGGCACGGCCGGGGAGACCGGAAAGCAGGACCGGCCGCCTCTTTTGTCGCCTTTTAAAAATCGAGGGTTTGTGTTGAGCCTGCGGAGGATAATGAGCCTCTCACCAGGCACACACTGAACTGCACATCCCCCTGAAACACAGAGCGGATAAAGTTAACTGGGCCTTAGAAAAACTGAAAAAAAAAAAAATAAATCAAGGGGCTAGAAGACATTTGCTGCTGTGCCAACCACTGCACAAGAGTCTGAATCCGTGGCTTACCAGAACAGCACAGCCCTGACGGTACTCCTTGATCTGGGAAAATAACACCCTTGCACTCACAGACCTTCCAGTCACATCAGGTGGGATACACTTGTTTCTGTTCATCTTCCATTTTATAATTCCACATTGATTTTTTAATTTTTTTTTCTGAAATCAATAAGTGCTGAAGTCCCATGGAACAGAGAGAAGTACCTTAATATGAAAAACAAAATCAAGGACTCCTGCGAAGGGTTTCTCAATAGTTTGGAACTTTTTCTTTCCCTCCAAGATCAAGGCAAATTCGCTCCTACTACATCTCTGCAAGCAGAGCAGGCGTGAATCTCTCTTTAGACTAGCTTCTCTGGATGGAAAGAGTATTGGGGTGAAACAGCAAAGGGAAATGGCAAAAGGGATAAAGAATTACATGCCTCCCCCAAGTCTTCACCCCACCTCTTCAGTCATGCTCTGCAGCAAACTATGGCAAGTGTTTTATACCAGATGCTTCTTGCACAATACCCTTTCAAAAATGAATAGTTTCTTAGCTTGAGCAAACAACAGAGACAGCATCTAGCAAAGGCATTTTGCAGTGGCCTGTTCACTGTCTGTGTCAGGAAGACTGCTTTAGACTTCAGAAAAGCTGAAGATGTTCTTGGTCACAAGCATGTTCCCATGAAAAGTACTGAACATAGCACAAAGCCTTGTCATGCCTTCTGCGCCCTACAGCCCCTTGGTAGATCCTCTGCTCTCATGAGGTTTCTATTAGAACATGTATTCATCCTTTGTATTGTTTGATAATGAGCTTTTCACTTTACTTGCCTGTGGGTATTGAAACTGTCTGCTCAGACAAAAGTGGAATCAGATATTTTGAACAGGATGATGGGTATAATTTCTAAAATAGAACTAGGAGCTTAGGAAAAAAATGCTCCTACAACATGGACAGTAGCTGAACACTGCAGCTTCACATGTGCTTCCTGGAGCAGCATGTTCTTCACTAGTAAAAGAGATACCTAACTTGGTGGAGGGCTTTGGTGTTGGCTTGTAATTTTTCCTCAAAAATAAGTTCTTGCTTTAGGAAGACTTATTTAATCTGTAAGGCCTGTTCATCTCCCAGTCCATCTCCTGATCCTTCTTAGGGTCAGTATATGTGAAAGTATATGGAACTGCCAGTTGGCCCCAGGCCACTCCCCCATTTTGGGTCAGTAGCTAAAGACAGATCTGGGGTACTGCCAGTGTTACGTTCTCAGAGCAGTCAGTCCAGTGTGAGACTCCTAGGGTGACAATTACTTCTCTGTACACAGGCAGGAAAGTAAGCGGTGACCTTCAGGAAGGGAGCTTTTAGGTATCCATGATAAGGAAATGCTGTGTGAGAGTGTCTTTAACAATAAAATTCTTAAATATAGGAAATGCTGTCTGGAGCCACTGTACAAACATATTGTGAAGGTTGCACATGGTTGAAGAGTTTTGCTTTTTAAAGAAGGCACAGGCAAAATTACCTAATGAAAAATCTGGAATTGAAATGTCTCTACTTGCACTAAAGGAAGTGGTGACTACAGCTCACTTGTTTAGACTGTTACCATTTTGTATCACTTTTCTGACTATATTGTGGTCAAAACAGATTCCATTCAAAATTTTTAACAGCAATGATTATCTTCATCTCAAAGTTCCTGCTACACAGCCATACTAAACAAGCCTAAAATGTAGGTGTCCAAAAGACTGAATTTCTTACAGCACAGCCAGGCAGCTTGATGAATCAGACATGAGTTTCCTATTTCAACACATAAAGAGATTTTACTTCTCTCAAAAGCCAGAGTTACGGACCAAGACACACAACATCCATGGCCTGATTCAACCTATGACCTTTCTGTTTCCCAGAAAGTTTCAAGTAACAGTCCTTCTCCTGACTTGTTTTGTGACAGATTAGAACAAAATAATTAGTAGTGCAGAGATAAAGAGTCAGTTAACTAACTTTTTGGCAGAATCTGAATCACTGAAAAGCCTATAAATTTTATTCTGTATCTTTTCCGTGCATCAGTCATCCTCTACTCACCCCTTTTAGCCTAGCCAGAATTCTGCTGCTGTGAGAAATCCCTCTTCACCCAATGCTTTGACTGTGTTGTGTTCTCACCCTTAAGATACCTACTAGCATTCTTACTGTGCCCATACTGATTGCAGTTAGCCCTTCCTCACCTTCAGGGCACTGCATATTTCTGTATTATTTTTCCTGATCAAATGCAGAGGGAATCAGTTTGCCTCAGTTCCTGTTCATAAGAGTTTCAGTAAAATGCTTAAAGTTCTTGTAACACTACAAATATCAACCATGAATGTCACAGAACGGTTAACAAAGTTTGGCAGCTGCCGTTGCTGTTTTGATAGCATGACACAAGTGATTCTTTAGATGATTCAAGCTAGCTTTGCACAGAGGGGGAAAAAAAAACAGCGGAGGAGCATGGTAGAAAATGCAAATACAACTGCAGGAACAGGATGGACTGAGAAGGAATGATGGAAGAGATTAGAGATGTAGATTCATACTGTATTACCACAAACTTCATACCAAAGGGTGGTTGTCCTCAGGTTATCTAAAGTATAGGTGTATATGCCCGTAAGTTTTCACTGCAAGCCAACGGTTATGTTTAAAAACAGTGAGACTTTTCTGATGTACTCCAATTAAGATGTTAAAAACCTAGTCTTTTGTAATAAAGGGACTGAGCCTACAGTGGAAGAAAATTAGCAAGGAGTTCCTCCCAGGCATCTGCAGATGCACAGGGGTTCAAAGCAAGAAAGCAAGCAATAAGCTCTGAAGTGATGTCACGCACATGAACTAAGTCAGGTAGCTGGGATTTGAGGGCTCTTGAGGTAGATGGACTTACCCATGGCTGCTCAGGGCAGAAGGGGAGGGTTTCTAAAACTTTCATCTAGGCATTATGCTCATGTGTGACCTGGCAGAGCATTTCTAGAGGAAAGGACACTGGGACCAGAAAAAAACAAAAAGTCCCTTAGTCCCTTTCACATTACTAAACATAATAAACATTTATGCAGTTTAGATATCAGCAGCTGAAGTCATGTTTCATTTCTGGGCTATGCATAGCATGTCTTTTTCCAGGCTCAAAAAGAATGCTGTAATTTAAAGCAGGCTGCCTGACTCAATCGGTGTTTTTGTATGTCATCTTGGAGACAGCGTGGTGGGGGGGAAGGTGGAGGGAAGGAGGCTGAGGTGGAGAAAGGGAGGGCGGTTGCTCATCTGGTCTTTATTTCCTTTCCCTGTTTCTTAATAGTTCAAGCAAAGGGCCCATTCCAGCTAGAAGCAATGACAGTCTTGCTGTGGTATTTCATCTTGGAGGAGGACAGGCCACAGCTTGCTCTGTGTGCTAGCATCCTGGGAGCCTCCACCACTAGGCTGCTGTGGGGTGGGGAGGTCACAGGGGTGCGGGCAGGCCTTGTGTTGTTTTTGTTACAGTGGGAAGATTTCTAAAGGGGGCCCATGCTTCATCTTTTGTGTAAAGAATTTCCTAGCTAGAAATCCTTATAACTATATATGTACTTGCTTTGCCTTCTGCCATGTGGTTTTTGTTTACTTTTTTTAATGATGGATCAGTGGAGACGTCACAAGTAGTTAATGGGAAATGACATTTCTGACTACCTTAACCAACTGGGTTGCAGGGAAATCATATAATGTATGAAAGAGACAACATCTGTTAAGCAGAGCCTTTAAAAAAAATGGGCTCAAAAGGTGAGGTCAGGGTCACTGGTGACAGACCTGTAACAGTCCTTGTTCAAAACCCTTATCTGAGAATTGTGTTGCTCAAGAATCATGCGTACTTCTCACTTTTGTAGGAACAAACATTAATTACACTCCTAGAACAGGAGGTACGCTAGTATTGCCCGTACTCCAGATGAAAAACCGGAGCACAGAGAGATCAAGTCACTTGTGCACAAACCCGCAGAAAGAGGCTGTAGTTGAGCCAGAAACGAAGGCCAGGCTTGCGAGGGGCTGGTGCAGCACCTTAACCACAAGACCACATTCTCCTCATGACGCACCCTCCCGCTGGATTTTTCTTACTGTAGTTATACCTACTCTTTTGCAGGGTGCAGGATATGCCACAAACCAGGTCTTGAATATCCTTAAGGATTTAGTGGGTAGTTGAAAGAGATCCTGTCCCTTTCATGGCAGAAGGAAGGAAGAAGGCTGAGTTCTTCTAGAAACATCCTTTCCCCTAAAAGTCATCCTTATCATCTTAACAATATTTCCTTTGCTTTCCAAGAGCTGTTTTGAAGAGATAAAACCTTTACAAGAGCAAAAGCATTTCTAGTTCAGGCTAAAAGAAAACCATTATTGTTGTGATTCATACACATATGAAGGGAACAAGAAAAGATTCTGTCAGTCCAGAGGGTGCAACAAGCAGTGTAAAGTTGAACCAGAGCAAAACAAGCCATTTCCTGAGTGGTAACACTGCTAAAGTTGCATTTCATGTTGCGTTGTGCAATTGCATTGAATTAAAATATTCTCTGCTTTGCTGCTTTCTCCTCCTCCCCGCCTCACGTGTTCTCATCTTCCTGGTGCAGTACCTTCCCCTGCATACCGAGCAAAGCACCCATCCTTTGCCCACTGTCAGAGCACTGGACAGGGACTATTCAGGAAACTGCATAGGAATTTGAGAAGTTTCTTAAAAATGTCTTTCTTAATTAAAGGATATTAAAATATCTGTTGTATCAGGTTGACCTTGCTATGGGCTACAAATTTTTAGGATAGAAGAAAAGCAGATAATGCTTTAGGATGATACAATTTCATTTGGAAACTAGGCAAAGGAATTAACATTTTTTTCAGATATATGAATGATGTCAAAGCTTCTAGTTGAAATAAAATCATTATTTATTGTAATTGCCTCATTAATATCATTTGAGTCCTACAAACCACTCTGCCACCATGGAAAAAGTACCTTAGCATAAAGCAGCAGTTCCTCCTGACATCCCTTGCCATTAGCAGACTCTGTTTCTAACGAACGAGCAAAAGTAGCAGATCCCCAAGTTGAGGTTTCTCTGTAAGATGACTGAAGTACTGAAGTCCCTCCCAAAGTACTTTCAGCAAGCGTAGCCCAGCAGGTATATGGCGTGGAGGAGAGGCACAACAGGTCCAGATTTACAAAAGAATAAAGGCACCAAAAGATTCAGATAATCATACAGCAGGATTTTATAAAGCCACTTGAGCAGCAGAAAAAGCTATCTCCCATTAGCACCTACAGTCCTCTTCTATATTTCATACAGGCCCTTTCTCTACTCTCCTTTGTACATTCATGCCAAAATTATATCAAGTTGCACCCAGCATAAGATTAAGCTACAGTAGTTCACGAGGAGTAAGCACTAAATGTTTTGCAAATTGCTATGTCTGCAGTTAAAACTCCTGTGCAGCTTTCATGAATAGTTCAAATAGGAAGGACAACACTATTATTCTGCATATAGTTTGATGTGAAAAAAGTATCAGGTTCTCAGCTGAAACATCAACAAAAAAGCAACACAAGCTCTACAGACACCCCATAAATTGGGCAATTCCCTGATCCAAATCCTCTCTTGAAAATTTGCTTTGACCCCCAGTCAAATAATGGCACCCCCAGTCCAGTCTAGACAGTCTTCTCAGGTGCTTTCTTTACCTGGACACTTAATAAGGAGGGAAATATTATCACAGTATCTACTGGCGATCTGCAGCTGCATCTCAGCATCACAATCCAGTCCAAATCTTCTCTTCAGGTTGAGACTTTGTCTAAGCACATCTCAGAAAAGCAACGAAGCAGAAGGCAACATCCCACATTTTGAACGGGGCTTCAAAAGCACCTGCCACTCACCTAGATTTGGAATAAAATGACCTCTGGTGATATCTATTGGCTTTCCTATCTGTTTTGCCTCTGGAGGGGTCCTATGGGGAGGCAAGGGGGCTGCCAGAGCTACTCCACCACATTCTGAAGGACAGAAGATCACCATATTCAGACCTGTCAGCTCATGGCTAGAGCAGTGCCCAGCTGTGCCACATCAGCCTTAGGAGAAATCTGAAACTCACATGAAGTCATCTGAGGTGGGCCAATTAAACAGGTCCAAAAATATGAGTCTTGACCTCAGCTTGGAAGAGGTAGTGCCTGATTATAGCAAGGGTGTGACCCTCACTGCTCCAAAACTCTGATTCCAACTACTGAAAAAAATGCCAATATATTTTATACAGCATGCTACCAGAGGAGAAGGGGGAGGGAGAGAGGAGGCGGCTATTGCCATTGTATGTTTTCAAGCAATGGATGAAGAGGAACAAAAGAGTCCACACATCAGGAAACTATTAAAATGAATACATTCCTAGTTTCTTCATAATTAATTCAGCATGGCCAATTTTGTATCAGAGAAGGGGAAAGAAAGATTTCAACCACTTCCTTTTATCTCAAGCTGTTTGGAAGAATACGATCTTGTAACACTGAAAAGAAGTGCCTCACTGCATCCCAGCAGGCGACTGTAATTTTAACTCTTCCACATGCCTAATTTGCTATGTAAATCCCTATTTTCTGTATGACATACAATACTTAAATTATACAGGTTCATTTAGGCACTACCCATCCCCACTTTCTAGCCCCACCCCCTTTTTTACTTCATATTGCATTAAGCAATACATTGAAAACAGTTTTCACTAGACAGTTCCCTAAGAGAATTTTTTTCAGGATGATTGCTTCATTGTGTGAGTTAACATTTGGTTCATATTTTGACGGTTATCTTCACATGCATAAGGATTGGAGACCTATTCTTTCCCTGTTCTTGAAATTGTAGGCTCTGGGTTAGGCGAAGTTATGCAATACTTTGAAAAGAAGATTCATTAGGCAGCTATTTATATGCTCAACTAATTCCATTGTTTTCAAGGTCCTACAGGAACAAATGTATTAAAGCGCTGACTGGCCACAAGTATAGATAGTCAGTTTCTTTACACAGAAGAAGAGAGTCAGCTCTTTCACAGTCATTCAACAAGCAAAGCATAGCGCACACAGGTAAAACAAGTCCTTGAAGTACAGTTAACCAAGATAATTATTTGCAGCTTTCTTTAATAGAAGATTCGGGTAGGGTTAGTTGAGCTCTGTGGCTCTGAAAGTCAACCAAACACATTAAACACTTGATTGTTGCCTGTTGTCCTGTAGGTAACACACAATATAACTGAATATGTAAGTGCACCGTTTGAAATCCTAAAACCTGGAAAACCCATGTGAACATTCAGCAAACAAATAAAATAAATCTGAGGTTAAGTAGGATTGTGAATGCAAGGAGGGGTTCACCTTTCTAGTAAGACTCCACTAACAAGCTTCGTCTAGAGAGAACGTGTTTCTGTGCAACACTGTGCACCTACATTTTCTTCTATAAAAGGATTGACTGAAAGTTTTGTGTTATTTGCTCGGTATGTTATAATAGCGCTTAGCTGGCCCAGATGAAGTTCAAGGTGCCTGCATGCTACACGAGCTACGTCACCATACCTAGCCCAATGTGATTACACAGTGCCACAAGAACCGCAGAAGCGGCAGGGAACAGCAGAAGGGCTTCTCCCCACTGCATCTGAAGAGCCAAGGTACAGTCTGATTGCATGGCTTGACCAAGACCAGACGGAAAATCTGTTAGGGCTACATACTCAGTCCAGGGGTTGGAAGTCCACCACCGGTCCTGTCACCACATTACCATCCTTCCCAGATACTTTCCTATTACACCGTTTGCTTGTGTCAAGTCTTTTTTTATTAAGACAGAAGCCTATGAAAACAGCATACTATAATTCATGCAGTTTTCTCTGACTGTACGGCACTGAGCTCTTACATGGTTTCTATCACTGTATTAGCTGCGGAGTGATGACTAGGATTTGCAAAGAAGGAAACCCACACTATCAACTTCTCAAAGCATTCAGTGTTTAGTAATTGACACATCAGATAGTAACTAATATGTGGCAATTCCAAAAATATGCTTCAGACTGATGTAGCACAGAAATTAGTATTATATTTATTGTCACTGGAAGCATCAGGAATTTAAACCACTGCATTCATAGAAACAAGCTTGTTCTTCAAGGCAGTTAAAGCCCACGGGTGGTTGTAATGATCAGTTCCACCAGGCATTTTGTAGAAGAAAAGCCTTTGTTCCAAAAAGCATGGCTGGGATTCTGAAAAATCTGCAGACCCAGATTTTGATTTAAATGTTAGAATGTTTGCCAAGCCAGCTTCTTGGATTTCTAGACTTTGATCGGCATGTCCATGACAACCATGCCTATTGCTTTAATCATCATCAGAAACCATGTGCGTGTTATTAGTAACAAATACCGCCAAACCTTTCTCTTGGTTTGCCATTGTGGAAATGAGATCAAAATTGCAGTTAACAGACAATATGTTGACAACACTGATTTTTTCAAAGCAACCAAGAGCTGCATATTCATATATTAAAATGACAAACATCAAATTGGTCTTCTGACATTTCAAAATTCACCTGTAAAAGTTCACTGACACCGCTTAAAAATAGATAATTTTAAATGTTTCCCAAAGAGTAAGACTTGGGGAGTGAAAATGTTTGTAACAGCAGAAATAGGGCATTTGTTCAAGCAAAACAGACTAACGTTACTCTGGATTGCATGCTATCCATGTTTTGTTTAGTGCTCTTCTCTGTGAGAATCATGTTCCATTCTGAACACTACCCTGCTAGGAAGACACTGACTGCAGGACCAAGAAAATAGAGGACTATGGTTATGCTCAGTAGAGGTACACATATGAAGATGAACTGAAGAAAGGAGAAATGTGTGTAGGAGCAAACTTCTGTATACACTTGACTGTGAAATTATCTTCCACGTAAGGTGACTGAATATACTACTAGCAAAAGCACAGTATGCTGTGACCCCCGGAGCAGCAAGCAGATGCACAGAGAGCCTGAACAGTCTTACCTGCTCCTAATTCTACATTTCTTTGGGAGACCAGGACTCAGCTCCAGCAATTCGTTGCCTCCTTTTTCCCAGCCCAGCAGGCTGACAGCAAGCAGGAAGGCTACAATACACATACTGCCCTAGAGAAGAGGTGCTGAGAAATCCTATCAACTTTATCAGATGCCTGACAGTAATAGTTTCATTATTTAGGACCTCGGTACAAAGCCAACTGCTACTCTGATTAGGTTTTAAGAGCAGAAATACTACAAGTGTGATAGATTTCAGATCGGCAGTAACAACTGGTGAGCTTTAACTGCCTTGAAGAACAAGCTTGTTTCTATGAATGCAGTAGTTTAAATTCTGGATGCTTCCAGTGACAATAAAAGCCATTCAGCAGAATCCCCATGTTCAGAGGCTGAAGTAGCCCTAAGCCTCATGACAGACAAGACACCTAAGAAAATCCCAGCTGATTAAAACACATACTGGCCTCCTCTGTTAAGCTACACAAACAAGTTTTCAAGTTTCCTTTATTTTTCAGCCTTGCCCAGTTATAATTTTATTTGTCGTAAGTCCTTAGTCTGGACTATCCAATACATCTAAAAATTCCATAATAACTATTGTTTGGTAAATCAAGTAGAAGGTTTTGTTTAAACAATAATGCTATAATGAAAAGTCAGCTTTCAGACAGTTTTCCTTTAACTGACCCCTTAGCAAGACTTCTCATCATATCACTAACACACAAATTATACTAGAGACAAGAAGGCTGAAACAAAGCATTAATTTGGCTTCTGTATCCCCCAGATGCTCTTCCTATATTGCATGTATTAATTAAAGATGTAACGACAGTTCATTTAAATACCTCGGAAAGCTCAGTGTCACACATCAGCGATACCATACACCAACAACACCAACTACGCACAGCAAGGAAAAATAGATCAGCTGTGTTATAATTGATTTCCTAAACATGTAACCTCTCTGTCCATGTATTCTGTTGGTACTCAGATTTAATTAAATGCAAAAGTCAGGAAGGACAAAGAAAAAAGTTGACTGATGTAAGGATTCCCTTTTATGTACCATTTTGGCATAGGCACGCAAGCGTGTCCTCGTTCTCTACACAGCCTACACAGAGCTGAGAAAGGTCAGAGGACGTCAGTGAATTTCCCAACACACTACAACTTGGTGCAGTCAGGACTAGAATGCCAGGACACCCAGTGCGCCAAATCAGCCCTAATATATTCTTTTTTATTTTCTAATTGAACATTTGGGTACACTTTATCATCATCATTTATTGTCTCAAAACTATGCATGTACAGTAGTGCAAAATAAGAGTGCTAGGGTTTTTTTAATGCCATCTTTTAGTTGTGCTTACAACAGGGAGTGTCAGAGGGCTCACATTTCAAAATACAATCAAGCCCTCACACTCCCAAAAACCATTGGGAGCCAGTCAGTGCATCAAGCTGTTGTTTGCTGATATCACTATTCTGCTTTATGTCATGAAGCATCCTCATAAGCACACCCTTACAGAGTTCTGCTAGGAAGGGGATCCACCTACCAGTGTCATTCTAACTTTATCTTGCCCCTGTGCTGTATGCCTCTCAGCTGCATAACACAAACTCGGGGGAAGATGGGAGAAGTAGTATGTTAAATAAATTGTTCCTTTGCATTTCACTTTGAAGGACCTCTCTGCCTCGTTGTTTATAATGAGTCTATTTCTAAGCAGGGCATTTGTGTGTGTGTGTGGGGGGGAGGTATTTTGATTTTGCTGACTGTGCAAACTGATACTTTGTGAGAATTGTCTAGGGAAAGCAAAGAGTCCTTTACTGTGTCCGCCACTGCCAAGTGATTTGGCAGATTCCTCTGTGAGATGCACAATCCCATAGGTTGAAAGAGAGCTTGGCTGGCCAGTTACCAGCAGAAAAGCTCAACTTAAACACTTTAAAAATCTTATTATGGCCAATTTGTGGTTTTGGCTGAAGAAAGGGAAAGGATGAAAAATAGAGGCAGCTGGGTGTCAGCGAAGGATGGAACATCGATGTCATTTTCATTGCTGTGCCACACTGGCTTCATACGTATGTTGGATCTAGCCAAGGCAAACACGTGCACTGGCTGGGTAAACCTGCAAAGATGGTTTCATTTGTCTTAGTGTTTGTCTGGAAGACCAGGGTGATGTATCAGCAAGGTCCTTTCATTTGACTAACTGCTAGTGGACAGAGTGCCCAGCCAGGGATTTCGCAGAACCCGTGCTGCTTCCTGAATCCAAGGCGAGAGGGAGTCCCTTACATCCTCTAACAACCCCCACCAGCCCAAGGCTGGCTTCAGCTTGTGCCTGAGGGCCATGAGGAGGGGAGGGGCTCTGGGCTGCCATAGATCCCAGCCCAGGGGCACCTCAGGGAAGGAAGGCTCTCCCTTCTGCACATCACCTCCCGATTTCTAAAGTCAAAGCAGCACAAAGAACCTGTTGTGTCAGCCACCTGGATGTTGAGACACATGTCAAAGAATGGCTAGTTTCTGGTCCTTCTAGAAAAATCTGTTTGGTTTTGATCATCCCCAAAGGCCTACCTGTCCTGGCTGCATTAAATAACCCTTGAAATGTTGGAGTGAAGATACATACAGCTGTTGGAGAGCCATACAGTCACATAGCAGGAGAAATGCTGGGAGCTTTGGTTTGATGGAGTCAGCCTCTCAAATCAGCATGTAAACCATAAAATTGTCAACTCCCCAGACAAAAAGAATGCTGAAAACTTAAAGACCTTGACACATTACAGTTTGTAACCTAGTTTGAATATTATTTCTAATGTGGTAAGACAGAAGTCCCACCAAGCTTTTGCAGCCAAGGGTAGCGACCAGGCCAAAGACTGCCTGAGCCTGAAGGCAATGGGACAACATAGCAACAACAAAACATTTTGCCATTATGAATAGGGGCATATCTTTGCCTGCTTAACTCAGAGGATAAAGAAACCCCTATCTGCAGAAAGAGTAAGAAAAGATAATGCTTAGTGACCTAAACATCAACCCAGGTTTATTATTAAACACCATTCAAATCAAGCCAGGGTGGGGAGGAAGCAGGAGATTAATAGTTTAAACAAGGTAAATGCCCCATTTTATAAAATAAGAGACTTTAGGTTAATACCAAAGGACAAAATGTGTCTTCATGCTCTTTTTTGGCACTTGGTTAAGAAAAATCTTTGGTGAAAACAGTTCTTGCCCTCCAGCTGGATGAGCACTGAGACACCTCTGTCACACAGAGACCGGGTGCTGGAGCACCCTGCCGAGCAGGGCTGGCTCCTTCTGTGCCAAGAAGCAGGCTGTTTCTTGGAAATGTTTATGCAATTCAACTGCGCTGCTGCTGAAGCCACAGACACTTTTTAAAAAAAAAAAAAAAAAAAAAAAAAAAACCAAAACCAAAAAAAACCCAAGGAAAACACCCAGCCTCAGACCTCTCAAGCCATTAGTGTATCTCACTCAGGTTTTGCCTTCTACCAAATACTGTCAAATTTCTGTTTTGTTTGGACCTGAAGGGTGGAGGGAGCTGGAGAGTTGCCTTTGCTGCTGTCAGTGCTTCCTAATGATGTTTCTTACTAGACAAAATGAGCTCGTTTGTTTGAGAATCCAAATTCCCTGTGGGGCACAGTTTGGGAAACTGAAGATATGGGAAGGAAAATAATATCTGTCAGGGCAAAGTATAAACATCCATAAAGCAGAATAACAAAACACCTACAGAGAATGTTGTAGCTTTGCCAGCAAACTAATTAAAATCACTGACAGGAGGGAGCTGTGACAGCCGAAAAGTTAAAAATAAATCAGAAGTTTAGTCTAGCAACTATAAGAGGAAATTACCGCCGGAGTCAGGGCTCCTATGTTCTTTTCCCGGTTCTGCTTCCGATTTACTGAGCAAATTGGAGAAGCCAGATTTTAAAAGTAGGTTCTAATTTGGAAAGCCTCCATTCCTGATGCCCAGCTGTACACACAGAGGACTTAACCAATTAGCATCTTCAGTTCCCTCCTGTGCATCTGTAAGGGCAGAGCATTGCAGGGCACTGGCATCTCTGAAGTCAGCTCCCTGATGTGGAGAAACCTGCAGTTATCAGCCCGCTCAGCGTACCCATCTCCAAAAGTTCCCAATCTGTGAATTGTGGCTAGTGCAACATATTGCTGTGGGAGTCTGATGCTTAAATGTTCTTTATGGCTGCCATAACATATTGCAGTGGGAGTGTTATGTGTAAATACTGTTTGTAAACATTTACAAGACTTCTCAGAAGCACTCTGTCTCCAAAGTCAGGGCTATTACTCTTGGAAATAATACACTCTGTGACCTGCACATTTTTTTGAAAGACTGCTTCTTAGCAGGGGCAATAAAGCTGCATTTCCAGGTCTGACTGCAGGAGGAGTTTAAGTAGAGTGCAACTGAAACTGAGAATCAGAAATAACTTGTCTGCTGTTCAATAACATAGCCCAAACTGAAGCTACAAATAAAGCAAACTGTGACACCTCAGGAGGAGGGGGAATGTCTCTCGATTGTAGGAGCTTTCTGTACACAGGGCTGCTGTTCAATTCCATGAGAATTTATAAATGAAGAGAGTATGTAGCTCCTTCTTATACTGACCTGAGTTGTGCTACAAAGTCCTCAGAGACACAGCCAAATTAAGTGTCCAAAATAAGGATGTCTCCATAAACTGATGTTTTCATGCCCAAATATTCAGTTACAATCTCCCATCCTTATGAAGGGATACCACAGATCATAGGACTACACTCTGGGTGGCTGCCAACACTCATTTAGTCATGGAAGTCCAAATGTTTCTCATTATACCAATGGACTGTTT
Source organism: Microhierax caerulescens (assembly GCA_035590215.1). Taxonomy (NCBI): domain Eukaryota; kingdom Metazoa; phylum Chordata; class Aves; order Falconiformes; family Falconidae; genus Microhierax; species Microhierax caerulescens. Next base: position 43,656,250 of record JAVJGJ010000062.1, read on the forward strand.
TGGGTTTTTTTTCTTTTGTGCAATACTTCCGTAAATATATGCATCCTAATGTCAGCTTCATTTTTGCTTTGAGCCAGAATATTTACAGTGGCTTGTCAGACAGTGTCATGAAGTAAATTATTATAGATGTTTGCCTATTTATAACAGAGGTTGCTACTGCACCTAATCTTTTAAAGAAGAGTATTGCTATGCATGAAAAATAAGAGAATGCTGTGCACTGATGCTACAGAAAAAAGAAAGAGAGAGGATAGAGTAGGTTTGGTGTTCTCCTCCTCTTCTGCACACCAGTATGCAGGGGGGTGTGTGCTCAATGTTACGTTCCGTCTTTCTCCCACGTGCAACCCTGGAGGTAACACAGTGTACCCCATCTCCATCAGCCACAGGAGCTCGAGTCTCAGAGCTCCTGCCAACCACCTCCTTTATTGACCTGTTTTTTCACATACAAAGCAACTTGGACCTACACATTGAGAAATCATACAAGCCCCCGAAACAAAAAACAAACCATTTCCCAGCATGATGAGTCATTTTACTTTTGTAGACTTCATCTGGGATCCTTAAGAATACTACGTTCAGTGTCACGAGTGTTACAAGTCATCTTGAACTTTTGAGTATTTCTTACAGAAGTAACTCTTGGTACTGTTAAACTCTGGCTTCAACATACGAACCCTTCATTAAGGGAATATGACCTTTTGCCTAAAGTTCCCTAATTAAGAAAAAGATCCTTACTTTCCCACTACCTCCCACACACCCCTTTTTTGGTCATTCATTGCTACCTCCCTTTGTTTTGTAGGCTCGTCCAAAAGGAGAAGGCCTGACACCGTACCAGGGCAAGAAACGCTGCTTTGGTGAATATAAGTGCCCCAAATGCAAGAGAAAATGGATGAGTGGAAACTCCTGGGCTAACATGGGACAAGAATGTATCAAGTGCCACATTAACGTTTATCCTCACAAACAGGTAGGAGAAGTGCAGACCTGGCATACAGGCTTGGAATTAGGAACACTCTTGGCTTTGCAAAGCATGGGTAAGACTTACAGAGGACTTGACATGGACTACAACATGCCACAAAAAATTGTTTCCCTGATGAGATGCTGTTTTAAGTCCTGGAAATCTGAACTGCTGTCATCAGAACTGGAAAATCTGAGTGCCATATTTTTCAGTAAAAATACCTCCCAAATCTTTACCTGCCTTTATTATAGAAACAGGCTGTGGGGCCTTTATAATCTGAGGTGGAGTAAAGCAAGTTTAGCAGCAGCAGGCCTCCTAGTTATTCTGAAGCTCTTCATATTTACCCCAATCTAATGTTTTATTCCACTGGTGTCAGTGGAGTTACTTCCCATGTGTACTACTTTTTTTACCTGTTGAAATAAGATTGAATTTGGTCAAGGGCCCTTGTCTTTGTGAAGATTAGTGATGAAAGAGAACAATACTAAGATGACTCCTGCCTACAGAATTCCTTGGTTAATGACAGTAAAACAAGACAGCCTGGTTAAAGACAGGTTTCTCAGTTTCCATAATACCAAGTGATGCCCCAAGCAAAGAGCTTCAAAGAAAGCCTTTTATTAAGCTGAAAGGGTCAAACTTAGGAAGCAGCTCTGCCAGGAAAGCTGCACCTGCCACCCTGCCAGCCACAGCTCACGTGGTACACGCAGCCTTTCCTGCGCCCTGCAGATTGCAGGCGCATCTATCACTTGAGGTATCTTCCTGTGTTTCCAGCTCACGATGGGAAAAAATAATGTCAGCTCCTGCTTGTATCCCATCAGAACTGGTCACAAGCAGTCAACCAGCTCAGTGGTATTTACTGGGAGACAGACCAACTGCACAAGCTTATACCCCTTGTTTCCCTGAGAAATCAGGCTACAGACTGGCTGTCAAAGCTGAATTTTCATGCAGAAAGTCACTTTTGAAAACCCCACAAAAAATAAATTTGTCCATCATAGAAAAATTTGGGAGCAATTTCACAATATTGCAGAAAAATGTTGTGGATGGAAAAGGTGAGAATTATTTTTAAAGAGTTTGGGAGGTGTGATTTGCCTCAGGTGTAATTTATCCTAACTGAACCTCAGTAATAGAGCTGTGCATGGGTCAGGTTACCTGCTGCCCACTCAGAGACCGCTCAAACCATAGACAGATCATTTGGATGCAATAGGTGCAAAGGAAATTCCATCATGAGCCTTAGGTGTCTCATTAGTTACCTAAGTGCTTGCAAAATTCCTATAAAAAACTCTTTCCATGGGCTCATAAGGAACACTTCATACCATTTAATGAGATTTTGGAGGGGAGGGTGTCAGGAGAAAAAAAAATGCTGGGGAAAGATACTGTGACTTTATTATGATGAAAAGACTGAGGAATATTGAAATTCACTGCAACAAGCAGGAAGAGGAGATACAGAAAAGTTTATTAAGCTTTATCCCATGCAGGAATATCAAATCAACTGTATTTCCTTCTCTTGTATACACATGCATATTCATCTAATCCTAAGGGCAAGATTTCACTCAGTCTTTATGGCAACATTGCATCCCAGTATGCAGCCAAAATACTGATTTAGAATTGCTAGTACGTTGAAGCAACACTGACTGCAGTTAAAATGTAGTGTTTGAAGCCTGCCACGCTTGAGGCAGAAGCCTTGGTTTAAACTTGACATACTTTATCAGATTATCATCCCTTCTTTCTGTCACAGAAATTTTTCTACTTTACAACAAACTTGTACAATTCTCTGACTGAGCCAGTGAATATCTTTGTTTCTGTTGGCCAGTTGAGATGTGATCCATTCCCCTTTCTTTGGGCCTAATGCCACTCCGATTCCAAGCCTGAAAACAACTACAGACAAAACTGATGGGAAACTATATTGCAAATGAGAAAAAGGACCTCTTTTTTTTTTGTGGAAGCATATATATGGAAGAAAAGCTAACAAATTTTCTTTTACTAACTTACATGAGATAATCTCAAAGCTTCCAAGGTCTCTGTTTCCTTGCCTTCATTTAGACAGCTTGTATAGACAACTGCATCAATATCCAGATTGAATAATGAAGTCATTTGTCACATGCATAGAAACACAGTCTTGAGGGTGAGAGAAATTACAAAACCCTTGATTTATAACACAAGTTTCTAAATATTTACCTTGTTCTTCTAAATCCTTTCTATCATTTATGTTACTGTTCAAAGGATCACAAGAAAGTGCTCAAGTGGTATCCCATCCACGCTATACAAGAGGCATTACAGACATGGGAATATGTACATTTTGTAGTAAATAATGTTTACAAGTAGTCCCTCGGGCAGAGTTGCCCCTTGTGGCAGGGCTAGAGGAGTCTAATCTGCATAGCGGCACTAAAGTCAAAGACATACTGTGGAAGGGTTGCAGTCTACAGTGCTTCCGTAAGCTCTGCTTGCCTTGGAGCCATGTACGTGGTGTTTTCTGGGGAATAATCACAGCATGTGGAGTGCAGGTGTCCAGAGTTGACCACCATCACTGTGTTTCCACTCCATTCCCTAAGGACACCATAACTTAGGCTGTGGAAGAGCTTTGCTATTATCTCTCCATGTGTTTCTGCCTCACCAGTAGGTATTGAAACTATTTGAGATCTTCAAGACAAGAGTGCATTTCAGCTAGGCTTCTAGATGTAAATAACTTGCAGCCAGTCACTAGTGCTGTTTCCCAAAATTTGAACTTACATCCTCAAGCCAAAAGATTTTACGTCCTGTTGTCACTGCCTCACCTCTGTCTGCTTCTATTTCTCAGTGTCACTATCACCATTCTTTCTAGTCTTTTCCATTCTTCCAGAAGGTGTCCTGTGCTGCTTCTGATTAAGCATACCAGCAATAGCCAGACAGTAAAGAAAACAGCATCAGTTCACACAGCCAGCAGCAAAGGAGAGCTAACAGGCTGCCCGAGGTCAGCACTGCTTCTTGACAGAGCCTAGTGTTTGCTAACCTATACATGTTATAGGTTATAGGCAGCTCCACACCACACTTTCTCTGAACATTCATCAACATTTATCTGTGCAGTGTTATTCTGCATCATTTTGGAAAATATGTTCTACCCAGTCACCAGCACTCTTACACTAATTACTATATTTTGTAAAAGCACAATGAAAGATAAATTTAAAGACCAATACTTCTAGTTTGAGAGCTAAAGCACAAAAATCTTATTGTGCACATAAGATTGTTTTAATTAGTGCTGCTACCCAACTCAAATGTAATTTCCTATTTATTGTTTAGATTTCGATTACTTTTGTTGGCACCTACTATAGCAGAGTCCTCATTCGTGTTTGAGGTCCTATGCACTTCTAGAAGTTTTTAGCAGTCACTTTTTCCCCTCCTCAGTGCATCAGTGAATGTCCTCAACTAATTATGGGCTCCTACCACCTTTATTTTATGGGACCAGAGTATTTTCACTGTCATCTGAATCTTCCATTAGACAGTTTTTCCAGCTTAAACAACTCACCTAAGAAAATATGCCACCTCTCCCTAGAAGCCATGTTTCTCTTGCAGCATTTTAATTCCATTCAAGAAAGAGAAATCAATGTTGCTGTTTTGTAGCATCTATTCTTTCACTGTAAACTCACCACACCACGTGATGTGATCATAGTACAAGTAATCCATAAATGGATTTCTTTCTTGGACATTTTTTCCCCAGTTTAACAAAACCCAGATGAGCTGGCCAGACAAAAGTCTGACCTCCATGCAAGCTCAGACAGTATTTACCTCTAGTGAAAGAAATTATTTCTACTTCCAAACAATCTTGTCAATATTTCTTCTCTGCAATGTGTTGGAATTCATCATCTCCTTCTCCTACTCCTTACCCTACCATTTGGTAAATGGATCATTGTGACCTAATAGATAAAAAGGTATCTTGACCATTATTAAAAAAAAAAAATATATTGGTCATTTTATCAGAAGATGAATATCAGTGTTGGTTCCTCAACATTAACAATCCTTATGTCAAGTTACAAGAGCCTCCGAAACCACAAGAATTACTTAACTGCAAACAACTCGGACCATGTCTAAAACCAGTCAGGCGCCACATTTCCCTGGTGAGGGCTACATTCACAACAGTATATACAGGCTGAAAACCCATGCCAGGTCAAGTCAGCCTCCCCTGTCCCACATCTGGTCCTGGGCAGTAGAGGACACTTACAGGAAGGTGTGGATATAGACAAAACCAGCAGCCACCTCCGAGGATACATTCCCATCTTCTGGTATGGCCAAGTGAATATGTGTATTCGCAATTACTCACAACATAGATCAACCTCTACAGAGTCTATTCAATAGCTGAAATATAACCACATGGGCCACCAAGCCTTGCTACATCACCCTCAACATTGGAAATTAGGATGCTTTTGTCTAGTTAAGGAGAAAAGAACTGAAATCCTTATTTCAGGGTTGCTTGATGTTCATTGCAGTGAGTTAGGAGTGAGTTCTCAATTGCCATGCTTGCCCTTCTCTCCAGTCCTCATGTCCATTTCTGTATCTCACCTTTCCCAATTGCTTTCTTCTATCTGTGGACTTTTCAGTCCTGTAGGGCTTGTCCACATCGCCTCACAAGGGGCGGTTTGTGCCTGAGTACTCCCAGGTAACTGCCTCAGGCAGTAATACCAGAGTACTGAAGATAATAATCTCCACTTTGGATAGCCCTGAGGTAGCCATTCAAGCACATATGCTGAGCCTGTGAATGGCTTGTGCAGCTATGCTCAAATCTTGATTTCCTATGCATACCTTTCATTAGTAGGTCCCTGGAGAGGAGAGCAGCCACACTTCCCTGCCACCTGCTCTTTGTTCCTGGAGGCTCATTTCACTCCAGGAAAAGATCCCGTGCCAATTCCCCATAAGGAAAGACTCAATTCAGCCCTGTGTTCTTACTCCACATACCCTATCTGTGAGAATGAGTTTTTAATCTCTCTGGGGCAGGAAAAGTCTTCTCAGCAATTTTACAGCTGTGTATATACTTCAGAGTGCTCTATAAATACAGCTCTAATTCTCTGCACTTAAGAGAGATGATGAAGCATGTATCATAAGGAGTAACACAAGAGCCCAATAGAAGGGCTGCTGGCATTCATTCCCCACCTCATCCATGGCCCAGGAATCAGGTGGCTTTTGCTCCCGAGCTGCAAAACTGTTCCTCCTCCCAAGAAAGCTCAGCATGCATTTCTGTTTTCCTGACTGAATTGTGCCACTGTGTTCCACCTTTTGAGTTCCCACCACGTCCCTCAAGTGGTAGACCTACCCCTGGGAGTGCTTACACGAATTCACAGGACATGGGGCAAAAACTGGAGTCTCATTGAGATCAAGCCCTATTGAGAAGTAGGAGACTAAAGAACTACCCTGACAAAGCTGCTCCACGGCTATTCCAAAAGTAGTTTCCTAGGTAGTTACTTTAGCTGCTTTAAACATAAACAGACATCTCAGATTGGACTTAAACCTACCTCTTCTTCCAAGGCATTTGGATTTTGTAGTTGTTTATGCTCCTTCTTACTCTGCTCCAGCAACAGAGCCAGTCCTTACAGCCATTCACCAGCATTCTTGGCACTGTATCAGCCCAGACACCAAGCTCTGAATTCTCATTTTCTTTCCCTGCCTGCTCCAGCAGCAACATCTGCACCTGTGGTTGCTTCCTGGCTGGCCTCTTATCAAGGCTTCTTCTCTGATTTTGTGGCTAACTGCAGTGCTGTTTGTGATGACAGCTGTTGCACTGGTGCAGAACCAGCCATCTGGTGACCGACTTGTCCCCTCGGACACTATTTTCTTCCAGCTGTCAGGAATTTACTGTTGGACTGGAAATAATTTGGTATGTAAATACATTCTTCATGATATCCAAGCTATTACTTCCATGGGCCACGCAGTGGTCCCATCACAATTGCCATAGCCGGGTGCATCCACAACCACCTCTGTTCTCAGTATGGGGAGGGATCGGTCTGATCACTAAAGCCCAATAAACTTTTCAACAGTTTCAGGCCTACAAGTATGATCTTTTGACTCTTTAGATTTAATAAACTCTCCCCAGCACACCCATACTTGTGTGTTCCAGCAGTGGGAATACAGATCACCCTGGACTGCTGTTTCTCTGAACTCTAAAAAGAGATTTTTCACCATTTAGCTCATGCAGTTATCATTTATTCCTAGCTGGCCTGTCCTAGAGGCATGCTGCTGACAGCGGCTGCTTGCTCTGAGCATCGCGCCTCTGATCTGTAGCCTTCTTATCATTGCCTCTCAGATCCACAGCAACAACTGAGGGCCTCGTTAATGTCCTTGTTCCCCTCAAGCAGACAGAAAAGCAGAGGGTCTACTGCTCAACAATATGCATTGCATTTAATCCTTCTTCCCCCCAGTGCACCATTTTTTTAATTGGACTAAAACCTTAGAAATTCATGATAGCATGTGTGTCTTGAGGGAAGCGTAGCTAGCTGTAGCTCCTTAAGACTGTTAACCTAACAATCATCCTGCCAGCTATAGTTGTAGACTCCATTTCTGTTCACATACCTAACTGTCATTTAATAGTCTCAATCGCTCCATGAAGACCTGAGGTAATGAGTCCAGAAAATTGTTTTCTTACGTTTGAATTTTGATGCAATCCTTTACCCATCAGTGGTGCAATCAAATTGTTCCATTCTACAGAATAAAAAAGTAAATCTTCTAAACATAAACCATAAGCAGCCACATTATTCTATTCCGCTTCTTAGCGGAAGCAATTTTCCACAAGGATGTCCTAGTGACATTTTTCTCTGACACCTAACACTTCATAAGGGTGAGCTTTTTGTTTTGAGGGTTTTGGGGTTTTAACTGACTTGGGGGAATGCAGAGTTCATTCAGTACATTTAGACTAAGACAGCAATAGTTTAAAATCAAAAGTTAATTTGCAGGACAGGAATTGCTATATAAATTTAAATTTATTTCAGCTTCATTCCCCTGAGGCAACAGCTTTAGTCACTACCATCAAATGCTTTCCTGGTGGAGCTGCACAAGATTATTTCCACCCAGCAACTACCAGGAGAAAATTAAAGAAAGACACACGAAAACAAGAACATAAGAGTGCCCATCTCTGCAGTTTTTAATGAAAGTATGGACTGGCAAATCCTGGATGCTTGCATTTAAAAAAAGACAATGAAAATTGAAGTATTATATTTAAACTCTCCATTTAATGGAAAAAAAGCATACCTTTCCCAGAGAAACATAGCAGGATTTTCTGTTGTTTTACAAGCTCCATTTCACTTCTTTCTAAGGAAAGGAATTACTTTTTCAGCCAAATAGCCTGTCTCCTTCTCCACACCCTCTCCAAATGCATGGCTGAGTTTTCATGCTGCTGACCTCTCAGTAGCAGAACAAAACTCCTGCAGCCTCCTCAGCTATTCAGATCTTCCACATAATTCAGGCAGTCCCTAAAACTAACACAGCATGCAACAGCCTGCCCCTGCTCCCTCTTGCACCAGCATCAACTTCCACCATGCCAGCGCTGGTGGGAACTGTCCTAGGTCAGCCTGTGCCAAAGAAGTCTAACCTTGATGGACACACAGCTCTTTGGCTGTCTAATGTCCTATCCTTTTAGCATGGTGTAAGAAAGGTTGCAAGGCCGTGAGCTTATTAGAGTCCTCCACAATTAGTAACCAGACAGATAGCAGTTGCTTCTCAGGGTGTTTGAAGGGATTTCTTTTTGCCTTCCAATAAATGCTTGAAGAGAAATCAGCAAACGGACATAAGTTGGGATGTTGTTTTATGCAAGAGTTGGATTGCAGTGGTTTTGGGACAAACCACGCCAGCACGCTACCAGTTTCAAAGGCTCAGCCCTCCTCTACCAGCTCACCAGCAATGTAACCCAGGGTCTGCTGGGCTCACTCCTTCCAGCTGGCCCTTGGCAACCTGCTTCCCTGCATTTGTAACCCTTCTATCCCCCGCCTCTGTGTCGTAACACACTGGTAACAATAACATTTCTGAAATCAAAATGCTTTGCAGGCCAAAAAGCTGAGCTCAATCAACGCAGGGGGAAAGCAAACCATGGAGAGTTATTGTTTCTGAAAACCATCCAAAAACTCTTGGCGCTTCAAGGCATTCCCAATGTCCTTTGCACTATTTCCAGGAAAAATTATTCCCAAGGCCTTGCGTATTAAAAAAAAAATCTGGCTTATATCAATAAACATGATAACTGCTGTATTATTTCTCTTTAATCAGAGCACAGCTAGCATGTAGAAGCAATCAGAGCTGAGCTGAATAGCCTGTCTTAAGTGTAGCATTTCAAAACTCAAATTCTCCAATGAGGAGCATAAATTAACTCCTGGGACTCCTGAACCTGAGCACCATCTTTAACTACATTTACGTAACAAATTCTTGAAGAAAGGTTGTGGGCAGATGTCAGTGGAATAAGTAGTAGAAAAGGCAGAAGGGCAGTTTTTCTGCCCAAATAAATGCATTCAACTTGTCTGTGTTGCAGCAGAAGCACTGCCTGCACCAGCGGTTGGGTTGCAAGCCCAGAAACAGGAGTGCTGGTTCTGATCTCAAATCCTAACATAGTGACTTCCAACAAGTCATTCAAAGCTCAGTGGGGCTGCAGCAGGAGGTTAAAGGATTTAAACAAGATGAGGGGTCCGTCTACCTTCCTTACCCTCTACCTAATACACAGAATCCAATTTGCAGTTAAATACATAGCCTGGGACAGACAAACTTGAGGCAATATCATGGGTAAGAGCACTGAATCTGTAACAAACCACTGGCAGTCGCCACCAAATTACTCCCATATATTGTTTTTACTAGCTGTGCAATATAATAAGTGTTTCACTTATAATCCAATACAACCAAGCAGGAATTTACAGACGTCCCTATTTCAGGATGACAGAATATATTTTTGTCTCATTTTAGCTATCCAGAGAGCTGGAAGACCCGTCTATTCTCTGGATTATAAACTCTTCTTGCAGTATTCCATAGCCAAAAAAAAAAAGCTTCAAATGTCTGTTCTTCCTGTCCACAGGGTCTCAAGTGGGTGGCTTTGGAGTGAAGATTTTACAAATAAAATGTAGATGATTTGGGGTACTTTAAGATTTTACAGATAGTGTCTTTAGGATTTATCAAAGGTATGAAAAGATAAACAGTCATAATTTTGTAATTTATAGTTATCTATACCCTGCTCCAAGAACCATATTTTGAAAAGATAAGCAAGAGTCTGGTATCCCTGTGAGAACAGTGAGAATCTTAGGGCTTGTTTGCACATTTCACACCACGTGCTGTCCCTACCACAGTCCCATAGAACAACCACTGTCTTCATGGGAAGGCACTGTGCAATGAAATGCTCTTTCAAGTACATTTCACAAAAACAGAAAAATTATGGGTTAGGGAATTCTGTTTGGTTTTTTTTGAACAAATGGTGGACTTTATGATGTTCTACCTTACATCTCTATCACCTCTCTCCCCATTAGACTTTCCAAATGCTTAACCTTACTGAAATATTTTGAGGATGATTGTGAAACCCTTTACATATCATGGAAAATTAAAGAACAAAGTTCTACTAAACCTAAAGCAGTTTCAGTCCCTTGTTTAGCCAAATATACCTCCGACCTCCTGATTTCAAAAATATTATTAAAAATACATTGTCAATTTATTACCCAGCTTCAGGGCAGAGGGTTGCATTATGAGGCTGGGTTTTGGTGGTGGGGTTTTGGTTTTGTTTGTTTGTTGTTTTTTTTTATTAAAAGCTCTGCAGCTGCTCTACTTCAAAAATTTCAGGCTTAGAAATACGGGACAAAGTACTAGGAAGACCTCATTTAGCTACATAATAGTTGTGCATGGTTAGGACAGTTTTCTTGTCATAGGAGCTAACCCTAACATTGGTAACCCCTGCTATCATTGCTGGGTAATGGGATTCCCATGCTTGAGGTGCTAATGCCTTTGGTACAACTCAGTCATTGGAGCCAAGAGAATAAACTCTTCTGTGTTAGAGCTTTTATAAATATAGTCCCAAATTCAGTCTTTCAGTAATTTGCCTACAACAAATTTACCACCACCTTTATGAAGAAGAATGGCATTAAGTTGTGAGGCCACTCCGAACCAATGCAGAGCTAAAGAGCTGAAAAAATATTTCATCCCTTCAGGAAAGAAATACAGTACCTTTATAATTGCTAGGAGGAAGCTCAGTTAAGCATAAAAGTAGGCTTCACATGCATAACAGAATAACAGTGACAGAACCTTGGATCTAATCTGATTTCCTTCCCTTTGCTGCAGAGACCCCTGGAGAAGCCGGACGGCCTGGATGTTTCAGATCAGAGCAAAGAACATCCCCAGCATCTGTGTGAGAAGTGCAAAGTTTTGGGCTACTACTGCCGCCGTGTGCAATAAACCTTCGCAGTGGCCTCTTCCCGTCCCCATCATCTTTAAAGATCCTCTGGCAGCATGCGATCAACAGCAACACAACAAATCAAGATAAAAGCTAAAATAATTGCCAATATTGCCTACCTAATAATATGCCTTACCATTAATAGAATGTAACATTTCTCCTGTGCATGCACATACATGCAACAGGTATTTACAGGACTACAATTTGTATACATACATATATATGTGAATTTATATATATGTACACACACATATACGAAGTGTTACTGATAACGTTCACAACAGAACCATGGTTGCAGGTTCTGCTGATTGTTTACACAGACCCTATATCAAGGCCAGGTGAAATGAAGTACTATTCAATAGGCAAGGTATAATATTCACAAGGAATAGATGTTACATGTATGGCTTTTGCAGAGGTTAAATAACTGTGGGGCCACCACTTGCAAGCACTCACCCACAACATGAACGTTATTCCTATTATATGACAAGATAAAGGAAGATGAAACAAGCCACAGCATAAAAGAAGGAGAATTACCGTTTTCCCAGTTTTAGAAAGTCTGAGTTTTGTGCTGCTGATTTCTTGGACTTTTTGTTTGTTACCATTGCTTGGGCAGGGCTTAGGCAAAATCATTTTTGCAGGATGTGGCAAAAAAAAAAAGTGAATAATTGTTTGAAGGCATGGGTTGGGTAGAAAGGGAATGCCATACTGGAACCCAGAGCATCAGGAAGGATTCCAAGAGGATTTTGGAGGAGACAAAATCGGCTTGCTTGGGTGACAAACAGATCCTTCTCTTGTCATATAATCCCACTAAAATGGCCCCTGCATGTGTATGGGTCGTTCATTAGGCCACAAGCACACTAAATTTACTGTGAACAAGGGGGGATAAGAATACTTACAACTGTCCTGGAAACCCTTAATTGAAAGATTAGCCAAACTTACTATTTATAATAGTTTTAAAGCCACTTCCTGGAAATATTTTTATGTCCTGTTTTCTACTGTACAAATTTGTTATAATATAAAACTTGTTAGCCATAGGGGTGTTTTGAGGCACGACAAACACTCTGTATTACCTTCCCTGTTTATGTCTTCCTGAAGCACCTACATACCTGAGGAGACATGTAGGAGTTTTATTTCATTGTCCCATTTCAGGTCGAACTTTGTGCAGGGACATCCTGCTGCAAAGCAGTATCTCATCAGGGACTGGGAAATATCATTAACTGAATGTACCTCGAGATAGTATCCTGTTTGTATGTCTCCACAAAAGTACATTGGCAAAAGGACACAACAAGCAATTCACTTGCAACATTCACTAAAAAAATTACAGGGATACCCTTAGTTTGAAGGGAGTTTATTGAACTATTTTTATTTTTATGAAGTTTCCTTTAGAGAGATTGATTTGTGTGAATGATACTTTGTGGAAATACTTTAAACCCTAAATAACTTGATATGAATTGAATTTGGTTTTGGGGTTAACTCCATAACGCTAAGACAGAGGGGGGTTTATGCCAAGTGATAGCAGGACGTTACCAGTACGTACAGTTGAGCTCTTATAAAGCAAACTGAACATTTAGAGTTTTCAGAGCATTTGTATAGAAAATGCAAAGCTCTTAACCAATTTGCTCTAGGGTGAAACTTTAGCCATTTCCCTGCTTCACAATAAACAGAACAAAATTATTTGTGCTTATTCTGGTGGTTAGCACCGTGTACCTATCTTACAAAACCCCAAGTGGCCCAGCCTACTGGTCAGAGCAATGGATAAACAGTGGGACTCCTGGCTTCTGACCATGGCTCTTTCATTAGCTTCCTGATTTTTGGGCGAGTCACAAGATCCTTCTGGACCTCAGCTTCCCCAGCTGCAAAATGGGGATAATAATACTTTCATTACCTACCTCACAGGAGAGTTGTGAGGCTTACTTAATATCTTTAAGTGCTTTGACACCACTTGATGAAAAGTGCTACGTAATGCCGAAATAGTATTAACTAAATTAATTATTCTGAAACCAGTTTTGCCCAGTTGGCAATTCCATTAACTAAAATAACTAAAAACAATATTATTGAAAGTTAACACTAATAACAATTCAGTTGCTTCAGTGAGGATACAGTTTTAGCATTTTCAAATGGAAATGCATTCCTTCACAGACTCAGAAATTGCCTTGGAGGCAAATGCTCTAAACAAGGATACTAATCTGCCCATACCAATAAGAACAACAAAAAAATAAATACACAGCCAAATCTAGGGGTGGATTTTCAAAGCCTGACCTCTAGTATTAATCTTGATAGTTTGTTTCAAGCATGAGTAATTTTGAAAGAGCTGCATACTAAATGATTTTTTTTTTTTCCCCTCTGGAGCACTTAATAGTAGGGGGGGGGGGGGGGGGCTGGGAATCACCTTGTTGCTTCACAT
>JAVJGJ010000062.1:43670062-43709421 GCA_035590215.1 Microhierax caerulescens
CAATCACCGTGTTGCTTCACATCTAGCTAAAGGACATGTAAAGAAACCCCCTTAGATGAAGATCAGGGAAAATGTTATTTTATTTTCTCCTGAAATTAAGATGTTATCAACCATATTTTTCTGTGGTGAAATCATTTCCATCTTATGATAACCACTAGATGAGTAAAATAGCATATGCCTTGCTTTAGCTACATCAATATACAGCACACCACCAGGTTCTGACCAAGGCCCAACTAAAAGATACCATTACACCCAATTGTTGCTATTTTCATGACAATGCCCTGTTAAAAATATTGTTTATCCAGATTCAATACTGTGTGGAAATGCCTTCAGCTTATGGATTTTTAGGTTGTACTAAAAATACACATGATCTACTTTAACACAATTAATGACTGTAGGTATAGAATAATAATTCTTAAGAGCATACTTAACCACAGTTCAATATTGAGACCATTGAAATGTTCCTAGGCAGCAGAGATGAAATATTTAAGTAATATTTAGCATATTTGAAATAATGAGCAGGAGAACAGATTTTCCCCTGCACTTGGGAGAAAATTTTGGAGAAAATCTGAACTGCACTTTTGGAGAAAAGCAGATAAAGAACAAAATGCACGGAAAAGCAAGATGCAACACTGCTGTAGTTTGTACTGCCAAACTCAGAGACTGCAAATCCATCCCGGTGCGGGATGTGGATCTGATCAGGCCCCGGGGCTGGAAGCAGCTTGCTTGCCTTGCTAGCCCTGACAAAAGTGGAGTGAGGAGGGAGAGTCCCTGGGGAGCAGCCACAACCCTCTCTCCCCTGCAGCCATGGGGCTAAACTCCAGCTTTCCCTCAGCCGTGTGGGGAAAACCTTGTTTTCTGTCCTCGCTGCACCTCGTTTCCCTAACGAGCTGGTGCCTAGGGAAGGCGGGAGCACCAGGCTCTCGTGTGGGGAGTGTTCCTCTGTCCCTCCCTGCATGCGGTTTGCTCGTAGGATTGTAGCATTGAGCCCAGGACATTTGCTCCATGCTCGTCTATATGTAGTTTGTGGGTTGCTGGAAAAACACATCCGCATAAGTAATGTACAATAGCTTATGACTGTTGGCTTTTAGTTAATGGCACTGAACAGAAATTTCTTAATGTTGATTTCAAAAAAGAAAAAAAAATTGTTTGTAAGATACAGATTTCTTCTTTTCCTCCCTCCCCAACCACAATTCACCTGTAGACCTAACTAACTCCAAATTGGCAAAACCTTCAAAATTCAGATTTTTTGACTGGTAAAAGAATGAGTTGATTTACCTTTTAGATTTTTTCCAGATGCTTTCTGATGTTCTTTTTGACCAGCTGTGCATTTAGAACATCACATAGTAGTCCTCGAAGGCATTTTTAGACAGTCTTACCAGAAGCAAAGTAAGCATCAGTAAAAACATTTTTGAATCAACGCAGGCTTGCCTAAACTGACTATTCTTTAGGAGGGTACCTGAGAGAAATTTGTTTCTGTGCATTTATTTGGCAAACCATATTTTGAACCTCAGATGTTTGCTGTTGCTTGCCTACCAATCCATCCATCCTTTTGCCTCTTTGGAGATTTTTAAACTTCCATATATTCCTTTAAAAAACAAATCAAAAAAACAAATAGCCACCAAGCTAAACATCATTTGTTCCCTTAGTCAGAACATCTCACATAGAATTTGTCCTTGGCATCGGCACTGCTCTGGAGAAAACTATCAGTGATTCGAAATGCATGGTGTACGTTTTTAGCTGCTTTAACTTGATACGGCTCCAACAAAGGTGTTACAAATACTTCATTTAGTGGTGAAGAAAAATCCCTGTAGTTTAACGGATGGCCCCATTTTAGCCAGTTTCTACTGCTGCTACCATGGACATAAAATGACGCCACACAAGGAAGTTTTGAGGCCTTTTTGTCTCAAAGTTGCTTCTTAATTTCAGATAAATACACAAGAGTATATATTCTTTCTGAAAATAGGTGTATTTTGAAGTTCCCCATTATATGGGACTTAGCTTGTAATCTAAAAATGTGAAGTTACGTATGTCTGAGAGAAGCCTTATACCGAAAAGTATTCTCTACATTTTACCTTTTTGTATGATGTGAAATTTAGATTATACATGGGTTCCATACCTGTGACGCTCTAGCTGTTATTCCAAAAATGAAAATACTTAAAACATTAAAAGCTAAGAGCTTTTTGAAATGTCAGACTTCATAGATTAGTTCTTTCTTCTGCAGTCATGTAGAATATTTTTTTTCCTAGTATGGATCCTGAGAGCTGTCCACTGAACAGTATGTGATAAATCAACACGTGTTTTTCAAGTTAAGTGAATCGACATACATTTTCCACTTGCCTTTGCCAACATATTTTAAAATATGTGATGGAACTACCCCCGTAAAAAAAAAAAAATATTCTTTAAGATATCACTCCGTTCCCGATTGGGCTTCAACCTGTCATCTCTTTCCTATCTGCGAAACCACTGCTGTCCATTCAGTTTGCTATGTTGCCGAAGTGCTCAGAGGGCTGTTTGAGATCTTCGATATAGGGATGATGGTTTGTGTTTCTAGGATGAATTTCAAAGGGACAATCGTGTGCAGTTACTAGCTATAGATGATTGATATAAATGTTTACCCCTGTATGAAGTATTTTACAGTTTTACTTGCAGATGTGTATTTATCTTGAGTTATACTTGACATAGAGTTTCTTTCAATTTTTTTTTAATACTATGTGTGTATTTTGGAAACCTTTTTAGATGTTAAAATTTTTGAATTGTTACAAATATTTCTTGTAATACTGAATTGTTTGTTATCTTATCTGGAAACTCTTTGCAGTAACTTTTTTGTATATATTTGAGGGCCTTTTTAAAAAAAAAGTATTGTTTGTTTTTTGGGAAAAGTTTTTTACAATTTGGAAGCTTTCAGAAGGGCCTTCCTCTCAACTAGGATACTAACAGAGGTAAGAGTTTTCTTAAGTATTTTGCAGAACTAAGGATGTATCCTCAAGAAAATATTTATGGAAGTAATTTACTTTTTTTTTTTTTTACAATGCTTTTGTCTGTATAAAGTATGCAACAGAACTACATTAAGAAGGAAATATTGTCTACATAAAATATTATATGAAAGTTGGTACATAATTCTGACAAAAAACCTTGCAATTCTTTAAGCCATATTGTTTTTGTTATCCTTGGATGAAAATATCAGTATTAAGTAACCAGTATATTATTCAAGTGCTTAGACTTATATGAAAATGCTTATACAGTTTATTTATGTGTATTTGGGGAAGGATTGCTAGAAAAAGCTATCACTAGACATATAGCAAGTGAGGAGCAAGTAACAGTATACTGTCACTTTATGGCCTTGTGAGAGACACAGAAGATGCTGAAAGCACCACAGAGAATTGGCTTTCAGCAACTCCGAAGCACAAGCGTTGGGTTTCAAATGGTGGTTCTTTCCCATAACCAGAGGGGAAGAGAGTTGGTTGGGACGCTGTTTGAGAACTTGACTTTCACAACTCTTTGCAGACTGTGAGCTCAGCTATGCAGTTATTGGCTACAGCAATAATATCAATCAAAGGACATAAGAGAAAAGGATTGAAGTAGTTTATTGTAGAAGTATATGTTTATTTTAATTAGAACTCCTAGCAATATAGAATATGCATGTGCACGTATTTGAAGCATTTTTACACTTTACATTTCATGTAGTTTGATTATATTATGAAGGATTGGGGTTTTAGTTTGATATTTTACCATGCTAAAATGGGAGGTCTGCCCAACCCTGTACTGGATTCTTGTTTCCTTTAAAAGGTTATTTAGTACAGCACTCACTGCATTGTGTACTAGTGCTAAAACTAACACTGTATCTTATGAATTTCTTCAGCTTTAAAAAAAATTAACCTAATTATTATTACATTTGTTTAGCTGTACCCACTGACCTTGTCAGATTCAGTTGGCGATTTGTATAATTTCTTTTTCTGTAACTGTTAATAAACTTGTACAGCTAAAACAAACAAACAAAACCTATGGACAAAGGCCTCAGAGGTGCCAGTTCTGCTTCAGCAATCAAGATGACAGTTTGCTCATCTGGTGACTGTGTTGCTAAAGGGACTGTAAAACCTCTGTTGTGGATTGTCCATAAAATGGCATTCCGACATGTGCCTTATTTGCTGGATAGTATACAGCTTTCTTCTAGTATTCTAGCATTTTAATGCTGTATTAAAGTACTGCAAAAAAACAGTGAAAGAGTGATATGTTTTCTTGAACGTTCCTTCCTTTGAAGTTTTACTACCAGCTGCGCTGGGTTCCCAGTTATGGACCAGCCAGCCACAGTGTTTGTGGTGCAAACCTGCCCCAGTATAACTCTGACCCTGACCAGGTGAAGATTTTCTCCACCACAGATGAGTCCCTTAAGCTGCAATGAGCCTGGTCACAACCTGGGTGAAAGAGCTTCACCCCGTCTCCTCTGCTGGTGGAACAACTTAGGTTGATGGTGCCGGCTCTTCATTTTTTACAGCCTGGTATTGTCTAGCAGTCTTCTGAATCAAAGTATGCTTCTATCCTTAACAGTTGGACAGGAAAGCTTGGGAGCCAGCAAGTTGCTATTATGAAAAGTAACATTCAACATTTTTAAAAGTAATTAAGCTAGATCACTTAAAATGTAGGGGATTAGATCCAATTCATCTTTTTGCAAAACCTAGAAGTCGGCAAGAGCTAGACCTACTAAGTGCTTGTCGTCTATCAGCAGTGTTCTTCTCACACACCAAATCAAAGTTCAGTGGCGAGCAATTTTTCTATTGGGACTGCCAATACTGTTGTGATGGGAAATTAAAATAAGGATATAATGAAATTAAGTTCAGACTTTAGGTATCCTGCTTCTAACATGAGAGATCTCCTTCATGTAAAACCAACAAAGTTTTTAATAGACACACCCACACCCCTACAAACACGATGCATATTTGACACTTGCAGTTCTTTACCACAACGACACCATTTATATCACATCATAAGCCTGGTTTCTGGGAAGATTTGAGTGGGCTCTCATTCAGTCTGCACGAGAAAGAGCAAGAACGTGCACACATGGATATGCGCTGGGGTTGGGGGCAGATGTTGGCTAAGGAATCGTGCCATTCTGAAGCCTTGAAAAAAACAAACAAACCCAAAAAAAGACTTATTTCACCAAATAATTAAACATCATCCCAGCTAAGCCCCATGAGAAGGGAAAAGCACGTACTCAACAAAACATACTGCTCTTCAATATAAATCTTGCCAGTAGCCCTGTTCCCATAGCAAACGTGAACAACAAAGCCAAGCTCAAAACTGAAATAAGTCTTTCCACCAGAGCCAGGGGCTCCCCAAACGCCGACACCTTAGATTTAGCACTCCACTGTGACCAGAAAAAATGCAGAGTAGACCAACTGCAAAGTCCTAGCTCCCTATTACCACACTTACTATGATTCCTCAAATAAATGACATTTTCATATTTAAAACAGAAGTAAATTAACACAAGCAATATGGTGTCAACAAAAATGATCAAAGTACTTTTTCCATATATTTCATTGCCAAAGGCTTCGCCTTCCTGCTTTATGTGAATGAGGTCAAGAGACAATACAACACCCTGCTTGTAACAGAAAGGCCAAATAATTCCCACTTTAAGAAAAATAATAGGGATTTCATAACAAGGATCTCATATGACATCAATACTTTGAAATAAAAAGCTGTTTCATTATTGTTTATAAAAAAACCAATTTAAGCCGTACACCAAGGTTACTATTTTTAAAGTTAGTCACATTGCATGAAAATCCCCATCTCAGATCCTCCCATCACATTAGCAGGCATACAAACTAGACCTTAAATATGAACTACGAAGCACAAACAGTCTGCACATTACACTTGAGTAGTCTTGCTTGGGGCCCCCATACACAGATCACATAAGTCAAACAAGTTAAAAAGATTCCTCCTCTCCCCATGTCCCTCTAAGAGGGACGCACACAAGACACATTGGGAAGAGAAGAACCTGGAAGCGCCAAGGGTTGAATGCTGACAGTCAGGTCTTTCACTAGGAAATAAGAAATCAGGAATTAAAGAAACCTCCTAAATGGAAGAACATACAAACACCTTACTCCTGAGAAGCATGTAGTACATAGTTTGTCATCCTGAAAAAATAGACTA
The DNA here is from genome assembly GCA_035590215.1 of Microhierax caerulescens. Lineage (NCBI taxonomy): Eukaryota > Metazoa > Chordata > Aves > Falconiformes > Falconidae > Microhierax > Microhierax caerulescens. The sequence continues at coordinate 43,676,213 of JAVJGJ010000062.1, forward strand.
CAACATTCAGCTTGACTTTTCTCCAGTATTCACCTCCTGAACTTAGAGAAACAGATCATTTACAAACACCAGCTACTAGGCCCACACCTCTTCACTCAGCACTTAAGTTTTACCGAAGTAATGCAATTGCTTTTCCTCACCATCCATATCTCAAAAACACTTCAGACAATAATAAAATCCAGAAAACTGGTCTTGATACAACCTACCAAAACTGAAAAACCTCATTCAAACAACACAGATAAATACTTTTCACAATCCTTTTACAAACTTCAGGAGAAATTTTTAGTAGTTAAACATGCCGAGAAAACACCTACCTCAGTCATCATTTGTTGGGTCTTTTCCCAAAGCACCAAAACTGAAATTGAGACAGTCACATTCACAAGGAGTCAGTGTCCCTAATCTGCAGCCCAGGAGCCAGGGTCAGCCAACAATTCTCTGCAAGAGAATAGAACACCATCAGCCATCCCCATGGAAAAGCATGGCCCACACATATGGCTTTGCAGCTGACGAGGAGACCCCAGAGGTAGCAGCCACCCTGGGCATTCTTTGAAGACTTTGCTTGTATGCCATGAACTTAGCTAAACAAAAATGCAGAGATCATTGACTTCCCACCACCACCACTTTTTTTTTCTTATATAAAAGGTAAAACTGGAGCTTACATGCCCAGCTAACCCAGCCAAAACCCATGCCTACATGGAAAGCAATTCTTAGCCAAAAGCTTTATGAATGTTTTAAGTGGAGCATGGTACAAGCCAGATTTTATTTTGTACTCTAACCTGCTCTTCACCAGCTGAGAACAGAAACTAGAATGCCAGAACACAGTGAGAAAGCTTTCTTTTGCACCATGTCTAAACACATCTAAGCAGTAGGTATGGGAAACCTAGCCCCAGCCAGCTTTTCATAAGGTTTCCCTACAGTCCTGCAGCATAACAAGGTGGTACAACTCAATGGACTTCCAAGGAGTCAGGCATACTTACACCCCATTTGATTTCAGCCAGCAAAACTTAGAGAAGAAATAATAGTGCAGGAAAACACTGCAGAAGTCATAGGAAGTAAGACCTCAAAACTCGCTGTTTGCAAATAAACTGGTGATACGCAGACAGATGGCCCTAGCATAGGGAAAAACAAGCTTTGCTGATTACCTTCACATAGAAATTCAGAAATCTGGCAAACCACAGCCCTGGGAAAGGGTCTTATTTCCCTCTGCCGCTCTTATATTGGCTGCTGGCCCTGATTGCATGGGGGCTCCAGCTGTGCTGGCCAGCTGTGGGGGACAGGGTGGTGGGGCACCAGCCCCTCCCCAGGTGCAGGGCTGTCTGCCTGGCTGTGCCTGCTGCAAGGCCAAACAGCCCCCTCCAGCATGACCACAAGAAAAACCTGCAAAGGCATCAGTGCCACCAACAGGAACCCTCATGGGCACCTGGGAAACCAAGGACTGATCAATTCATATCTAGGAGAGACAAAGAACTCCCGCTTTAATGTTCACAGTCATGGAAATCTCAGTTAAGTCTTAGGCAGCTGCAGAAATTTTGTCAAGGAAATACACAAAAGCAAGCTTTGCTGGTCAGAAACCTGAATAATGCTTGTTGCAATGAGCCAATTCAAACAGCTTCCCAACATACCCGGCTAAAGTTTTTAAACACAATTTTTGAATACACAGTGGTTGCACGTATCAAGTAATACCTCGCCCAGCTACTTGGTCTAAGGTGTGGTTTATCTTTTGACCATTTGCCTACCCTGTGTGTTTGCTTTGCTTGAATTAAACCGAGGTAAAAGCGACCGAGTTAAATAGACAACCAAAACCCACACGCACCAACGTCTTCCAGGATTTGAAGGAACTGAACCAACACCATTAAGCTTGTCTTCCACAGGGAGGTGAACAGCAATTCACTGATTGAGAGCAACAAAAGCAGAACCAAACACTAGTTAGTCAGAGTCCCTGACAATCAGTGCAAGATACCCCAAATGGTGTATATTCATTAATGGATTTTAAATTGACTAGTAAGTCAGGAATAAGCATGTGGCATTATTTTGTATAATTCAACTCAATGTCATAACAGTATAAAAAAGAAAAAAAAATAGAGGCAAATAGAGGATTTGGAAATATGGACAGGAAACCAAAGCGAAAACATCATTATGTGCTCCTTATCACTCTAAAAGGATAAAACAGCAGTCAAAAAAATCCAGAATGATGAAAGGAAAGAAATAGTTTCCCTGTGAAAAGAGACTTTGTGCACTGGGCCTCCATCTCCTGGAAAAGAGATCAGTGAGGGTGGATGTGATAGTGGACTATAACATAATAAATGACATGAATAAAGGAGGAAATATTCATTGGAATTTCGGATAAAGTTATCTGAGGTTACATAATTTTTTTTAAAAAAAAGATCACACAGCAGACTGAAATTCATAGTCATGGGATATTATAGCTGTCAAAAGAATAAATGAGATCAAAACCAATTACAAAACCACATTAAAAAAAAAAAAATCCTATCAGGGTTATTAACCACGAAGTTGCATCCCTGGCTTACGAAGGCCCAAAGCACAGAAGCAGCCAGCAGCAAGACATGACACCAACTTCATCAACAAAAGTTGATTGCCTATGTTGAGTATCTTTTCCCTCAGTAAGGTGTTGTAGGGAAGAAGATACTGGAGCACGTGCTGGTCTGATTGGTGGTCTGAGAGGACTATTTTTTGTCTGACAGAAGCTGCAATATGCGAATGTAAACATACTTTCAGCCCTGTATGTAAGGAAACACTTGCACGGTACCCATCAGGCATCCGATGGCTGCCAGGGCAGGCTCGGACGGACATGTCCAGGGAAATACCTGTTGGTTCCCCAGCATTCACACTTTGGAAGAAAACCTTGTGGCTCCCCTGCCCTCATGCTTAGTTGAGCTAATTGGCAGGAAACTAATTGAAACACCAGTGTTGTTTCTAGTCTACAACTGAATCTTGCACTACTATAGCTAGTTTGGTACGTTTTGAGGGGTTTTCTTAAATTCATTGCAGATATTTTTGTTTGAAAAGCTGGTCCTAATTAGCTGTGTTTAAAGTTATTTTTAACACATCCACATACTGCATTCCTGCTCACTGGGCCACACCACCCGCTCTCACTCTCCAAGTGGCAGGGCAGGGCTTAGCCTTCACTTAGCCTCCTCCCCTTATGATTTTCTGGGGTCACAAAGGAATTTACTGAGTCAAGTAAAATTTCTAAGAGGTGTTTAAGCACCTCCTAGCATCCTAAAGGTCCAGTAAATGGAGGTCATATGGATGAGGTCATAGGCTCTGGCTGAGCCACGCACTGTGCTGCAACGGGAAGCAGCCGAGCCTTGGCCATCAAACCCTGGGCTTCCATGACGGGTTTCAGCCATGCTACGTTATGCCCTTCTGCCCAACACCGAGCCACAGCCAAGGACACCCCAAATTAACATGGAGGCTGGTTAGTCTGTGCCCATGTTTTCCCATCTACTGATCCTAAGTGATGTCTTTAACGCCAGGGGTACAGCTTCATACCCAGAGAGCCCCTCAAGTTGGTCAGAGGCCTGAGGTGCTCTTATGTGAGTAAAAACACACAAGGAAAGCACAAGATGTGCAGAGCTGGATTGAGAAACACTTTGCAATTTATCTTTTCTGCCATAAATATCTCTGCCCATCTCTTTACGAGGGGAGGAAATGTCAGTCTGAGGCAGACAGAAATATTCAGACCAAAGGAGTTACATCTGGAGGTTTTTGTGAAATGAATGTAGCCAAGAGAAGAAAGTGAACTTTTTCTCCCCCAATTTCCTTCCTGCACTGAGCTCTGTGCACCTACTTGCAAGAATTTAGCACAACAGGAGAAGAAATAGAGGCTCAAATAAGGCTTTATAGTCCCAGGAAAGGTGAAGTTCAGTCTCAGGTATGTGTGATTTGCTCCCTCAAGGGCTGTACACGTAAAATCTAGCTTCTCTCTTTTTTTTTTTTCTTTTTCTGAATGTAAATTTAATACACCCGATCATAAACCCGATCTCCTCTTCAACACCTTACCAGCAAACCTGGCAGATTTCAAACAGCTTTCTACATATGAAAAGTAGGGGAAATTTGTCACCTGAGTTCTTTTTGTAAAAGCAGACAATACAGCTGGTAGTGTTTAACTTTATAGTAATGGGCATATAAACCTTATTTTCACTACTGGCAGGTATTCTTGCTTTCTTAAGAGTTAAAAACTGCTTTTCTTTTAACCCAGGTACTGCCCAGTCTCCAGTATGTCACCAACCCCTTTCAGGGATACCTAAGGAAAGGAGAAAAAAAAAAAAAAATATAACTGCTATTAATTCACCCCAAAGCTGTGCCCTGCTCCCCAGGGCAGACAAACAAACAAAAAAATCCTAATAACTAATATTCTAAAACACCCAGCTGGTTAAAATGTTAAAATTTTTTCAGTGACCTGAATGAGACATGTATGTTCAGACTTTAAAGTTGATCAACTTTGGCAGATGCTCCTTCCCCTACAGATTTAGTTTGTAAGTGATTATGCATGAAATAACTAGAATGGTAAAGTGCAAGTCCCTAGATGTTTCCTACCTCCCTCCTTGCCTCTACCAACTCCCCCATATTGCCTGTATTTCAGTTGTTGGTCTTTTGTGGCCTCTTTAATTCAAGCCTGAAGTTATATTATGTGCTTTGCACCACTCCTGTTTTTTTCAAAAGGAATATTTTGTATTACAATAACATGCTGTCCCCTTCCCACATCCACGATAGCCTTCTCACACACAGCCCAGCCAGCCCCTGCCCCATGCTGCCCGCAGCACAGGCAAACGTCCTGGTGCTGCCCACTGCCAGTGGTACTTTTAAGAAAATTATTTGTTCTACAGCATTGAGTGGTTTGTTTCTGTTTGAGTTTTTTTAAATGAGAAGCATTTATTTAGGAAGCACTAAAAGGGCTCTAAATTTGTTAGAAGTACATGGAGAAATAGCTAGGCCAATTGCTCAGGTTTCCACCAGTGCTGAACCCCGGCCACCTCTAGTTGGGAAGGAAGCAGCTGTGTGACCACGGCTATCTCGCTGCCCTTGCAGGAAGCAAGGCGAGGTCTCTGTAATCAAGTCATGATTGTGGTTTCTGGTCGTTCTCACACAGTCCCGGTCACTGGCTTAGCCCAGAACCAAAAATGCCATGTATGAGGCAAGCAGCACTACTTTGCAAGGAGCAGGAGCTCAGTTCATGGTTGCCCTGTTAGTCCCCAAGTGTAACCACCTGCTGCTGGGTTAGAGCCAAATAATCCCAACTTTTTCTTCTCAGAGCTCCTTCTGTCACTCCTCATCTTAAAAGCTCTAGGAGGCCTTCCCATGAGCAATGAATCTGATTTTTCTACCCCATGAATGGCTTGTTTGAAACCCTCTCCATTTCTTTGGCCAGGTGAAGCCAATATATAGCTCGTCAGGGTGGCAAGCTCATTGCTTAGGGGAGTGCTTCACTCCCCTGAACGTTAGGGGAGACAAGTGACGTGGAGTAATGGTTTTGCAGTACCACAAGAAAAATATCCCAAACACAGTAATCTGGGTGTGAAAATGATCTTGATTTCTCCTTTTAGCACATTTGGTTGCCTAGTGAGAAGGAGCCTAAGACAGAGTAAGCAGACGGGTCTGCAAGATTGGTGCTGGCAAACGTGGAAACTTTTGCAGCCTCTGGCTCTGGCCCCAGCTTGTCCCCACTTTCCATGAATGCCTAATTGAGACTGCCTGGCTTTTTCCGCAAAGGAGGGAGCCAGTTTCCAGGCAGGGCATATGGGTGTATTCTGTCAGTCTTTGCCTTGTAAAGTTTTAGCACCCAAAAATGCCTCCGGTCTCCAGTATGATTCAGTTGGCTGGCAAGGGAGTGGCTGATGGGTAGGGGTGATGGCTATTGCTGTTGGCAGGAGAAACCAGAGGGTAGGAGTGGGGAGAAAGCAGCTCTCTTTTTAAGAAATTATGCTGACAGCAATCATCTCATTTTGCACGGGGCATGAAATCCTCTCATGGCACTACACAAAAGTCCTGCAAGACAGAAAACCCCCGTGCAGCTGCAGCACAAGTACGACAGACAGCAGCATAAGGGCAAGGGTGTAGCCACTGTGGCTGTTCATCCCTGGATGACACCTGTGGCACTTCCCCAGCTCAGTCTGTGAGCGGGGCACCATTAGCTGTCTCATCCTGCAGCTTAACGTGTGGCTTAGACCTGCGGCAGCCATGGGACATACCTGGCACTCACACCTTCACCTGCAGCACCTCAGCCTCTGGACCATGCCAGAGCCTGGGGCAGCCTCCGGCCACTGCTGCTCCCACTCCTGCAGCCGCAGCAATTACACTGTAGGTTCAGAGAGGCAGGTCCTGCAGCTCCCACACCAGAGCTTGCCTGAGCTGCTGTTTTCATATGCAGAGCATCAAAGAGTCAGGCAAAGTCACAGCTCAGCATCCAGAGCAGGAGCCAGGAGCTTTACCCCGCACTGATCTCCTATAGGTGCTGCAGTCAATACTCACTTATGCCCAGCATAGATAGCGAGCAATGAGATAACTCTCAGCTAGGAAGCTGTCTAGGCCCCCCAACATACCATGTTCACACTATTCCTTTCTCAGTGGGCCAGACCCCACACCTGCCAAACATAATGTGGATGATGGAGCGGCCTGGCCTACCACGGATGTTGGGGCTTCATATTAATCACATGGAAATCATTTTGGACAATTAAGCATAGAGATGAAAGGCCAACTGGCTGCACATGTTGTGTGGGGCATGACCTAAAAGCAATCCCAGTGATTGAGATGATGTACTGTGAAAGCTGGATTAAACAGGTCAAGTAAATTTGGAGCAGCTAAAATAAACCGAACTCTCTTCCAAAGCATATGTTGTGCTTGCCACATAATATTGCTGTACTGTGGTAGCATGTCCCAAACATGCCAAAACTGTGATACACTTTTCCAGGGTCATGGTGCCAGAGGGAGAGAGTGAGGATGGTTACTTTGGAAAAAAAGCCAGTCAGAATGTAGTTCTGAGAAAGTCACAAGCAATCCTGAATGAGCTGCACGATAAGGCTTTGCACATCTTCCCTGTAGCCAACCTGTCCAAATACCCTGAGCCCTAGGAAGACATCCAGATTCAAACTGAGCAATCAAACGTGAATGAATGTTCTGGGCTCTTGCTCCCCTCTATAAACATTTTCTAGTTAGTGGTAAACTGTTTTGAAAGCCCCCAGCAGCTTGGCTGGGAGCTGGAGACATTTTACAACATCTGGGAACAATTCCCAAATCACTTCCCCACATACACCTGTATTGAACTCCATTTGCAGCCAGTTTTCTGTGGCAAGCCAGCCTGCACTGCCCATCCAGGGCCAGGGCCCGGGCCAGGAGGGCATCACCACCAGCCAGAATGGCCAGTTCCCACCCCAGGGTGGTTTGCAGGGGTCCGCAGGGGTGCTTAACAGTGTGAAATACTTGCCATTCCTCTGTGCTGACCTCACTTTGAGCCATCACTGGTAACACAGCATGCAAAGTGCTTTATTGGAGTGATACGGCTGTGTAGGAAAATAAAACAGCCCTCAGCCACTCATGGGCAGGTTAAGTCTGGGCATCAATCATACCAGGAACACAGAGAGTCCAAAGTGAGTTGCAGAAGAACTTGGATGAACCGCAGCCCTTTCAGATCACGTAGTCCTCTGTGGCCACCCCTGCCCAGGTCAGTACTACTCAGTGTTCCACAGTGCTCTTATTTTATTTTCTTATCATTCAGTTGCCATATGCTTTGTATTATCTTTGTTTTCACTTTGTCTTGGTCATCCCAATGCTTCACTATACCAGATAATCAACAGTTGTCAGCAGTAAGCTATTAGATAGTAAAACACAGTACTTGAAAGATAGGAAATGTTAAGGGTTCAACTAGCCCTTGCATGGAGCCCTGCAACATGTAAAGGTTTTTATCCATCTTGAACTCATCACTGAAAAAGTAGTTTTTGCTTCTATTTGCAGTTTCAGTGCTGTTCTTTTGAATGGCTGTATTTCAGCATTGTTATTAATTGCCATAGCCCTGCCTGATTTGCAGGGGACGTGATGGAAAGCGCACATGGTGTGAACTTCCCAAGTGAGAAAGATGCTAAGGGCACGCTGCCCCCAGAGACAGCTGGACAACACACTCCTGTTCTCTTAATTTCGCCATGAGAATTTGCAAACATACCAAAGTTCATGAGTTTGCAACTAATGATCTATATACGAAGCATAATAAATCCATGGAAAGCTTTGTGAAGAAAGAACAGACTACTCTGAGAAGGTAAAAAAACTGACTAAAAACTTTGTGATTCCCAGCTAACCACATGTGAGCTAAGGAAGGCATCTGCATTTGCTACACTGACCAGTTGTTGTGTGCAGAACTCCCGGGCACCCAAGCTATCTGCTCGGAGGCAGCGGGGCAGGAAAGGGGAAGGTCAAAAGATGGAGAAGTTCTGAACCTCAGATTATTGTGATTGTTTGTGGAGTTCACAAATACCCTCTGGAAATAGGGAAGGAGGGTGTGAGCCTTTAACTACAGATCCCTGGGGCTCCAAGCTGGAGAAATTACTCAGGTAAGAGGGGAAAAGAAATCTACTGTTGATATTCAAAGTTTTGGGTTCTGTGCTTTATTTTCTGTACCTCTCTTTTTCTATACCTATTATCTAGAAACTCTTGCCCCGAAGGCTTACTAAACAGCTATTTGCTTTGGTTCAGTACCAGCCCCATTTACCTGGCAGCATAGTACAGAGAAAAGCAAGACCTGCCAGCAGCCTGCTGACCGCAGAGGAATTTAGGCAGTTCCTGGCTGCCTGCAAAAGAACAGAGCAGGGATTTTGTTAGCCTTTGGAGGAGTGCTCCTTAGCCGACACAGGCATCCTGTCCATAAGGAGTGATGACAGTAAAGTGCAACAGATAAAACTCAAACCCTTGCAGGGTTTACTGTTCATTTATTGATGATTTATAAAGCAAGTGTAGGGCTGACCACAGCATGACAACCCACTGCAGGGTTACACATGTATTTGAAACTGTTCCTTAAGAATAAATGAGATGGTCAGATCCACTGCAGCTAAAACCTCAGTGCACCACCAAGCTTTGTCGGCCATCAACTGTTTCTTCCAGGTGAAGGGCAGACAGCCCCTATTTCTGAGCCCTGCAAACTGGTCCTATGCTGGAAAGGAGGTTGTGTTGGTTTCACTGACATCACGGTGAGCCCAGCCAGGCTGACTGCTCCTTGTGTAAGTCCTTGTGCACCCAGAAGGAGATGGAAAGGACACACTGAAATGCTGATGGCTTCTGAGAACCTCCACCTGCTGTCTCTGAGGCTAGCCCTGGGATTCACCTTCTGGCTGAGGCATAACTCACTGGCATGCACCCAGAGCGATTCCCACAAGTCCCAAAGCCCCTAGACCCCAGGGCCATGACAGCAGTTTCTGCTGGTACCAGGGGGGCTGTGGTGCTGTCTTCCAGCCGGCAACATTTCCATTGCCCCATCCATGCCACGGGACACCCTGCACCTCTGACCACAGCTTTTGTTCACTGCAGTACCAACGGTGAACTCTGTTACGTATGTGTGTGCTCACCAGGGCCTGTTTTATTATGTCCAGAAGGAACTTTTATAAAGGCAAACATCTGAACAACGTCAGTGCTGTGTGGCTATTTTCTCAAGGCTGCAGCAGTGTGTTCCTGGGCTGTTGTTTTTCTCCAGAAGACTTGCCGGACAGCTACATGCAGCTGAGACAGCTAAATAGAGACCTGATGCAGACATCCCCTTAAAAGCATTTGTGTACTTATTTGCCAGAAATAAAATTATTTTCAAGCTGATCCAGAGTTTTAAAGACAAATCAGAACTTTTCTAAACATGTTAAAGCTTTTCTCTTTCTGAAAAACAAATAGGGGTTGGTGGTTGAGTACTGCAATTACACTGCCAGGCTGCCAGCCAGGGTAACATCTATCATTTTGGTACGGCCGACACAACCTGAGAGGTAATGCTGCAGTGTGAGGTCTGGCCAAGGCTGAGCATGCCCGTTGCTCCATCCCATCAGATGTCTGCGGGGAAGAGGTCCAGCGGGGAAGTCAGTGGATATATGTTCAAGCTCTCCTGTGCTGTTGAAAGGATGAGAGGGAAACCTGTGGCTGCAGACTGGCGCTGGAATTACCTTTGATGGCTGCCTTGCCTTCTGTTCACCTCCCAGTGGTTAAGGCAGCAAGGAGGGTGGCTGGAAGCACAGTGTCCCTAGCAGCAGGTGAGGGCTCCCCCAGCACACCCCTGGGGCTGCAGGGGTCCCTGCAGCCCAGTCCCACACAGGGAGGGGTCAGGTTCCCAGGGTGGTCCCTCTTTGCTGGTACTGAGGTGAGGCTGGTGGGGGGAACTGGCTCCAGGCAGTCGGCCGAGGCAAAATCCCCCCCTATCCTGGTTCTGCTTCCCACTCCCTTTGGTAGTCAATTCCCACCCCTGACGAGCCTTATGGTATAAATAAGGGACCACTGCTTTGTGGTTGAGCATCTAGAGCCCTGACAAAGACCAGATTGCCACCACAGTTATTTCCTCTTGTAAGTAAAAGGGGAAGCTGTGGTATCTCACACACCTCTGGGCAGAAATAGCTGACAAATACCAACTTCTTGTGGCGAAGACTGCTGCTAATGGCATCTGGGCCCCACTTTGAGATGTTAAGCTACTAATTTCCAATGCCGCCCTGTGATGTGAAACATATTTATAGTTGGAGTGTCCGGGTCTTTTGGGAAGTCTTACCTTCCAAAATAACCCCCTGGCCTAGACGTTGACATGGGTTTTACAGCTGCCACCCAGCTCCCAGAGCTCAAGGACAAGATCAAACCACAGCTCTAACACTGGCCGGCTACTTGTGCAACACAAACACTCACAAATTAACATCTCTGGACATTTCCAGGAGCAATGGAAACTAATAATTCTTTTGGACAGGATGGATTTCCTGCTGAATTTAATAACAACAGTTGGAGACAACCGTCTGGATACTTGCTGCTTTGAGATAACCAGCCAGTAAAATAACTGTGGTGATTTTCCTTGCAGAAAATTTGTATGTGACAGCCAGACATGTACTCTCTCATTTCTAGTCATCATTGTGTATATTTATAGAACTTCCATCAGAAGAATGCTTAAGATGGAGGAATAAAACTCAAGACAGCCCACTATCAGCAAGCTTGCTTTTTACAAGGTTTTTAAAGCTACACCAAATTTAAGGGCTCTGGGTTGAGGCTTTCACAAGATCAGTGTTTAGCACCCAGTTCCCTTCAAATTCAGATGAAGCTGGGAGTCTAACTCCCTTCAGGACCTTCAAAACCCCCAATTTTTGTCTGCAGTGGCATAATGAAAGCAGAGAGAGGGAGAGAGAGACAAAATCCTCCAAGAACAGACTGAGAACGAGAGTAGAAAGAAATGATAAGGAGTGCTGGTAAGCCAAGATTCACATCAGGGAAGAGGGGTTTAAATGCAGTCAGAGGCCAAAAGGGAGCATTAAAGCACCTATTCTGACAGCCCGTATGCTACAAGTCATTATGTCTCAGCCAGTTACTCTCATATTTAGCCTAATAACTCTTCTGGCATGTCTTTGGAGAAAGGCATTTCATCTTGACTGGAAGACCTGCATCAGTTGATGGCTTGGTCCAAAGCTAATCACCCTCACTGGTCAGACACTCATCCTCATTTCCTATATTAATTTGCACACCTCAGATTCCAGGCGTTGTGTCTTTCTGAGCTTTCATATGGTAAATTAAGTACCTGGTATTTTTTCCCACATTCCACTTACATAGTGTAATTAAGTCCCTCCCAGTCCTTTCCTCCCTCCCCCCCATTTTATTTTCCTTTAAGTTAAAAGGGCTCTTTTTATAAGGGGTTTTCTTCTAGTCATTTCTGTGTCTCTTTTCTGTGATTTGCCTAGTTTTTCAACATCCTTTGAAAATGGTCCCTGAACCACACAGAGCACACCTTTGTCTCTCCTTTTTAAGGACAGTTTCCCCCTCTTTCTGCTTTCTAACCCCAGCAATTGCAGTGGCCCTTTTGCCACAGCACCATCATGGAAGCTGTGTTTTGCATCCACTGCAGCCCTTAACTCCTTCAAACATGCAGGCTTTAGAATGCAGCACTCACTCTACTTATGCATGCGGCCTCTGTGTTCTCAGAAGCATAGTTGTAGTTGGCTATATAAAAAACACTTTTGTAGATATGAACCCATCAGGTCACTCTCATTATTGTGCCTGACTTTCCTGGTATCATCATTACCTGTTTATCATCATCCTGTCCGCAGTTTTTTTTATATTTTACCTGCAGTGATTTTATATTGGTATTGAAAAAGATTGAGCAGGAATCAGTTTAGAAGTCCCAGTCTTTGTAAAATGCTACTGACTACATTCCCCCACCCCACATTCAGCGACTACTTCAGGAAAGCCATCAGGTATCAAATTCCAATTCACCTCTCAGGTGCTTTACAATTATTTTTTTCTTAAATCAGAAAGCCTTGATGTCTTAAGTCATGTGTGGCACAGAAGGTGAGGCAAATAATGTCATACCCTGGGTTTTATCAGTAATCTATAAAACTGAAATCCCTTCCAAGACTGCAGCCTGGATTCCCCAGTTTAGGTGCTGCAGCAGCAGTATGGACAGAGGAGCTCAGCGAAGGGTTCAGGAGCTGCATGGGCTATGCAGCCTGAGCCACCACATTTGCTGCTTCTGACTCAATGGCCTCGCTCTCCATCTTCTGTGCACACCAGGGCTGCCTAGACATGACAGCTAGCTACAGCCTGATGTGGAGGTTTTCTATCCTACAGGTACATCAAAGGCCCCTCTCACAAAAGCACTGCCTTTCACTTCTCCAATGCTGCTCCACCAGCCTAAGCAGGTTATTGCCAGAGGCACTGACATTTCAGGCAATCAAATAGTATGCTGAGGTTCAATTTTGTCAGCTTTATGATACTTCCATTAATGAGCATTTCGAATTTATCTCACTTGTTATTCACATGAGCATATCAACTACTGGAAAAAAAAAAAATCCTGTTTCTGGGATGCTAACGAAAGCTCCTGCCCCTCCTGCTGCCTGCTCTACCTGGAGAGGGACAGGCAGCTGCCTGCAGTAGCACACTCCCCATATACTTCCTGGTGCAACTACAGTCTGTGTGCTCCTTTGGGATTGTAGGATAGGAAAGCTGAGCTGTTTCTGCAATCCTGTATCTCCTTCTGGCAGTGTTAGCAGAGCTGTATGTCCCAGCAGTCCCTGGGCAGGGACACATCAGCTTGTGCGTACCTCAGCATCACCTAGTCCTTGCGGGGCCCAGGGTGGAGGTCATCTCCCTGGGACACAGCTATATTTTGGGTGGATGTGAGGGGCAGACAAGCCCATCTAGTCCTGGAAATGTGACAAGTATGAGTTCATTAGGAGAGACTGCAGCTACAGCCCAGCCTTCCTTCTCCTCCAAGTCCAGCAGCCCGATGTGCTGTAAGACAAATGAACTGGCTTCTCCTAGGAAAGCTTCTAAAAACTAATGGTGTTTGAGGGAAAGCCTAGCTTGAAGGATTTAAACTTGGTTCCAGACTGACCGCAATCCAAAGAGAAAATTAATTCCATTTTAAACACTAGATTATTTTTTTTTTGGTTACTGAAGCAGGCTCTAAGCTGGATCATCATCTCTTTTACTGGGCCCTCACCCACTAGCATCAGAAAGATTGCTTTTACAACTTTTTTTTTTTTTTCTGACAAGGGTTACTTCCCCCTTGAACTTTCCTGTGCTGAACTGCTGGAACAGATTAAGAGGAAGGAAAAAAAGAAACAAAAACAACCAGAAATCTCTAGCATAGGCTGGCAGAGAACCCCAGTAACAGACCAGCACATTTTCCTCAAAACCAAGCACTTCTGCCAAGCTGTTTAGAGGCACCTTTGCCAAATTCGAAACCCTTTAGGGAACCTCCAGGTTCTGAATGATCTTTGGTACATCTTTGGTACAAAAGGATCTCACTAAATAAAGTCAAAAGAAAACGTTGTTATTGCAAATCAAGGCTTGTAGGTGTCATTCTAATAACTGCAAACCCTTCCCTTTGCTTTACAAAACCCATGCAGTAATTCAGCCGTATCTGTCAGTAGCTGCTTCTAGCTGAAGCCATTCACTTATCACTAGAGATGCCTATCTTTCCCCAAACAACCACCCCATCAGCAGCCTGCAGAGCAATGAAGCCAGCCATGGCTTATCTGCAGGAAGAGCTGGCCAACCCCCCTTCCCTGGGGCTGGGTCCTCGCCTGAGACTTAGCCCAGTGTCCTACCATGGGAAAAAAATGACAACATATAAACAGTGGGGAAACACCTCTTTTTAAACAAACTCTCACTGTGGGAGATGTAAACATAAAAAGCAGACACAAAATCATAGAATCATTTAAGTTGGAAAAGGCCTTTGAGATCATCAAGCCCAACCATTAACCCAGCACTGCCATGCCCATCACCAAACCATGTCCCCAAGCGCTGCGTCTATGTGTTCTTTAAACCCTTGCAGCGATGGTGATTCCACCATCTCCCTGGGCAGCCTATTCCAATGCCTGGCCAACCTTTCAGTCAAGACATTTTCCCTTGTACCCAGTCTAAACCTCTCCCAGTGCAACTTGAGGCCATTTCCTCTTGCCCTGTCACTTGTTACATGTGAGAAGAGACCAACACACCCTGCCCCCTGGCCCAACCCTACAGCCTCCTTTCAGGTAGTTGTAAACAGCAATAAGGTCTCCCCAGCCTCCTCCTCTCAGACTAATCATTAGGTGTTGTCCCAGATGACCATCTGCACCCTAATGGTGAGGGTAAACTGCAGCGGGCTGGTATAAGCAGTGCTCAGATGGGGTCAAGGGCTGCCACAGACCCACATCCCAGGTGTTGGTGGAGGTGCCACCAAGAGGCAAGACCCTGGGGACAGCAACCCAGTGGCCCAAAACTCGTCCTGACCCAGCAACTCATGCCACCAGCGTGGCACTGAGGTTAACAGGGAGCGCAACAGCATGGGCAGCTCCTGGTCTGACCACATTGCAGCCCAGAGGTTTGTTAACCCCTGGCAGCTACAGCAGGAACACAAAACACAAAAACCCGCCCCCCAAAATGCCAAGCCAGCAGTTTTCTTATCAGAGGAGACTGAAAAACAGGGCTCTGAAATACACTGGGAGAGTTTCCCACTGAACATCAACTACCAAGCCTTTATTTATAACTTATAAAAGCAATTGCATTTCAAATACGTCCAAGGGAAAGAGGGGCTGCTTTGGGTTTTTTAAGCTATGAATTTTGTTACCAAAAACTGCTGTATTAAGCATGAATGCTGATAATTAAAAAGCAAAGCCAATAAAAATGATCCAGAGGACAACATTCCTTAATGGAGACCATAAAATACAAGGACAAGGGAAGGACCATTTGAACAAAGTGATAGGAAATTAATACCTTTTACTGCCAGTTAATCTTACAAACAGAACAAATCACATCAACGGACTTAAAAAAAAATAAAAACAACATACTTTCAAACTCATCATTGATCATATATGCTTGGGAAGAGTTTCAAGGGGGATTGAGTTTTAAGCCTCAGAAACTGTTAACCACACTGGGTGTTTTGCCTTTAACATTAGTGGGCAAGGAGGTACCCCATGAGCCTAATAGCTTTGCATGTCCAGGTGTGAGGATTTTGTTCAGGTAGAGTCCTAAGGGAGGAGGAATTAGAAGTTTGTTGCTGTATTGGGCTTGGTTTTGTTTTAAACATTAGAGACCAGTTTTCAAAAGCTGCAGGGTCTGGATGCAGCCATTCAGACATAGTCAGGCAGAGGTTTGATCTAGGTCCATTTCCACTTTTAATAAACCAGTGGCTGTAATAAAGGATAAAGAACTTGAAAATGTGCAGGGCTAAGATATAATATTTTATAGTTCATCCTGCAAGGAAGAAAGTTGATATGTCACTAATGCATATTAGAGGTTGTTGGAGAGTTTCCAAAAATAAAGGACCTAGCTTATTTTTTTGGTTTTATTCACTCTGCTCTGTAGCCTGTGGTTTTGTTTTTTCCAGCTTTCCATTGCTCTGTGCCAGCTTGTAGAAAATACGTGTAAAATACTGTCTATCCTCATTTATGTTGGTGGTCTGCTGGTAGCAATGAAGCCACCTCAACACTGGGACCCTAACACTGAGATGACCCAGACTATAGAAAAAAACCCTAAGAAATAACTGGCTATAAATTAAGTGTTTCCCCAGAAGGAAAGAGTCTTGTCCTAATGAATTACACTGGATTGGAACAGGCTATATATTTAACTTATTATTGAAGATCTATATCAGCAAGTAAATTTTCCTGGTTTTTTTCCTACTTTGGGACCACTACCATTGCCCAGCACATCCCACTTCCATGACTAACAGCGGGGAATGAGTCAAAGACAGCTGGGGTGGGGACAGAATCAGCCTCAGCACCCTGGATCAGCAGGGAACCCACTTGCCAGGTGAACAGTGTCAAATGCAGACAAGATCAGAACTAGTTTATCACCCAGACTCCTACTTCTGCCAAGCTCTGAGAGTGACTGATGAATACATGTTGAAGCTATGACTTCAGAGATGGGAACATTGAAATAATAAAATAGGGGGAAATTCAGGATAACAAATTACATCAGTGGAACAGGAACAATTTGGGGTCTCATTAAGCCCAGGAGCTTAGTCAGCAATGACACACCAGGGCAATATTATTTTAACCCTTTGACTCCTTGATACAGAGTTCAGTCAGCTCTTTGAGGGGCCCTGCTCTCAAAGAACAACAGGGAACAAACCTATGTTATCAGCAGGCCATTGAAAAACTGTCAGCTTCATTACTGAGGAGCTTCTGGGCAGATGATGCTAGCACAGGTCATGCTCCAAATGCCCCCAAGGGCAGGGACGGTGGGGGTGGGGAGCGGGAATGGAACCAAGTTCTCTTAGGTAGCATAACAGTAACTGCAGTAACTGCAGCTGCAAGGTCCCACAGAAAGCAAGGCACAGCCCTTAGGCTGTAAGTTTAAGTTATATTTAAAGGCTTAGGAGGCAATGCTGCCACACACTAACTACTTCTGCAGAAGCCTGTCAGCTGCACGGGAACCACCAGCCCAAGGTGACCCCCAGCCCCTGGGAAATCCTTGTCCCTGCAGCTTCATCCCACCTCCAGCCTGGCAGGAGGGATGGAAAGGTTCCACAGAGTTCCAAGCCAGTTCCACAGAGCCCCTCGCTGTGGGCAAGGGGGGTGGCTCAGGCTCAGGTGGCATGAAGAAACCCCTGAGCCAGCACAATACTAGCAGGAGGAATGAGGATGGGAAACTGCAACCCTGCAGCAGTTGTGGGTCGCTGTGTGCTCTGTTCGTGTCTCCTCCCCTGCTGCAGGCTCCGATACACAGCTGGTTTCCCAGCTAACATATCGGTGGTCTCATCTTTTCAGTTTTGTGGCTCTTAAAATACATTGGTTTACCTGATTATTTTTTTTTCTGGCATACTGTATTGATTCCTTTCCTACAGATAAAAAAATAGCCTTTTCTTCTGTATCCTAACATACTGCAGCCACATGGACCTGTTTGTTTCAGAGTTGCTTCTGTTTCACTGATGTACCGGGCACTTTGCTGCTTATTACCACCACTTTGTCTCTCTCCAATCTCACACCCTTGCTCTTTCACCTGTGTTTAGAAAGCAAAGAAAATAGAAAGTGCCAGGGATACATTGTTCTTCCCCCACCACCAAGGACACTGCTAGAAAGTGCCAGGGATACATTGTTCTGCCCCCATGACGCAGGACACAGCTGTCACACCTCAGGTGTGACATTAGCAGCAGAGGACATCCCTCCCTTCACTGCTGGCGGGTGGAGGTGCCCCCTGCCACCCATCTCCTTAGACACTCCCTGAAACAGCTATGGAACGAGATGATATAAATCTCATTAACTGCAGCGGTAATTAAAAGGGAGTAAAAGTAGCAGCAGCAGCTGGTCAATGCTGCTGTGCTTCCCCGCACATCCACTGCCTCCTCCGTCTTTCACAGGAATCAGATCTTAATGGCAGAGAGAAGCATTAGCTGCAAACTTCAAAAATCACATTTTTGAGTGTGGCCAAGAAGCAGGGCTGTAAAATTCGGGGCTGGTCACAGCTTTTGGGTTTGCATGCAGCAGGACCCCACAGGAAGGGCATGTCATCCAGCCATCAGGGTACAGTTTGGCTGCCCTCTCTTGTGAATTGTGTGCTGAACCAGATGCAGTTTTACAACTCTGCTTAAGGCAATCTGGGCCAGGATGGTTTCTGGAAAATTATTTCATATTATTGTGAAGAGTAGAAAGAATTTCCTTTCATTTCAGCATGAAGGGAACAGTGCAGAAAAGGTGGAGAAGAGCGAGACATAAATTATCTTCCCCGCTGTTCTGCACCAATTTATATGCATTTCATAAGTAACCATCATATAATCCTCTGGTTCACCCCAGAAATGAAGTCATCCTTACAATATCTGGTTTTCCTTCATTATGCACTCCTACATCTGTGCGCACGGATACTATTTTCCAAAATTCAGGGGCATCAAACCACTTTTCCAGCAGTTTCAAAACAACTGGAAAAGGAACAGAATAAAAGCACTGGAAAAATGAACTGCTTTGCCTTGAACCAACATGACACAATCGGTTCCAACAAGCAGTTTGTAACAAGCTACCCCAGAAGTAGCTAATCCATTGGTGATCTCCCCTTTTGCTGTCTTTTGTTTTGAGCCCTCAAGCTCTGTGCAACCCTTTTCACCCTACGAAGGAAAGCATTTAACAGAGAGTGGTTTGTTGGGTCCCCCGCCCCCCCATATATTAAATCCTTGTACCTCTTTTAGCTTCAGTGATTTGGGACTGATGTGGTCAACCAGACAGGCCAGATTTCCAGACAGGCCAGATTTGCCAGACAGAGGGATGAGCCCGGAACCCAACGGGGATGAAGGAACGGCTCGGAGTCAGGGAAGCAATGTCCATCTTTGCTCTCCAAAGTGACAGGAGTCTGGGAGCTGCAGCCATGCCAGGAGACCCCTGCTCTGCCCGGGCAGGTGGGAGCAGCACAGGCTGGAGGTAGATGCCCTGAGCCCCCCATCCTCCTCCACTGGATGCACAGCTGCTGCACAAGGGGAACAAACTGGTGACAGTCAGCAAACACCACACACACCTGGAGTTCAGTTTCCCAGTCAACACCTGCCTTCACTGGTAGGTGTACTGGAAAGAATGGTATTAAGGCATGATTTCAGGTGGGTTGTTCACAGGCAGTCAAGGGAATGGTGTGCTCCCACTGCAGACTGAGAGATTTACTTTAGTACAGGGCAAGATCCAGCTGGATGATCCAGAGTGCATCTTCAGGCACCCAAATGCCCATGTAAGGAAAGCACAAGCAGCAGCATGTGTGTTCACAATGCTCTGAGACATCCTGCCCAGGGGCACCCACTCCTGGTGGCAGCAGTGCCACCATTACCACCATCAGATCCCCCCTGCCCGTGCCACACTGCCTGGCCCCACCACCAGCCCAGCAGCTGGGGAAAGCAAGCCAGTAATGGCCACCACCCCCATCTCACATCACCCTGAAAGAAGCAACACCTGCAGGGCCACCAGCCTGCAGCCCTGAATCCAGCCCTGCCTTCAGAACCTCACAGCCATTGCTGCCACAGCTGCAAGCACACTGCTGTACCCGGAGGGGGCGAGGACAGCTGAGCCTTCAGAGAGCAGATCTCGCACCCGGAGCTCTGCTGTGTGGGGGCTGAGCATGCTCGCTCCTCACAGAGCACGACAAAGCTTTGCCTGAACCCTGCTGACCCAGGGATGCCAGAGCTGGGGCCAAATCTTCTGGCAGTGGACTAAACTGCAGCTTCCTTCAGGCTTCCCCCGTGGGGCAAGGGGAGTAAGTATCCAGGGGGCTGAGCTGCACCACCTCATATCGGGAGTCAAGGAAGAGTTCTCCCTGCAGCTCCCTTGCTTGACATCACTGACTATGCAGAGGACAGCAGGTGGTGGCAAGAGCAAGGAGGGAAGCATCTGAGCCAAAGGGTTATTTTTTCAGGCAGCTTTGGGCCAGGAGCTTCTTGCTCCAGTGTATGTACACCGTGGCCTGAGAAGTCAGCCCCAGTTCTTAATCCAAGGTGCTGCCACAGACCCAACAGCAATCTGAGAGACCTCCCTTGTCAGCCATGGGTAATTAATGCTCACGGTGCCTGTCAGGGCAGCAATCTGCATTGTTTCCCCATTGCGCAGGGCCAGCCTATTGTTTGCATAGCCACTGAGCCAAGGGTCCAAGGGTTAGTGGGTTAACAGCTACGTAACATCATGCTGCGCTCAGGGTGGGGGACACCGACTGTAGCTCTGCGTTTGGGTGTAACTGCATGCTGGCCCCAAGCTATAACCCTTTCCCTGCTGCCCAGCCAGCCCGCCTTGGCTCTGCTCTACGCTCCTCCCACAGGCTGTACAACTCGGTACTGAGAAAGAATCAGACCAAAAAACGCAAAGCTTGAGCTTCTGCAGTTTAAGCAAGGAAATACTCTTTAAAAAACACAGCAAAAGTGTTTATAGGATCCTGGCAACATAAGCAAAGCATGTGACAGGCTGTGAGGCTGAGACTGCATGCTGGCATCTCCTAATTTTTAATGTACAGAATCACACAGCTTTCTCCAAGGACACTTTGCACTTTGTTTGGCCTTGGCAACCATCAGTTAATAGCAACACTACTTCCAAAGAAAAAAAAAAAAAAAAAGTCCTAACCAAACGCTGACTTTTGGCAGGGAAAAAAAAAAACCCTAAGACACTGCATCACTTGGAGCATGCACTGTTTAGTACTAATGCAAAATTTATTGCTCCAGCAAAGCCTAAACACTAGCAGCTGCTGCCTCGTCCTCACACTCCTCTGCATCTCTGAGGACCACCTTGTGTCAGCTGTGCCAATGGTGGGGTCAAAGCAGTGATTCCTCCAAGAGCCACATGAGCCCGGCCCAGGGCTCCTCCTTGGGGCCAGGGTCCCCAGTGGAGGCTGGTGTTGCAGCTGCCACACATCACTAACAGATCACCTTTGGCTTGGCTGTGACAGCGGTTATTAGAGAGACACCAGTGACACGAAAGCCTCTCTGGAGGAAACTGCAGTCAGCCAGGGATAAGGTAGGAGTGGAGAGGAAGAGAGTGAGCAGGAAAACCACAAGACACTTTGCCTGCTAAAAATGATTTCCACCTAGTAATTTTAGCAGCTGTTGTGTTCTTCTGCCTACCTTCCTGGATGAATCTTAAGTAGGAGGTGAGTGAAAATGAGAACAGTGACAGAGTTTTTTCCCCCCAAACCTCTGTATCTGCACATTTTTAACTTCTCCCTGACCCCATCTTAAAGACACAGTCAGTTATTTTCTCCAGTCACCTGGGTTTACCCTGGCTGGTAAAAAGAACCAGGAATTCACACCAACATTTCTCAAGGGTGGTTAAAAATAGTGACCTGTTGCAGGAGGATGGAGCTGCACCAGCATCCCCAGGCCAGCTCTGCACCCCTGCCCCACACGGCCAGACCTGCCCACCTCACAAATCTAGGTCTGGGATATAGATGGGAAAAGAAATACAGCTTCCTAATAAATGATAAATGCCATGAAGCCATTGTTCCTACCCACCTGATGAGAGACGGTTTCTCTCTAGCATGCGCTAGGGTGGACCTCAGCAATGCCCTGCCTCTGCATTGAGGTGGCCCTCAGGAACAGCAACATGGGGTGGTTGCTGTGCCTGTCTCCTTATCCTAGACCCGCTCACTCACAGCTGCAGTGGCCATGCTTGGGGAGGATGGGGGGAGGACAACTGTAGGAGCCCTCGGAGCCCTGCGGTTAAGCAGGTGCTCTGTTGAAACACACACATGTTGAAGCACTCACAGCCAGGGTTGCTGTTCAGTTGGAGATACACTGCTGAAATTTACACACAAACTATAACCTGCATTTTAATCCTCAAAAATATATATGCATAGTGAGCATGGGCTAACACCAAGCAAAGTGCATGGCATGCTATTAAACAGGTGAAGAGTTGTCCCCTCAGTGGGGACAGGTAGACCATAGCAGCAGTTTTAGAGCTTGAAGTCTGGTTGCCTGCTCATTTATGCTGCTCTTTTCTGGGGCCTTTGTGACCTGAACGTTTTGCTGAATTCCTGAGGGATGGTGACATGTGCTGCCAATAAAGTTTTCCTCCATTCTTCTCAAACTTCATCAATCCAAATGATGACCGACTTTTAGGGTTTTGTTCGCTTATCCAGCTAATAAATAATAAGCTATTTGGAGTCAGCATTAACCTCCGACACAGTTGCACTAAACTCAATTCAAAACCACCAGCAACATTTTATTTCCAGATATGTCCCAGGACATCAACTTCACCACTGACAGAACAGGTGGCAGGTACTGACAGCTTTCTGCAGCAAGGCCCCTCAAAGACTTCTCCATTTAGGCACAGTTATCTGAAGTCAAACTTGTCTTTAATCAGATCCCCTGTAAGAGAACCACCTCCCTCTTGCACCACTGTGAGCTTTCCAGCCTCACACAATTGCCTTCAAGTCCTTTCCGCCATTTATAGTTCACAGTGGAAGTCCTGCTGCATCCCAGCTTTTAAAATCACACCCTTGCCAGTCCCTGACACCCTTGGCCTCAGCTCTGACAAAAGAAAAAAAGCACCTCTTTGCTCCTCTTTACCTCCCAAAGCAGTGTCACCTGTTTCCCCAGGTGCAGCCTTTCTGTCCTACTGTTCCAAGCCCATGTCACCACCACACCAAGGCATGATGGGTGACCTCGCACAGGAGCAGAAGCCCCTTCTCTTGGAGGTTTTGGGGAGAAGAAAAAAACACTGCTAATCTCTGTCTACTGTCACCTGGCTAGATACTGCTGGGAAAGCAGTTTAACTTACACAAAGCAAACTGTACGCAGTTCCCTCTCATAAGGATGGAAATTACATACTGGGGAGCAAGGCAAGGGTTTGGCCAGCCTGTGGCGTGGCAAAGCTCTGATGTGGGGCTCCCAGGCCTCAACCAGTGTAAAGGAAAAGAGGTTACATGGGAGAGGTAGCTGTGCTTTCACGGTGCTGTGGCTTTTTTCTCATCCACCATCTAGCAGTTCATCCATGGCTAATGTAGGCTGCATCCACGGCTGCTGCATCCCCTGGCAGACATAGGGACCACATGGAGGCAGGGTAGCATGGAGAAGGCATATCCAGAGCTATACTGAAAAAATAAGGCAGCTGAGAACTGGAGAAGGAACATCAAGGCTCAGGACAATTGTTGCCAAAGTTCACTTTTCAGTTGGACAATGCAACAAATTGAGGTTTCGGGCTGTGAAGATTTTGGGCCAAAATTCACCTGTGATCAGCTGGTTCATATCATGTCTTTAAAGTAGTCAGAGTCAAAATCTGCAGGTCAAGATTTGCAAGTTTTTCACTTGAAGGTCAAAGTCTTTTTAGCTGGGTTACTTCTAAATTGGGTAGAAAGCATCTGTCCAAACACGAATTCTCGGCTAGCAGCAGGACATCCAGATTATCCTTGGAATGTCACGTAAAATGATTTGTACTCTTAAGTAATTCACTTCTTTGAGGTTCTGATTGTTGATATATTGCTACCAGCAGAGTATACAACATTACAAAAGAGAACAACATTTTGTACCTCCACTGTCTTGACTTCAAAGCATTCAAACTTTATAAACAAAGACACATACCCTCAGTCTAGCACCAAAGAAAGCAATTTATGTAAGCAGAAAGTCTGGAACAAATAATTAAAACATGAGACTAAACAAAAACAGTTGTGAGTTTGTTGAAACAACTTTGAAATATAAACTCTTTTTTTTTCTTATTCTGTGTATATTTATTTGCACTTTACCTAAGGGTGCCCTCTGAGCATGTTATTTCTTACTTGTGTTGCATTTGGAAGCCCATCAGTGGCAGCCACGGCAGAGCTGGCCCTGCAGGCCCTTCTCCCACAGGCCGTGCCTCAGCCCCACGGCAGCCTGCCTGCGTCAACCACTCTCCCAGCGTGCAAACTTTTATTCTAAACATCCAGGTTTATTGCTAAACATGAGCAGCAGCACACCCGCTATGCCTCAGCTCACCTCAAAATCTCAGCTCCATAGCGAGCACCTTCCTTTCTCTTCCGGGGCCTGTTAGAGCTGTACAGCATTTCTGATCAGTCCTCCCCCAAAAAACTGTCTCAGATGTGTACAGATATATACACGTTTTGGATACATACTCCATTTCAACATCTTCCATTGCACCTCTGTAAGCCACAGACCGTGGCAATGTGTGATTGGGGTTGGGAAAAGCATTATTAATTTGCCTTCTCACCCCTCATCCTCAGGAGCTGAAGCGTTCCCTCAAGCAACCGCAGGGTTTACACCCAGCAAGAAGATATTGAACTGCAGCTTCTGCTACTACAGGAGTAATTAAACATAGCCCACCTCATTTCAGGGTAGAGGTTCGTTACAAACACGGCTTAATTCGACCTGTTTCTCACCTGAATTTAGCGGGGCTTAGCGATCTCCACCCCCTCACTACGCAGACTGCAGGCCGCTAACGGCTTCGCTGAGGTGACAGCCGTGCGCGATCGTGCGGCGCCATCTTGTGGGGAGCGGGACGGAGCGCGAAATGGCTGAAACCGCTCTGAAAACCCGCAGTGGGCCGCCCGCGTTGGGCTCAAACCCAACCAGATAGGTACCAGCTAACACACTGCGGGGGGAAAAAATCATCTCCACGCTGATCATTTGGTGGGAAGATATATTTCTTCCAACAGAAACAGCCAAGATTTGCTGCCACTCTCCAGGCAGGGCCTTCCCTGCCCCTCAGCCAAGCACAGGCCTTGCAACAAATCGCCAAATTGCACTGTACTTCAACTTGTGTGGCAGCCATCTTTCACATTTTTAATATATACATGAGTAACATTAGTCACTCCAATTCACTCAGCTGCTTTAAAATAAACTGTGTTCTGAATTGCTTTAGGATCAATGCTTTCTACTGGCAGAAGACAAGGAAGGCACATGCATCTAACCTACACCTAAATGTATTTAAAAAGTAATTTGGGGCACTTGAGTATCTTGCAGGTGAAGCAGTTTAACTTTTAAAGACCTTTTCTGTACATAACTGAACTGTGAGGCTGAGCTTATTGTAACCACTTTGCCCTCAAGAGGTGCAAAACCCCAGAGTAAGGAAGTCATGAACACCATCATCTCGAAGCTGACAAAACCATCAAGCAAGTCTACTAAAGGAGAACCCGCTTCTCCTAGAAGCTGTTTGTGATACAAGAGGGCTAACAGCAGAGGGATGGGCATTTAGGAGCCTGTCGAAAATTAGATCCCAGCAGAGATTTATTAGCAAAGGCTGATTTCTGTGTACTTACCCATGAACTGCAGTCCTGACTTTGGGTTGCACACAGAAGTGGACAAACTACCCAAGACTGACAGGCACAGGACCACAGAGGGCTAGGGACAGCCATCCCATGTGCTGAGGTCCTGCAGCCCCTGCTGTGGTGTCCTGTGGTGCCACAACCACCTCTTAACATTATTTTAGGTGTACTTTGTACAAGCTGTAGTCATGTGTTTTCAGTATAGAACTCTTGCAATGCTGCAGGGTGCAAGACAAACTGATACAGATCTGTGCCTTTTCTCTTCACATAAAGGGAAGGGTGCAAGCTCTGTGTGTGAAAAAGAAAAACACAGTAACAGAACCCCAGAAAAATCCATTTTGAGGCAGATACTTTATAGAAGAAAACTTGAAGAGACTGACCTGTTCAGTTTGTCAAAACATTAAGACTTATGCTACGCTGTTCTAAATATGCGGGTAGCAAAGATTTTCTCCTGGCAGAGAAAAGTATGCAGAGGCCTGGCATCCGGGAAGCAAAGCCAGCCCCATCATGACACTACAACCAGTGTTACTAATCGCAGTGATTCTGCATGTCTTAACACTATCTTCTAGTCAAGACTGCAAGCCTTGTTTGAAAATTTTGGCTTTTACATTTCAGAAGTTGGGGCATAAATAAGCCTGTAAAAGCCACAGCCATGTAATAAAAGAGAAAAAAACCACACCCAACATTAGAATAAGCAAAATATTAACTTCAGGCTTAACACACCGTTCTGAAAAAAATGGACTGGCTTGTGGCAAAGCATCTTCCACTGGGCTTCCCAGCCTGCAAATGCTTCTAATATACAGGAAGATACTACATTCTTAATGTCATCTCTGATCACACAGCAATGAAAGAACTTTTCATCAACTTCCAACCAATTTGGAACTACCGACTTTTCAAAAAGGAATTTGGAAATTCAAAAATGCACCCAGTAAATTTACATGTTACCCATTATCTCTGCAAACTAATGGAATACACAAGACGCGAACAGTTTCAAAACCTCAATTGCTATCCATATACCAGGTATTCTGAATTCACTAGCGACAGGCAAAGTATAGCACCATTACCCTGTTTCTTGCTGGCTATCTCTCCGAAGGACAGTGCGGATTGTGAATACCACTAGATCAGACCCATTGCAAAGTGGACAGAATAGAATAGCCCAAGTAAACACAACAGCTTTCAGCTCCTCACACTTTCAAGAAAGGAACAGACTATATGTTTTTTTTGACGTGGCAGAACTGTATTTAATTATTTTTTCATATACAAATTAAGCAAACAAAAAAAACCCTCATTATTCTATCAAATTGAAATAAGCCAAAGCAGCACAAATTAATATTTAAAACATTACAAAGAAAGATGAAGCAGCTATAGTGGAAAGAATAAGAAGCTTTTCAATTCCATTTTCTGCAAAATTACACTCTGAATACTACCTTGTACACATCAGAGTGTACACATCATCTATCCAATAGAATACTATCTTGTACACATCAGAGTGCCCTCAGTAGAAAAAAAATCCAGTGCAAAATAGTTTTAAACCCACATATTATCAGAAGGCAGTGGAAGCAAATTCACATTTGAAGAGAGCCATCACATTTTATTTTGCTCTTTGGTAACAAGATTATTGCACAAAAAAGTCAAGTGATTTTCCCCACAAGCATTAATACAGCCTTAGTGATTCTAAAAGTCACATTGTGAGGTCCCAGCATGTTACTGCTCAAGTACACGACATCAAACATACCTGTTTATACAAATGAAATGTGTTTGTCTGATCAGCTGAATTATTTCCTTCTTGTGCATCAACCCCAACCATAATGATTTTGCTGTACCAATTAGGTATTGTGATTCCACAGTAACCAATTTTGACTTCTGCTGATCACACATGAGAAAAAAAAAAAATAAATCACAATCCAGGTAATATGCAAGATAAACTGACTTCACAGGACCAACAGGACCAAAAAAAAAAAAAAAAGCAATGAAACCTTTTTCTCACTCAAGCAAGCTCGCTATACTGATTATATTCCCAAGGTGCAAAACCAGGCTTATCTATTGAGAACTGTGCCATATTCCTCTCAGAACCAGATCTCCGAGCAGAAACACACTTCAAGTAAGTTCACAGTTGCATAATAAAAAAGTCCCAAGATCTTTTGGCTAATTTGTGGCCTTATTGCCCTGGTACAGCTCAACCTAAAGCAATCTGCTTAACCCAGAAGTCAAATTGCTCCATTGAAGCAAGTAAGGTAGAGCTCAGTTTTAAACAGTGGTCTGAGACAACAAAAAAATGTTTAAAACAGAATTAAATTAAAAAATCCCAACCACCACACATTCATTCTATTGGATAGATTTAAACTGAGATATATGAGACAAATATAAAGATGATGTCTGACAGTCTTGTTGCAGACAGCCTTGAAAGCCTAGTTATGGAGCATTTTTTCAGAACAAGATGAACAAGAGAATAGGCATTTATTAGCACCAAAGGAAACGTGGTATTTCTCAATTTATACCTAACCATCAACTACAGAACATTTAGTTGTCAACTCTACCACTGATTCCAACATCTGAAACATCAAAATACTAAGAACTACATTCAACACTGCAGTCAGATATGCTTAGGGTGACCATATGGCTTCTTTAAAAACACAATGGGACTACCAGATCAGTGTGACTACCAAGGTAGCTCAGTTAAAACATACTTCAGTTATTGCTTATGCTTTTAATCAGTGTTATTCAATGAAGTATAAAAGTTGGACAAAGTTAAATAGAAAATATAGTTCTATAGGTGCTATTCATGGGATCAGAAATGTTTGGGGAATTTCAGGATTCATTTTTCACAGCATCAAAGTCGTCATGAATGGTAGGGCAAAAGGCTATGACAGCTGGCCACAGTCAGTAACGACAATCTTTTTGGAGGGCTTTCCACTCTTGGAACCAAAGCTCTCAATTTTTTTCACAACATCCATTCCTTCCTTTACATGCCCAAAAACAACGTGTTTTCCATCTAGCCTGTAAAACAAATACACAGTTATTTACAAAAGCAAATAGTTTCACTTAAAACAACAATGAAGACTGAACCAAACAGAGGTCAGTGAGGGGACGTTAGCAGATTTTCATAGCTCTCACCAGCTGATCAACTCTGGCAAAGGCATAACTGCTCTACAAGTTTGAGCTCTGGACCTTAGAAGCTATTCTGAGGGATAGCAGCCTTGTTATACTGACAGCCCTTCCTCCCACAAGCAGCACAGAACAATTTTTTTTTCTCTACTGCGAGCCAAGTAATTTGGGAATCAAAAGACCCTGAACAAACAACCCCCCCTGCCAAACTAAACCAAGTACCCAACAAACCATCAACACACAAAAATACCCTAAGAACCCCCCAACCCTCCAGATCCAGGCATCAGTTCATCAGGTTAATATGCAGGGCTGAGAACCCACCATTCAGTTTTTGCAGTGCAAATGAAGAACTGAGATCCGTTTGTATTGGGTCCTGCATTGGCCATTGAGAGAACACCTGGAACAACAGCAGCAGCGGTAGGTTATTAGATTGGTGTAACAAGTACGCAATAGAGAAGACAGTTTTCCTCTGCACATTTAAAGATGGACAGACAGAAGATGCGACAGTCTCCCATTGTCCCCAAATGATTTCTAACATTTCTTGTCTTTGACTACCCCCTCCATCCCAGCTCTTCTCTTTCCACAGCAAGACCATTAGCAACGTAATTAGTTGTACATGTCCTGAACATGATTAACGTCAGCTAACCTCTACTGTGGTTCAACAGCAGCAGTCTCCTGTGATGAGGAAGTAACAAGCCCCCCCAAAAAGACTACAGAATTCAATCAAGTGTTCTTATGTATGGCTTTGCCTTTTTCTGGATTTAATCTAAGCTCAAAAAGACATGCCTGTGTTACCTAGCAAATAAATCCCACATTGCTTTCACTTCCGCAACAATCAACTAAGTAAAAACTGCAGTCTATGACTTATGAAAGAGGAAAATAAAAGCAGTAATTTCACCTTTGTGGAATTTGTAAGAAAAATACAAGAACTCCATCTATTATATAAGATATATATATTATACAAGAACTATTTTGCACGGTTCCTTTTGCAGTAAGGGCATGAATGGCAATGTCACCTGCTACAGGCTTACCTGTATTAGTACAGCAGTCCACACAGATAAGCACATGCCAGGGACAACACCTTGTTAAACTTCCTTGGTATTTCTGTAACTACCGGGTGCCCCATGCATCTAAAACCCATTATTGTTTAAAAGTACCTCTTCATAATCAATGCTTCGTTCCAGGTTACAGTCATCATAAGGTAGAAAGAATATGTTTATTTACCAGGTCCTACGTGCTTAAGCGTGAAATTTTCATCTGGAAATCTGCTGCCATAAATGGATTTTCCACCAGTTCCATTGTGATTTGTAAAGTCACCACCCTGAAACAGAAATGGCTATTAACTTCACTTGCATAAAAATTATTTCACATCAGAAGCCATGCTATTGAAAATACACTCACTTGCTCTAATTTAAAAGTAATAATAAAATCAGCAAATTTTCTTCTGGTTAAGAACAGGTATGGTGACATGACTATTTAAACCCATGTAACGAGATGAAGATACGATCAAGCTAAAAGTACATTTCTGCTCTAAATATTGCTGATATCCCCCAGCTGAAATCCTAAACTCCAGCAACCACCCTTCTGTGCTACCAGCCTTGCTCCCAAATGTGATGCAACAAATGGCAGTTATTCTAAGAAATACCTCAAAGTCCTCAAAACAAAATCACTCAAATTCATTCTCATAGGCAAGACCTCAGAACTCTTCCCCCCCACCCCACCCCCCGGCTTGCTCTTTCTTTCTTCCTACAGGTATAAACAATGGTCAGGATCTCCATTATTACTATTTGCTATTCCTAGGTTTTGTTGTTTAAATCTTACACCTGAGCTACTTTAAATTTTCCTTAGCTATGTGCTGCTTGATGGGATAGATATGACCATCTGTCTTAGGTTAGACACACAAAACCCAACAGACAAAAAAAACCAGCCACCATGACTTGCAAAGGTGGCTACTCAACACTGTCGTAAGCAATCTGCTATCTCTTCTCCCAGAAGCAACACCACCCATGCCAGCAAAGAAGTCACACCTAACCAGTATTTCACATGATGGTTCATCTTCCCATTTGCACCTTGACTAATCTGTTCTGGGTGGTGTTACAGCTACTCCTACGCAGCTCCAGAAGTATGCTCTGCATGCTGCATGCCACATGGAGGCATTTGAATTGCCAGGTCCTAGGTCTGATGACCTTCAATTAGGCTATTCCAATTGCCTGAATCATATTAACACCCCATCTCAACAAGTAGAAAGGCCTCTGTTTCACTTTAAAATACTTGAAACCTCTGACAGTATTGCACTTCAGTAACGACTTCCAAGTAACTCCTGAATATCAATTCATCATCTCATCATATCACTGAGTCAACCACCTAGTATCCTCATCTCAGATCCATCTGCGTGGACAAAACAGGGAGGAAAGGAGAAGATGACTTAAGCAGAACTTCACTAATTAGTAGCAGAACTGAGAGTAGGATTTCTGGTTTTCTTATGTTTCTGACCCCAGCAAGACTTCTAAACTTTGTCCCTTTGTCAGTATCACAAAAAAATAGTTTGCATCTCAAAGGCAAGAAAAAACACAGCACACTTGTCCCCTTTTTTCTTAGTAATAGATCATAAGATTAAGGTCTCTTTTTCTGACAGCTCTATTTTTTGCTTAAAAAAAAACAACCAACAAATGGGGGGACAGGATCATCACAGTCATCAATAAAATGAGCATGCTTACTATTTCAACTCATATTTTTTACAGAGCCATTCTACAAGGCAACGTTGAAATGTAGCTTCTTTTAAGGGAAGAGAGGACCACCAGAAATCATACAATCCAGTGCACTACAGCAGCTGAAATTCTGCTCATCTGCCAGGCATAGCAGGGATGACCAAAAAAAAAAAAAAAAAAAAAAAGGCTTTCAAAAAGCCTTTTTCCATTTGTTGTTGTTGTTGCTGCTGTTTAAGAAAAAATTGCTAATGTGCATGAACTTTAATTCTAATTTTGAAAAGTCAAAACAAAATCCATTTCAGCTGTGTCATCCTATAAATTGACCACAACCAACCCTCTTAGGTCCCTCCCCCCCTTCATATTAGGGAGATGTTCAGAAAAAAAATATTATTTTGTTTTAAACACACATTCTCTATTGTGAACAGATTATTCTACTAGGAATAAAGAATGGACATGCTGTTTTATTAGCTCGCTCAGAATACAAGGTTGATTGTCATTCTCCCAACTGCTTCTCCCAAGCAAGTGACATTTTGCCAAATATGTCCCACGCTAAAGTACACTTATACAAAAGCAGAAAGCCTTAAGCCAGGTTTTTCAAGACATTCTACACATAATTTGCATATACTTGTACAGAAGATGTGCTGAGCAACAGCCATAGCAAAAAGAAATGCAAGTAACACTGTCACTTCTTTATTCTGTAGTTAGGAAAGGTTAGAGCAGAGCCACTTAAATTGTTACTACAAGTCTAACTGGTTCTAAAAGTATATAACTAACATACAGACAAATTTAACAGCAAAACCAAGAAAACATCAACACATTACCTGGCACATAAATGAAGGAATCACTCTGTGAAAAGTGGATCCTTTATACCCAAATCCTTTTTCACCAGTACAAAGAGCTCTAAAGTTTTCTGTGAAAACAAAGCGCAAAGTATTATGTTGCCATATATGATACATAGTATAATCAAACACAACTAGATAAACTTGGGATATAGTTAATACACTGCAAAAGTTTTATAGTAGCCTTAAGGTCTTACTGACCTGTTAGTTGTTTCCATCCTTTAAAAAAACCCCTGTTATAAAGCTAAAGAAACAAAGCTTGTCTAGCCTCAGAACAGGGTACAAACAATCCTCTTCCATCTCATCTCCCTTTTATGCTACTGTTATCTTAACTGCAACCCCCCCACCTCCCCAAACCCACCACTCATGAGTCAAAGGTTTCATTTTCTGACTTTTGAGCCTTTGCTGTCAATAGCAATAGCTAAGATTATACTTTTTGGGCTTTGTTGTTTTTTTTTAATTATTTTTAGGATATTAATCTACTGGGAACTAAAAAGTACAAGTTCTTCAGAACCACTGAACAAGCAGATGGGGAAGGAAGCACGTGATAAAACACAAAAACTTTGCAACATGAGTGCACTGCTCAGAGACAAGGACAAAAAAACCCCAACCCACATGCTCTTTAACAGACACCATCCCTTTGCTTTACCTATTCCCATTTGCTTTGATACTTGATTTTAATGCAAACTAATGTGTTTTTAAACATTTTTATTCACCACTGATAACCTAACACATGGACTGTACTGTCTTGGAGCAAATTACAAAATTAAATTATCTGGAACAACAACAAATTGTACCTCCTCACTAGCGCTGTTCTGACAAAGTCTTCTCTATTTAACAAATGAAAATAGAACACTAAGTTTCCAAAGGGAGAAAGAATATTATTGTTCCTGCAAATCACAATCTAAACCTTAAATATTTCAGGTATGAAATTCTGGAGATGCTGCCTTACCTGCTGTCTTTGGAACCACATCAGCTTTCAGCTGTTAAAGGAAAAATAAAAAGATTAGCAAGTCAGCTTTTTC
Organism: Microhierax caerulescens; assembly: GCA_035590215.1. Classification (NCBI taxonomy): domain Eukaryota; kingdom Metazoa; phylum Chordata; class Aves; order Falconiformes; family Falconidae; genus Microhierax; species Microhierax caerulescens. The sequence goes on from JAVJGJ010000062.1 coordinate 43,709,240, forward strand.
ATATGTACATAGAAAAACTTCTACATGGGAGGCTGGTACAACTGAACCCTCTTCCCAGGAGGGTGAGCTACCTGAAATCCCAACTACACAAAATTCAGAACACAGAATCACAGCCTGGTCAGGGCTGGAAGGGACCTCTGGAGATCATGTAGCCCACCCCCCTGCCAGAGCAGGCTCACCTG
>JAVJGJ010000062.1:43712165-43726920 GCA_035590215.1 Microhierax caerulescens
TAGGCCGCGGCTCTTGGGCTTGGCGGCTGCCGCGCAACCTGGGGCACGGCGGGACGGCGCCCGGCTCCGGCGGGCGGGCGGGAGCCGAGCTGGGCTCCGGCAGCGGGCCCGGGCTGGCCGCACCTCCCCTGAGCGGGGCTTGCGCCATCCCTGCAACACCTGCTTTTCTCAGTGGCTTTTAGGGGCTGTTGGCTTCGGTTTGGGTGCGGGTTGGTGTGTCGGTCGGGTGTTTTTTTCACGTTTCCTCACAGCCCCTTAACCCCAGGGATCAATTGTGCCGGGAAGGCTCTAAAATGTCATAATTCCACCCATCGCCTCTGGGCTTGCCCCGCAGGCCCCAGGGCAGCGCTGTGGCGGCAATGGCGGGGTGCCCGCCACCATGTGTGGGAGCGGCGGAGGAACGGGGGCTCACGGGCCAGCCGTGCGGCATGGCTCACCCACCACACCCGGAGCCGTGTCATTAGCGCCCGCCGCAACAGCCTGGGCCGCCCCAGCACCCACCTGCGGTGTCGCCCTGGCATCGCGGACCCTCCGGAGCACCCACCGTGTCGCTTCAGAGCCTGACCTCGGCTTTCCAAGGCAGCCTGCCTGAGGGGTTACAGAAGTCAGCAGCAGCAGTCCAGGTTAAATGGTTATGGGAAATACTGTTCTTGTTTTATATCAAAATAACAATATTTGTCATTTTAGTTTCACAACCTAGTAACTCAGATCAAAATACACAGTACATATTTTAGTCATATTTAGATATTACTCTGAAATACTCTCCAGTTGTCATCCTGATTCTGTGTGTAAGGACTTTCACAATGTTTTCCAATTCCTAATGCCACAATGTGTCTTTGGTTTGGTGCTGGTCTGTGAGGTCAAAGAAAGTTCTTCCATCAGCAGTACCAGCAGTATGACAACTCCTCATAAACCAGTATACGTTGTCTCTAAAAAAACTAGGCCTGTCAGGATATTTTACTACTGGCATAATTTTATTTTATCCAGATAATTAACAGTGCATTTCCACACCGCTGGGTGAACCTCAGCCTACCACCACTGTATCAGCACTTCTTCAACCAGTAGTCACATCCAATATGCAAGCCCACTGGCATCAGAGACCAAATCTTTTTCACTGAAAACAAACAGGAAAAGATGCTCTGGTCTCCACGACAAGCCCATGCAAGTGTGCTACACCTACAGAGTTCTGCCCCAGTATACCTGAAGCAAAGGACACCCAGGATGCCTGATGCTTTTCATTTATGATAAACCTTGCAGTTAAAAGGACACAGCTAGACCACTGAGTCTCTGCAAAATGAAGTCTGCACAGGCATGATGTTCTGTCTGCTTGCTCTGATCTTTCAGCTTTCCAGATCGAAACAGGATTTCTATTACATTTCTAGAAAGGATGCATGGTTTTATACAGATCACTTTAAGGCAGTAAGTCACCAAATAGCATTTATCTATAGTACTACAGGCTCCCCTTGTTAAAAATTATAGCCCTTGCATGTGGGAAAATAACTCCTAAAGCGATTCTTAAAAAAAAAAAAAAAAAAGACAGACAACCAAGGGTGATTCTAGTAGTTATACACCTGTAATTTTCATGTTCCTTTTATTGTAAATTAAGTTATTCTAACTAAGGTTAGAGCAACACAACCATGTAATAGATGTAATATATAACAGAATCACACAAAGAGCCCCTATGTGAGACATTGTAATCCTTGCAATCCCGCCTAAGTTCTTTGTTGTCAAGCTGCTAAAAGTGACTTCATCAGTGACATTCACTGAACCTTCAGAAAGATGTCAATCAAGGCACTGCCCTGACCACAAAGTTCAGGGCAGAACTACAACGTACAATTTCAGACAGAAATCCTAGATGAACCATTTTTCAGGCACACGCTCCAGAGACACCCATAATTCATGTCCATTTAGCAAGTGAACAATTTTGAGAGCAATTCAACAACAGCTGGTGGTGCTGTAGGGATGACTATAGCACACACCATGCTTTGCAACTACACAACCGTATTAGGCTATGCCAAAGGGTCCATCTTGTCCAGAATCCTGTCTCAAAGGAAGAGTGAAAACAGGAGAGGAGTGTGTTGTACGTCAGTATGTTTTCAACCTCCTACTACTTGCACTTTAGAGAACTTCCTGAGTTGGATGTGACTTTGGTACATAGTAATCTTTTTTTTTTTTTTTTTTTTTCTTTCCCCTGTGTATTTATCCATTCATTGGTCCTGTCATAACTCTCAGCATCAGCAGCTTCCTTGGCAACAAACTGGAAGCTGCCCTTCCAGAGGCCTGCTGCCCAGTGCATCAAGAATCTGTTCTTAATATTGTTCCCATTAGCTTCATCTAACGTGCCCTACTTCTTACACTGGAGGAGACAAGTAGATTGGTATCCATCCGTGTCGTACCATGCATGATTTTAGACCTACATCTTTTCTCCTTAGCCATTTCCTTTCAAGACTGAAAAGTCACAGCCAACTTTAATATTATTTTTAAGAAAGCTGTTCCATGTCTTCAGGATCATCTTTATTGCCCTTCTCTGAGTTCTTTCCACTATTATGAATTTTTTGAGATGAGGGGATCTTTGCACAGTATCCAAGATAGGGGTGAACAATGACTTTATACATACAGTGCCATGCTAGTGTTATCTATTCCTTTACTAACAATCTAAAGGTGGTTGTTTTTTTTTTTTTTAATAGTAGCTAAATCAGCACACATTTTCTTGTTACCTTGTCATAGCCTCTCAGCTTCAAGTCCATTTTTGGGAAATGATAACTTCACTTAAACTAATCATCAATTAGCCATTAGAAGCCCAAACCAAAATTAGCACTTGGGTGTTAATTTCTGTGCATACCTGTAACAACAGACTGTTCTGGCCCTGAAGGATTTATTATTTGATAAATGGGACAAAAGATGAGCAGAAGAAAATACCATCTTATTTCATGCTTGTGAAGCATCAGCAGAACAGCTTCAAACTGTTTTGCTAAGAGTTCACAGATGTCTTTGGTAGAGCAAACAATGCATTTTTCTCATTTGTAGGCCTTGTCGAGAAGGCAAACCAACTTGGTTTCTTTCACAGCGGTGATTTTTTGTATTTGGGAATATGGACTGAGTTACCATCTCTGGGTTTATGCTGTAAAGCTACTAAATCACTTCTTATGGTCTACTGCACAGTCATTAAAACTCATGCAGACAGTATGACTAGGAACTTGTGAGTTATAGAGGTCACTTTCCAAGAAGGACAGAAAAAAATGCTCCAAAACCTCTCAAAGACCACCCTAGATCACTACCAAATGAGGCTTAGAGCTAGCTCAGCAAACTGAAATGATTTTAGAGAAGCTTTGAACACACCTGTTCAAAAATACATTCTTCATTGAAATTCTGCAACATCCAGCTAGGAGATAAGTACATTTGGCTAGAAAACAAGTGCTCCTGGCATCCCTGCACTATCCAAGATAGGCAACGGAATGTGGCGGCACAGACAAGAGTCAAGACAGATGCTTCAGCAGAGCTGCTGGGGAGACGGGTACCTGCCCCACAGATTTCATTGCTTGCTCTCTCTTCCCAAAATCTCAGAAGACAACATAGAAGTTACACACTGATAAACAGGGAGGACCCTTTCAAAAAAGTTTCTAAATAGGTATTTTTAGAAACACACCTATTAAAGGACCCTTCTTACATCCTAGCAGAGAAACTCCTGCATAGGAAAAAGATGTTTAAATGATACAGTAACTGTATTTCACATTGATACATTGCTTAAAACTCAAAAGTCTAATAAATAGGACTAGGAAGTAACTGAGTAAGTATTAACACCATTGTGCCAAGACAGACAGGAAATAACAGCAGCAGTTAGATGACTCTTCTAAAGAAACAGGAATAAATGCTTGAAACATGACTTAAATTGGGTCATTTGCATCAACTGGATTTTGATTTCCAGGGGCTTGGAATGATGTTACTTCCCAGCAGATAGACACAGCCCTGGTAACAAGGTGATACACATTCCTGATCCTACGAGTGTCTAACCATGTTCCTACTTGTTTGTGACACAGGAATGTAGGTTAATTGTATTACTCAGTCTTGGATTGCTGCTGCTGGATGGATCTTGGCAGTGGTGGGAAGATCACATTCTGCAACCTGTCAACTGCAAGACTGCAACTGCATGCAATTCATCTTTGTCTGTGGTGCACTTTGATGTGCTCTTCATGGGGCTGTATGCTTAGACCAGGCAAATAAAAACTCAAATATAGGCAGCAGCCAGCTACTATGAGGTGGAATTCACACACACATCGCTTGATAACTGTGACACAGGGTATTCCCATGGTATTAATTTTAAGACCCCTCACACATCTGGGACCTAGTTTTCTCAAGGACCTCTGCGAGGTCATACAGGGACTCAGCTTGATTTTTAGTGGGGAGAGCAGGAATTTGCAGCAGGCACTGCTGCCCTCCACTGCAGAGCCTGGATGTGCTGCATCAAAAACAATCTGTGTTTTTTTTCAAGGTTTTGGCTAAGCTAGAAGATGAGCTGAGAGCTGGAAAGGATTTTTTTTTATATGCATTTATTTATAAACAGGAACTAGAGTGCGGGAGATGGTGAAAGACTTTTCCATTATACTAAATGACTGAAGTGTGAAATTAAATCATACAAGAGCTCATAGGGCATAGAGTAGCCACACAGGTACATTTACAGATAAAAAGAAAAGATTGGTAATAAATATTTCCCCTGGCCAATGTTTACTCTTAGGAACTTGAGTAACCCAGTTCACGTGAACCTTCTCTCCAGCACACACTGTACATAAAGGAGGAGTTTTCCCCACATGACTTCATACTAATTACCAACAAAAAGTCATACAAGAAAAATCTCAATCCACTCATGCTCTTTACAGCCGTGATTAGCATTTTCATTTCAGAAGTTCTGAGTGACACTGCTTGCTCGGAATTCATTACACAATCTCCCTGCATAATGTATGGAAACTCACTGCTAGTGTGGCAGATCACACAGCTCCTTTACGCAGTGCCCAGGGCACCCTGCAGCTTCCCAGGAGATTGTCTATACACCACTACACCTGGTCCATTGAACATCTATGGATAAACTACAGCAGCCTGGAGAGGCATGTAGGACACCATCTTCGGTGCAGTTTAGTTCCTTTTCTGATCTTGATCTTTTCCTCTCACCAATATTTAGCAGCTTTCTACAAAATTGTCATGTCTTCATGACCTTTCTTCTCTACGCTGTTTCTTAAAAGCTCTGTTTTAATCGACTGCCTGGTAAAGCCTTGGGTTTTCCTTGAATTTGTCTCGTGTGTAAATATGATGACACGTTGAGGTAACAGCTGCCTCCATACCTTGTACAAGATGAATTAACCTGTCTGCACTAAACTACTGCTAACAATAATCAGATTTTCGAGACATGTTTTTCAGCTGTATAACTTCACAAGAGGTGTTGAAAGCGAACAATGGCCAGACAGCATCAGTCTGAACAAGAATCACCCAGAAATTAAAAGCTTCGCAGATATAACACGACTGAAAAAATTCCAGTTTTTTCTAACGAACAATTCTTCTGGGACCAACCTCACAGTACAGAACCTCTCAGGTTCCTTTCCGCTTCTTTTGCGGTTTCACCACAGAAAGGGTTGGCTACCACCAGCACATACCAGCATTGCTGCACTAGCTAGCACGGAGCGTTATGAATACTTAGATGACATAATTCCATGTGACAATCACCTGAATACACATGTCCCACCAAATGCGCTAACAAGTTGTCAGGTGCAAATTAACGTGTGTTGCATTTACAACTGAAGAACCTAATTTTTGGATAATGAAATGTCTGGTGAAATACTTAAAAGCTCAGGGTAAGAATTTCTATTAGCATTCAGAGGAGTCAGGAGTCTACGCTTCTTTAACTTCTGATTCTGCCTCAGCATTGCTCCTGCACATTTTTTCATCGTTTTGATAATGGCAATACAAAACTAATGCTTCTTCCCAGAGCCACTGTTCATAATTCAGAAAGGAAAACTGCTAGCCAAATAAGATTTCTTGTGAAGCAACATATTCTGTGTAAGTTTATGAAGCGGATATTTTCACTGGTCACTGACTAAGACAGCTAATCAGATGGGTACGTGGGTTAAGTCCAAACTTCACGGATTCTGCATGTCTTAAAAATGTACAAAATGTACACTCTCAGAAACACAGAAGCAACGAACAAGGAAAAAATAAGCATCAATTATGAATTTGAAACACAAGAACAGTTGGTGAAAATCTGAATAAATTTAAATATGAATTAAAATAAGACTTCAACTCCAGCATTCCATTAAGTAGCTGTGGGGTATTTCAATAGTTTTTGTAAAACAACCAACCAAAACAAAACAAATAAAAGATCCCTAACAACAGTCTGAATACTTCTAAAAATATTTCACTACTTCTGATCTTTGACTAGTTAAAACTTAATAAAATCAAACCCCTGTCTTCATGTTCACAGTAATCGATGTGTTGGTACGTGAACAAGGTGACAAACAAAACTAAATGCTCCAGAATAGTTCAATAAAATCCAAAAAAGCAACGTCATGAAACAACTGAGGACAGACAGGAAAGTCTAGATTGTAAGATTCAATTAAAATGTAATTGGTCAAAACTCTGACCTAGGGGAAAAACAGAACTGGTAATCCCATAACTTTCAGAATATCTAATAAAGCAAAAAATACGTAGAGAAGCCAGTGTATTTGAAAGCAGTAGATATGAGTGTTTCTAGGGAAGCCAACGTCCCTGTGTGTAACTGCATCTATCAAAAAATACAGTGAGGTCAGTAACTGGAAAGATACTGAGCAAACCAAGCAGACATCTTCAACAAAAAGGGGGAAAAGCTTCATCTCGTCTAGCCCACACACTTAGAAAAGAGAAGCTTTTCAACAGGACAGAATTAAAACAGCAGAAAACTAATTATTATGATTTAAGCAAGGAGTTCCTGGAAATGCAGTTGAACTACGTAGCAAACAAACTAGTAAGTCCACCTGTACCATGCTGTACGCTAACGCCCGTGGGAGTCATGAAGCAGTTGCTGTCTGCTTGCTTCATAAATGAAACTGCGTAACTAATTAGGTTCCTCATGGGCTATTTTTACATTCCCCTGGAAAATTCTGTAGACCGATAGAGACAAGACACCTCAGCAGAAGATTTCAGAGGTCTGCCTGATGCAATACATATCCTGTGCTCCTTTTAGAGAGAACATATGTGACTAGTGCACTGACACAATGACAGACATTAGGAGTAATATCCTACATGGAGTCAGCGGGATTTCAGTCACGCAGAAAGTAGAAACTGTAATAAGGTGACATACTGGTAATAATTCAAAATGCAAAAAAAGAAAGGTAAGCATTCATGACTGGAGGTTCACAATACAGGAGGATTTGTACAGACACAGAATTTAAGCAGTTAAGAGAGAAGTGGCCTCTGGTTAAATATACATACAAATAAAAGACTAGGTACCAAAATGTAAAAATACATTCACTGGTTTTAAAGGGAAGCAGAGAAGGATAACAAATGAGAGCATTATATATGGCAATTCTCAGGTGAGAATTGTGCAACTGTTCTATATGCTGTCTAGCTTACTGCTTCAAAGGAAAGCAAGCAGCTCTGTTTACACACAGCAGTCCCATCCCTGTTGTCCAAGCAGCAAAAGAAATGGGGTCCTTCTTCCATGGTTCTAATTGTTTTTCAGTCTCTTGCTCCCGTGAAAGGCACAGTGAAGTGCATGGCAACACAATACGAAGTGCACAACCAAAATATTGTGATTCAGAGATCCATACTGATTAGGTAAAGAAAAAACGTAGGGAAATGAAGAGTGTTTTGAAGTTGTTCACCAACTGATAAGCACACTGATAAGCAGAGAAATCACAGAGAGATACTCATATAGGTGGCTGCCTGGAAGCACGTGCAGAATGCAGGACACAGAGCGCTCAACACATGGAACATGCTGCCGGAACGTGGGATGGGAAACAGCGGCATCAACTGAACACACACGTCATACCTGCCCTGGGGTCCGGAGGTGACATCTGGGAGAAACTCCACTTTCAGAACTGTCGTAGCTTCCTGAGACTTTGGAGTAAGTTTGAAAAATACACAGCGCTTAAGGACATCACTTGGGCTCTTCATACTGTTCTCCATCCGTACAGTGCTGAAGCAGGTTTGCAGTGTCTCGCTGACACTTCTTGGGGGCTTCCAAGAAAACAGAACACCAGAAACAAAATATTCATTAATTATTGGCTGGAATGGATAAATATTTCTTGTTTCACTAGAGTGCCCTGTGACTCAGTTTTATTTAAAAGCTCATTGTAACGGGTAGTGCCAGCAAGGAAGGCAGAAGCTGACAATCAGAAACAAACAATTTTTTCCAATTTCAGAAAAAAGGTATTTCTAGGCTAGATCTGTATCTATCTGCGTAGATAGATACCTGCATATATACTTGTGCGCATCTCCATCAACAAGGATTTGTGCCTTTGCGGAGCTGTGGAGTAACTGCTCTACCTCAATCACACATTTGTAAAGGTTACTCGTATTCTGAGATGGTCACGTTGTTCCTATGTATCTGAATGCATTTCAAAGGTGGGTTTAGACTAAACACTACCACAAATGCCATATACAGATAAAGAGAGATACTCACTAAGTGTCTATTAAGTTCTCAGGTGCAAAGTGACTGGCACCAGTGGCCGTGGCTAAGGAGGGGTGTGGAACTCTGCCGGGCCAGGACCTATGCACAGCGCGGCTGTTGGAACACACACAGGGTCGTATCATCTCATGTCACAATTCAGTCTGCTTACACTTAAACCAGGCAGATAAATCAAGCAGATTTTGTAACAAAAAGGCTGCGTTTTGAAAGCAAGTCCTTCAACTTTAAGATGAGGGTGTATTAAAAAAAGATCATCTTCCAAGGTCACGAATGTCCCTTTAGTGGCAGGCTCCAACTGAAAGAAGAGTATCAAACTCGTGATTAGTTAAAACAAAGACAAAGCCAACCACCTACCGTGTGGGATGTTTAATCCCTCCACACATGCCAACCCCAGAGACAAGCCCTCCTTTCCTGTTACTCATATCATGCAAAGATTTCATTTTCAAGTAATTATTACTTGTTCAGATGACACGCAGTGCCCTGCCTACGGAACTGCAAGTCACCAACACCTTGCTCGCCAGGGACGCTGCTCCATGCGATCCCAGCCTACCCGCAAATTTGCATTCGTAATCTTTTATTCTCACACCTTTTCCTTCCTGCAGCAAGTCCTGGTCCTCGAAAAGGTACATCCTGCATAACTGACCGCCACAGTAACACAAAGCAGGGAGGGCAAAGGGGGAAGTTGGTTGTTTCAAAAAGAAACTCAAAATTTACAAAGCAGCTGCCAATTAGTCAGACCTTAATTTTGCAAATTTATTTAGGAAAAAAAAAATTAACATGAGCAAATGAGAATACTTCAGTGTTACAACAGAGTATATAAATGTCTAGCAATAGTCAAATAATTTGATCTTTAAATACAAAATAACCACATGAACACCTAATATACAGGTTTCATCTGAATACATATTTATTAGATAAATATTAGGTTGTCACATCATCTAACTACATACAGTTTTGCAAGACTAAAAATCACAATTATTTTTTCTGACCAGTTTAAAGTATGAAATGATTGCATTGTACTGTACATACAATGTACAAACAAAGACAATGGCCATTTTTGCATGTTACTTCAGATTGTACTTCTTTTTTTTTTAATTCTCCTCTGATCGTGATATCAAAAATTGTACAAAGTATGAATTTGGTTACAATTTTTTTTTTTTTTTAATCCCCGTATTTTTCTTCATTATTTCTGTAGCACCCTAAAAATACACAGGTGATAGACTAGTACACGTAAGCTAAATATTACATGTAGATAAAACAAAACAAAGGATCAGAGTATATTACAGAAGTGAAAGTGAAACAAATGCTGAGACTCCACAAACGCTAACAAACAGGATTCATTTTCCACATAAGATGGAGCTTCAAGCTTTTTTTTTTTTTTCCTGCGAAATAAAAACAATGCACATTCCAAGGAAAATGAATGCATTTCTGTTAACATGTCTCTATTTGTCATTTACATATGTACAGCTGTCCCTTGAGTCTCCGCTGCAGACATTGGCGTGTATCTGTCAGTCCTATAATAATGTCCTGGCAGCAGAACTGTAGATCTCTGTGGGTTCTTTCCCAGATGAACTTCCATAGGGAAACAATTAAAAAGTAAACAAAGAAAAAAAAGAAGAATAAAAATACTACTGGAATTTCATATAATAATTAAGCTTTAAAAGAAATTACTGTGATTACCCTATTTGCTAGGTTTTTTCCTCTAAACTTTAATACGGCAGTGAACAGATAAAAAAATAACTAAATTTTCATTTAGAAGCTTTTTCATACTGACTCCACTATACAGTACCTGAATTTAGCTGACAGATAACTTAAAACTGTCTCAAATGTCCCAACATTTGGGTGATGGGTAAAAATTGTATTTTCTCTCTTACGTTCTGCTTAGAAACTAAAAGTTTCTGTAAGCTTAAAAATGTCAACCATCCACTTTAATTCTCTATCACTGTACAAAGCAGATGCAAACACTGCTCCAAACATATTGCTAATATCTATGGGTTGTTTTTTTTTCCCTTTATGCTTTCCAACAGGTACTTTTAAATGATGCATTTTAAATACTACCAGTTAGCAAAAGGTCAATCCTTAACATACCTGGTTTAAAATACTAACGTTGTGTTTAAGAGAAAAATATTTCAGGTGACTAACTTAGCTGCTCAGGAATCAGTGGAGGGTGGATCATTAAACAGAATCAACCGAAAAAAACTGAGCAACCAGTTCCAACTAACAGTGAGAAATCTTCTTTATTCCCAAACCTATGGCTTAAGAAACTTGCCCCCCCCCACCCCCCCCCAAGAGAAAACCCCAAACTCTAAAGGTCACAAAGTCTGTTTATCATTAGCCACCCCTGCGAATGACTTCAAGACCTATATAAACAATGCAGCAAAAATACAGGGGGAAACAACTACAGTAAAATGGCTACAAAACACATCTGTAACTGAAGAACGGTCTCCTAGGAATTGTGTGATAGCAGCACCACACCACAACCATGTTACTATGTATTACACCAAGGTAGCTTTAATATTCTGTAGAGACCCTCTACAGGTTGTCAAGCCTACATAAGAAAAAAGACACTTCTAAGCAGAATAAAATATACTGTTTCCCTCCCCCACCCACCAACATCCCTAAGTGTTACTGCGCCCCTGTTTCAGCGACCGGAGCACCAGCAGAGTGATATAAATATGGTACCTTACATACTTGCTGCTTGCCTCAATGCATCTTTACCTGTTCAGACAGCTGGTCCTAGGTGCTCTGCTCACTTGGGCAAACGAACAAAACCTCTGCCATTCCCAGCCCGCAATCACCCACGCTCCATGAACATCGGTCGGTTAGTTGGGTTTGGTTCTTTGCCCTAGGCAATCATGTATTATTATGTTTCCATGACAGAGCTGGGCCTGATTGTCCAGGTACTGCCTGATGTATCAATTCATTAGACACATAAATGGATATGAAATCTGGGCTAATTTATCAAAAGAAAATGGGAGGGGGGGGGGGGCAGGGGACGACCCAACTCCCTTATTCTGTTAAAGAACCCTCAATTTTCTTTTTTAAAAAAGGACCCATATTTTTCTTCAGACAAGGTATTTAAAAACACCAGAAAAAGTATAACCAGATCATGAAAATGTTGAATATTATCAAAGACGATACTAAAATATTCACAAAGATATTTACAATAGCAATTCTTAAAATAATTGATTTTGCATAATGAACAGCGCCTTTCTTAAAAAAACTTGAAACAGGAAAAATATAAGTGCGGGACCATCTCTACATAATATGTTTGACAGATTCAATACTCCTACCGGAAAAATAAAAGAACTAAACCGCCATTTCCTTTAATATCTACAGCAAGGTGCTGCTGACTAGCATATATATATCATGACGCATGTACAGCAGTAGTGGGAAACATTAACAAAAAGAGCAAAATAAAACAAAAACCGCAAAGAATTTACAAATATGACTTTGGTGAGGAAAACAAATCCAGAGTTGTAAGCACAGAGCATGCCATTTACAGCACTGCAAACTAAACACAGCCGGCTAGGAAGCTAGTTTAGTCAAACCGACAGGAACAAACAAAGTTTTGCCTGGCACTTCAGTTTAAAAACGCAATGTGGCGAGCAAACAAAGGGTGTTTGCCTGGATTTGGGATGAGGAAAAGGAGTAGGGTCAGATTTGCTCTAGTAACAAAAAGAAACAAACCCAATAACTGTACAGTGGGCAAAAGCTGAAATGTGTCACCGCAAGGGCAAAGTTGGCACACATGCACTTCTTACACAGCTACTGTACATCATTTATAAGAGAGAGAAAGAGAGAGAGACGAAGAGCACAGAAATGGGCATAGAAGCAACAGGAAGCTCATGCAGGAGCAGCAACCACACGAGAAGCACAGATCACAGAGGCAAGACAGTGATTGTGGCAGCAGGGTCTCTTGAGGGCAGTAGCAATCTACTGACAGTTACTTAATTCTCCCCATGCCCGGTCCTTCAGGAGAAAGAGCTCATCCCAGCAGCCAAAGTTGAAAAAAAGAAACTGAAGGAGGAGAAAAGAAAAAGGCTGAATTATCTGTAACAGTCACAGAAAAAGAACGCAAAGCAAAATGAAAATGAAGCTGTAAGATGTCTGTCCAATGTCAACGCCCCTTCTCAAGCCGATTATTAAAAATAATTATGCTGACAGTGATGTTGCTCCCCCTCCATCCTGCAATGATTTCCTGGCTGCCTTCAACCCAGCTCGTCTTACTACGCATAGTGCAGTACTGACAGCGACGCAAACGCTTGGGGCACCGAAGGCTGCAGGTAATAATCAGGACCAGTTTGGTTTGCATCCCCCCTCCCTCTCTTCTCCATTCCAGATGGCATACATGGCAAAAAGCTCTACTACAGCAATCTCAACAGCTGGACGTTAACGCAGCCACAAACGGTACTGATTTGAAACCAAAACCACAAAAAAAATCCCTAAACATCACAAACTTATTTATTATTCCCCTGCCCGGCCCCCCCGCCCCCCCGGGTGTTTCCAATCTGTGTGTTTGGCTAGATGAATCCTCTGCAAAGAGGTGGTGAAGATTTCTGCGCTCACAGAAATACCAACACCCACGGCTGCGGCCTGAAGATTCTCAGGACTCCGTCATTAGCTAAGCTGCTGGCCCCCTCTGACAGGCCTGTATGTCTTCCCTACCTCTGCCACTTGACTGCAGGATTTGTGCTTTTTTGAGATTTGTACATGTTTTTGTTATTTTTTTTGTGTGTGTGTGGCCAGGGCAATCGCTCCAACGCAAACCTGTGGTTGGAGGGGGGTAGAGGAGAGGTGGGGTAGAGGGAGATACAGTTTCAAAAAAATGGAAGAACACGCGTTGGAAGGACACTCTGAGACGGGTCAATTATAGACAGTTCCATTTTGTTGCCTTTTCTTCCCTTGCCAAGATTCATTTTTGCCAAGATACTTCACACTATGTTTATCACAGAACTCTCTCTCTAGAGGATGAACAACAAATGGGGTTTCCAAGAGCTGCACAACTGTCTGAGCTTCTTTGTCATGTGTAGCACGGCAGACTCGGAGATTACTGCATTTATTTATGGTTTGTATATATTTTTTTTTCTCCCATCACTTTCGCAGTCTTTGAAGCTGACAAAAGCAGTTCTGAGATGAAGAAAGCAGGGAGTGCACCATTGGATCAAGTTGTGAGTTTTGTTTTCTTCTCTTGTGGAAAAGGAGTGTTAAGATTCCTCGCTGTGCAGCCACACACGTGTGAACAAGTGAAAGGGATGGGAGAATATATATGGTTTCAGTTGTTCTCAAAGAGAGACAGAAGGTCATCATTGCTATTGCTTGGCAAATCAGGAGGATCCAGGTACGAAAGCAGCTCATCTGGATTTGTGAGTTCTGGAAGCAGCTATAAAATATAAAGATAAAAGGAAAATTACAGATAATGGAAACACAACTGAGAAAAAAAAAAAAGGGGTTAAACCACGCATTCCTGGAAACTGTCTTTTATATGCATACATCCAAATAAATCGGAAGGCAGCAGCGACACAAACCTAACACCCTGTGAACAATACAGTATCTGCTTGTTTGTGAGTGTGTTACTCAGTTTTCACCCGTGAATGACTTTACCATCTCAGTTTAGGTTTCTCAGTCAACCTCTCCATCACAAAGGTCATCAATAAACAAAGATTACTTCCTGGCTAGTGATGCTGACAAAAACGTCTCGATAAATGTCGTTATGTAAGTGAGTTTCATATAAAACACTGAATAAAAACTTGAAACATGCAGTTTGAGTAATACATGTTTGAGCTTTAAGGTAGGTCAGCAAAGGCTGGTCTGATTGACCCACACACCTCGGTGTGAAGATCGCCTGAAGCCTGCACCCCTATAGAAAGGGGCAGCCCTGTCCTTTCCTCACCCCTCAGCCACCCTCTCCATGTCTCCGTGCGCTGATGTAAGCTCTGGGGCAGTGAACTGGAGCAGGGAACTTGCCCGGGGTTAAAACTAGCTCAGAAAAAAAGAAAAAAAGAAAAAGAAAAAAAGAAAAAAAGAAAAAAAGAAAAAAAGAAAAAGAAAAAGAAAAAGAAAAAGAAAAAGAAAAAGAAAAAGAAAAAGAAAAAGAAAAAGAAA
>JAVJGJ010000062.1:43727020-43748069 GCA_035590215.1 Microhierax caerulescens
AAGAAAAAGAAAAAGAAAAAGAAAAAAAGAAAAAGAAAAAGAAAAAGAAAAAGAAAAAGAAAAAGAAAAAGAAAAAAGAAAAAAAAAGAAAAAAGAAAAAAACTAAGAGGAGCAAACCACATGAGGAGTATGGGGAGAGGAGCAGCAAGGCAGCTGGCTCAGTCCTTTTCACTTCTGTGGCAGTGAGTTTACAGTGGCCGGCAGTGCCTCACCACAGCATTCCATGCAATTCCACACATTTTAAAGGGTCAGGGGTATAACATCAACGGAAGGTGCACTGATCTACACAGTGTTTTAAGGTATCAAAAGGAATAGTTGTGGGGGGGTTGTTTATATTTTTATGAATACTGCATTTCAAACAGAGAATTTTGTTTTTCCAACCATCACTCAGATTCTTTTTGGTCTGACAGGTAACAAGCAAATTGTAACTCCTGGGTTGTATACCAGGCAATGTTCGCTGCTTTATTCAGCATCTCTCCGTACCCTACTCAAAAGTAAGTGTCATATATAAAAAACAGCCAAGCAGAGTTTGTAATAAACTCCCCTTTGTATTCAGTGTTGCGTTAAAGCAAAGACAGAAAAATATGGATTGCTTTAAAAAACTTAGTAGTAGGTATGACAAATTAATTTTAAGTCACTCTATGTTTTCAAATACTGTAAAACTAAAAGCTTGACTGCATCACATTTAGCATGCAAATATTATATTTATATGCTTCTATTACTCCTGTGCAAATGCAGCTTCATCTTCTAATGTTATATGGGTGAACGTATTTTCAATAAGCTAAACATGAAATGGAGAAAGAAGCTTATTACTTCCTAAGCATCTTGAAAAAAAATGCAATGTCAAGTTTATATCAACGGATCTCCCAGAAGGAATGCTTTTCTTACAATACTGCCTCCTTTTATTCACGGTAAAAATGCTATTGTCATAGTACTACACTAAAGATATAAGGCTTTTGAATGTACTTCACCTGCTATTGTAATTTTTTATGAATACCTTGTGCAGAAGCCCAAAACAAAACTGCGGCCCCACCAAACGTGTAGAAAGTAAAAAATGATTGAATTTGTCCTGCGATTTTACACCTCAATTCTTAAAAATTCAACATAGTGTCTCTGAGACTCATTCCTGTATACAGGGGATTTTAAAAGTCTTTTTTTTAGACAGGTAAAAGTTTTAAGCAATATGTTCATTATCTCTGCAGATGAAGTCTCCTGAGCTTTGAGGGTGACCTGGGCTTGCCTGGGCCAGAGGGGCCCGGCTGGTATGAAACACACAGACCTCAGAAAGGACCGGCTGGGCACTGAGGGTGCCACGCTGCCACAGGGGCTGCGAGGCAGGAGGGGGGGAGAAGCTACAGGAACATGCCAGGCTTTGGGGCAGAACTCTGAAAGGTGCACCCAGTGCTCCTGAAGTGACACTTGAGAAGCCGAACCAGCCATTTTTATGCCTCTGCTGAGGTCCCAGCGCAGACCAGCTGTACCTGTATCTACATGAGCTATACCCTTTAACCCAGGTTAAACCTGGAACTGCATCACACTGAAGTCCTGAAGCATTAACATGACTGTGTCAGATGGGAGCGGCCCCACGGCACGGTCCTCTGCTGCACAGGGCTTCATTCAGCCTGGTGCCACCACACAGCCGCTCAGAGTTAAACCCCATTGAAATACTCCATCTGGTTGTGACTGAGCTCACAGCTATTTCGAAGAACTACGCTCCCCACGCTGCACAGCGCCTGGCCTTCTCCATCAGCTAAGATGATTTCGGCCTCCCGTTAAGAATGCAGCATGCCTCCATCAGCAATAACCACCGCACTGTGATAAACGCACAGGGTTTTTCTACGTTGCTTTTCACTGAGGAATGAGTGCCTGACCCGTAACAGCATACTTTACGTTTCTTAAATATCTGAAGAAAAAACCCAAGGTTTTTATTTCACCAATTAATATTGCTCATACGGGATCCTTCAGGGTTCAGAACTCTAATTGCCACATGAACTATTGTTCCCAAAGGATGCACGTGTGACCGTGTTGTGTGAACAGCAGCAGTCTGGTTCAGGTCGAAGTTACTCCTGAGCACTGTTCCTGTAACGGGACCATCCCCCCAACACCCCCCCAACACCCCCCTCCCCTCTGCGAGGCCACCTGCCAGCACATCGCTCCTGTGTGACAGAGGAGTTAAGTATGCAACAACAGTAAATACAGATATAAATTGAAGGCACAGAGGCGAACACTTCTCTACGAAAATTGCACTGTGCAGCAGCAGACTTTGGAACAGACAGAAGATACACACACGGGAACGCATGACTCAGAACGAAAATCCAACCCTAGCACTAGGGAGTTTGTGTTTCGGAAGGCAGGTGGTTAACTGGAGCGCTACCTCGGGTAATTCCGCTCCGACTCCACTGAACGGATGGTAAGAGACAGAAGGTTACTTCTGGCCTTGAAACGGTGTATCTTGGTTTGGTTGTGAGCCGCCTTCCGCGGCGGCTGAGGAGGCAGAGGACGTCCTTGTTTATGTTCCTACTGGCGCACCAGGAGGAAGAGCCCGTGCTGCCGAGCTGCCCGCCCCAGCTGTTGGCTGCAGGGAGCGGGGGCAGTGCCACAGCGGGGGCCAGCACAGATCCCCCTCCCCTGGCCGGGGCATCTGCGGGGCTCGCTTGGCACAGCTCCGCCACGGGCACAGCCACACACAGCCGCCTCCTTCCTCCTATTCAGGCACTGCGATGGCTTCAGGGGCGAGACGAGCGCTTGGAACCCGTGTCCAGTGGTGAGGGGGAGGGAGGAGCTGGCTCCTGAACTGCCCTCTGAAGAAATGCCGGCCTCGGTGCCGGGCAGAGGCCACGGCTCGCGCACCGCGCGGCTGCTCAAACCAGAACGGTGCTCCCAGCGAGCCAGGAGCGCCCTGTCACCTCGGCTGTAGCACCTGTGCCCATGTACCAAAGCATGACAGGATGGCATGTGCTGTGGAAGCGGCTCCCCGTCCCCGCCCCCTCCCCAACCTCCCGCCGCGATGCGAAGCACACGCTATGGCAGGCAGATGATAGTATGACACAGACTTACATCCAGCGAGGGCTCCGGCATGTCAGGTGCTCCCTGTCCACCAGCCTGACCCTCTAAGGCTGAGGAGGGATTAAAGGTCAGGTCACTGTGTGGATGGTTGCTAGAAGCGGCCGGGGGCGGCTGCCGGGACTGCTGGGTAGGAGGCCCGCTGTGATGTAATGGCTGCCCTGACTGGCTGCTGGGGTGAGGGACGTGCAAACCTTGCTGCATGGAAGTATGGGACTGATCAGTGCTGCCGGGATGAGGGATCTGCGGAGGAGGAAAAAAGCAGGAAAAGAAAGTGAGGCCACAAGGTACAGTGCTCGCGGTGCCTGACTCTGTAACCGCATGTTACAAAAAGAAGTAAGTTAAATTAAAAAAAAAACAACAAAACCCACACACAACTAAAAAAAACAAAACCAAACAAAACCCAAACAAACAAAAAAGAAATAAAAAAGCGCAATCAGAAAAGAAAACTCCATATTCCAATGCCAGAGGAAGTGCTTCAGCTTTTTTGGAGGTTATCTGCAACAGGGGGATAAACACATTGGATTTGTGCTGTGGGTTTGCTTCCTTGTGGTGTGGGAAACTGAGCTTGAAGATGCAAAATAATGAACCCCAAAGAGAAGGCAAGGAGGCTTATGGGTGCCCACTCAGCATTTGCAAGAGAGATGCTTTTGCCCTAAAATATTCCATGAATGAACGAAGAATTGGTTGAACAATGAACCCTATGCCAGGAAACCAAGATCTCTACGGCAGGAAACAGATATCCCTATGCCAGGAAACTGATTAACTGAGAAAACGCATCATTTCTGTTCAGCTCCCTTATTGGGTTGCTTCCTGACACCGCTGCCTATTTGTGTTTCAGCTCATTACAAACATCTTGCAATCGCCAGACCTTCCCCACTCTTCTCCTCCTCTTCCTCTCAGAATGTAACAATCCTTCTAAGGGCTGAAGATTTTGCTTGCTGGTATTCATGGGTTCTGATGGGTGGCAAAACCCCCAGGTCGGCTCAGCGACCAAGGTCCCCACCCATCAGCAGAGGTGCTGCAGGTGGCTGCACACCTGCTGCCTGCAAAGTACAAAGCGTTAGCTTAAACTAAGCTGATCATTGCACTTCTATTTTGTACTCATGCCATAGATAAGTTCTCTAGCAAAAGTTTAGTATTTTTAATATTTTTCCATGAGGAATAAACTACCAAACCACATGCATCTTCCAAATGCTGTTACGGAAAAACATCTTTCTCACATGACAAGAGAAGCAACAAAACCGCACAAGCCCAATTCTTCCTTCTGCTGCATGTCACATTTGATGCTAGTGGATTCTTTGGGGCTTGACCTTGGTGCCATGAGAAAGAAGTGTCTGAATGCTTCAGAATCAGATGTCTCATGTTAATTGGGCATATGGAGAAGCAAAAAATGTAAACATTTTTTGAGGAATGCTACATATTGCCACAAAGTGGAGCTGAAATAAAAGAACAGATACATACAACAACAGCATGAAATTCATCCAGCCAAGCCAACAGAAACCAGCAAAATGCTATGTCAGCATCGACCCTTTTGTATCACAGCAAACTGCAAGGTTATTTTAACCCTGGTCTTCAGTTTTGGAAAACAAAATGGAGGTTATTACAGAACTTAAGTAAAATGTTCCCACAAAATTAAAAAAAGACTACAGAAACAAGCATTTAAAAAAATACATTTCACCACTCAATGAAAACTGCAATCTGAATAGTGATCCATTGGGATAGTCACACTCAGCTACAGAGAGGTCCTTCTCAATTCTTTGGTAGTATGATGGTTGGTGGAAACGAGCAGGATTCTATCTGCAGCACCACGTTTGAGCCTCTTTCCCATGTAAGAGTTTAAATTAACTGTTAAGCAATACTGATACACACTCTTCTCTCCGTTAGGATCACAGTTTGACTACTTGAAAAATATTCTGCAACATTATTGTTGTTACCTTAGGGGTAAGCTTGTACAAAATCTGCCCACAGACCACTGCTTAACATAAATCCATCTGCAGCCTAAACACTTTGCAAAAGTTCAAGTGAAAGTAGACGTCTATCCAAATAGTACTGTCATGTGCAACACAAAGTGTGGAAATTAAGAAAGCTTAATAATAACAAAAAGGAAAAAGCAATTTAAGATAGTGTTGCTGAAGTGGGAAAGCAGTTTCCAGAAAAAACCCAAAACAATTATCTTGAACAGTCTCCTAAATTTATCCCTGAATGCACAAAGCAAGAGTTACATTGGCATGTTTATATCAATAATAATTCAAACCAAGAGGCACTCATATGGTCTTAGATATATTTCAAAACAAATAAGCAGGTTAGAAATTTTACATGAAGTTTATATAGGCAAGCATTTTATATATATGTATATATATATATATATATATATATATAAACTGTTTAGTTGATAAGGCAGTTATCTTGGGCCCTGAGATAACTGTTGGACAGGGAGCAATTGTTCACTGTAAGACTGAGGGCCACCATAATCTTAAATGGCCATCACAGGTGCAAAATCCGTCTGACTTAGGCCACAGACTCCACCAGCCTACCTGTGAGAAAGCAAAATGCTCAGGACTTCAACACTTTTCTATTTGCATTCAGCTAACTAATGATAAGTTTGCCGTGATGCAAAAACTTTCTAAGCAAGACACTTTGTGTATGTTCAACTTGTGTCTGCAGCTCCCATCATTTTATTTTAAGAGCACTAACCCACACTATGAACACGGAGTCTAGCGAAGTTGCCTTTGCTTACATAGCAAGGTAATTCCAGAGTTGTTTTTAGCCGCATAAGCTTTGGCACTCCTAAAACATTTACAATCTATAAAAGAAGAGCTTATAGCAGACACAAATACATTTTCAGCTGATGGCACACAACACAACTCTTTACGAGCCCAACAGTGGCCTCTAGGAGAGCCAAGATGTACAGCTGTAGAGCAACGGGACCTGCCAGCTGCAGGACAATATTCTTGTCATCTCAGGAGAAAACTGATAGTGAAAAAAAGATCAGCAGGTTAAGGTGATGGTTTATATCTCTCTCCATTACTGGGGTCATAGTTTTACCAACTCTTGCTGGGTTAGCTGTCAGAACCACTGAAAGACACCAGCCTGCCCTGCTGCTCTTCTCGGCCACTTTTCCCATCCACGCCTTTGTCATCGGGTGCATCCTTGCAGGCGCTCAGTAAACTCATCTAGAGAACTGACACACATCAAAGCTAAACTTCCCCCCCACCCCATCAGTTTTCAGTCACATCAGCACCTGGATCCAGACCACTTCATGGCTGCAATAGCACCTGTGCTGATGTGAGAGAGAGGGGAAGTGAAACCAGAAAGAACAGTGAAGACTTTTGACCGTGGCACCAGCTCGTATCACCTCACTGTGCATATGGAACTGTGGCAGGATGATCCATTGCTCAGTCAGGCCCCACTCCTTACACCATCTGCAATAAGCACTAAGCTAGAGCTAACTCTGAATTCACCTTTGCCTAAAACTTGATTACAATTTCTGAAAACATACATGATGCGACTTGCAGCAGTTATTTTGTAGCAATCTTGCACTGGCATGGAAGCATCTGTTCTAAAGCTTTCACAACACTTTACATCGGAGAAGATGTGCTACTTCTAGTTGTGTTTCAGGTCTTGATCGTTTTTTTTCTTCCACAGGAGTGGAACAGCAGTGTTGAGAGAAGGTAGTTCTGATGATCCAGCCCTGGTTACCCAGCCCCCACGTACACTGGGCAAACACATCTGCATCTCCTGCAGGTATGTCTGCAGGGATCAGCTTTCTCTGCCTACCAGTATATAAGGGCTGGCACATGAATCTTCAAAATAAGAAAATCAGGAACTTCCTCATCAGTGTTCAGCTCCAGTTAGAGACAGACCCTGGGTCTAAAAGGACCAAACACCTTATCTTGACTCACCTTGTGAACATGAAACAGTCAAAGTGAATAGTTGAAGAAAACAAAATACACCTTCAGTGTGTGAAAAGGAAAGACAAAGCCAGACAAGAGCACAGGCAACATCTTAAAACCTTAGTTCAATTATGCAATGTGATTTATAGTTATTTTCGTACAGAGATGTCTGTCCAAAGACATTCAGCTACACAATTTAGAAATGTGCTAATGGCATGCATTTCTCTAAAAGCAGGAATTTTAAAGCTGCCTTTCCTGCATGTCCGCTACAGACAAACAGTTCAGTCTTGACAGAGAAGAAAGCAAGCAGGAGAAAAAGGAAGAGGAAAGCAGAGACTTTGTAACACTGAAAAAGCTGTGTGCGTGGGAGCACTAACAGTCCTCAAACGTGGGCTAAAGACTGCGTGGCCACATTGACAAGGTCAGTCTAATTCCCTTGTGCTAACAGACCTGAACTAATCCTCATTAGAAAAAAATCAGCCAGTGACATACACTAGGTGGAACCTGCTTTAGCACTGCTTCCCGTTCCCAAACAGTATAGCTTGTGTATCATGATAAATGAGGGAGAAGTGAGGCAAAAGTTTACTTTAATTGCCAGCTATCATAAGCAAGCATCAGATTTGCTACAGACAGGCCCACAGAACCAAAAATCTCTTAACATTTGCCCAAGTACCCTCTGACAGCTCTGGAACATGCACAGCCTTGAGCAACTTTCACCTTTGCTATGATCTGTAAGCAGTCCCATTTGCAGAAACTGCAAATACTTCACTTTCGTGTTCAACCACTTCATGTCCTACTGCTTCAGAAATTTCACTGGGGCAACTACTATAGCAAAGGTATAGCAGCTAACCGATGAAGTCAAGAGGTAGGTGTCAGGTAATAGGAAGCAAAGAATAATTCCCGGTGGCTTTGATTCAAGCAGCTGTGGGTGGTTCAGGTTGCTAGTACTGCCCCTCACTACTATATTCTAATACTGCGTGGTTGGTTCCGACGCAGGTAATTCAGGCTGCTCTTTCAGCTGGATACGTGGAATTTGCCAACATAAAATGAAGTCTACAGCGTGTTTGTTCTGTCCTTTATTAGCATGTAAAGTGGTAAAGTCATTATGGTTTCTGGACTCTTCCGTTGCAGACAGCCTTGTTACTTGGGCTCTCTCCCAGCTATACTAAGAAATTTCTCCCCACTCTCTTCCTATTTCTCACCATCCTCCTTGGAAAACCCACTGCCAGCTAGAAGAGACATTGACTGAGTAGGCTTTTGCTGAGCATCTGCTACCACATTTCCTCATTACATTCTGAAATTGCATTTTCTAGTATTCACTAAAGACATGGCACAGATGACTTGCCAAGTTAAACATCCTTCCTGTGCAGTAACAGCACGCTATAAAGCCCCTGCCCTGTAACTTAAATGAACATAAAAGGATGTACACGCCCCCTCACACACACAGATTTAATACAGATGACTAGCCATGCCTAAGAGCTAAATGCCGCCGGTCGCTCTTCTATCACCTAGCTGCTGCAGTACTGCATTTTCTGGAGATGAAGTTCTGTATGTAAAGCCCAGCGCTCTGAGCAAGCTGCTTTTCCAGCATGCAGTTCTGCCTCTCCACCTGAGACCCCAGGAGCCTCCTTTTCTCAGGCTCTTACACGGATACACTCTCAGACCAGTAGCAGTGTCTCTCCCTTGAAATCTACAGGTTTGTCCTGTTCTGAACAGCTTAAAGATGCCTTTCACGCTGCTTGGGTAGAATCCCCCCTCAAAATGCTTTGACGCAAATTTTGCCCTCAGGGACAAAGCCAGGGAAGACATTGTCCCTGCTTTGAAGTCAGTCAATGTCTTGCTACAACAAGCTGTCTCCTGAAGATGGATATCCGCAGACCCTGCTGGCCTAGGGAATGAAGTCTAGTTTTTTTCAGGTGTCAGAGCAAAGCACAATGATTAACACAAGCACACCGAGCCACGTCGGCTCCTTCAGATAAACAAGTTTAAATGACAATTCAAAAAGCTCAGAAATGCTTCTCCAAAAACTCAAAAAGACCAGAAACTAACAATGGCATTTTTGGCATTAGTCAGAACTACTCTATTTCACGAACTTCCAAAGTGAGGAATCCACCAGAAGTACAAGCGGTTCGCCAGGCAAGTCCGTTAGCTGGATGAGAGCTCCTTACCCCCAGAAAGGAAAATCGCCGTGCGCAGCATAGTTACTTACAGATTCCTGCATGGGGTGACTGAGAGGTTTGTCGAGAGCTGCCATGCTGCTTGGCATGTCTGGGGGATGCGACAGCTGTGGCCCATGCATGAAGTCATTCATAGACGTGCCACCGGGATTCCCGTGCGGGAAGTCAAAATTGCCATGACCTTGGTAACTGTTGCCTAAAAGAGAAACAGATGTGATATGAAACAAACTATTTGTTTTCCAACATCAATCTCTCAGAGTAACTTGCAAAAGCTGTGCAGCGTGGCATGCCCCCTGCACAGAGCCAGGCACCTGCAACGCTGAGCTGACAGCACCGTGCTCTGCTGTTGGAGCGAGCTGGAGGAAGAGGGAGGGTACGACGGCACTCAGCTTCCAAATACTGGCTGCTGTAATAATTCATGTGCATGCTGTAACTAACTGAAAACTGCTGACATTTTGAAAAACTACCGTCAAGTCACTACATAAACTTAACCAAGTCAAGAAGTGAAAGGGATATTAAATTCTATGGAGTATTTGCACCCGGAAGCATCTCACCGCAACTGAGACTGACTGCCCAAGTCCCAGATTATTTATAGGACACCTGTGTTATTTATGCCTATGCTTCTAACGCACTCAGTAGGACTGTAGCATTCAGTTTCTGATGAAGCTCACTGACAGAACTGTATCTGGAAGATGGCCACAGTACCAGTTCATAGCGCAGCATCTATTTTACCTCTTCTTCTGCAGTATAAACAGGCAACTTCCATTAAGATAGCCAGGAGGCCTTCATGTCTGTTTGGGGTTTGTGATGTAATTTTCCTTGCTCCCACAAAACCTACTAAAATTCACTTGGCATTCTGCAAATACAACATCAATTTTCCCCTCCTGGATCCATTCTTCTCATTTTCAGTTACAAACTGGCTGCCTGTAGCATGTGGATATGCACACAAGTAATGAAAAACTAGTGACTTCATGAAATCCATCTAACTTCAGCCTGAAACCATGTTCTCCAAAGCACCAAAAGTTCACGCCAATTTGGAATAAATGACCTGGACTTACCATCTAGCAACAAGCCTGGAGTCGCCTGCTGATCTGCAGGACGAGCGCTGTTTGACCACTGTTGCTATGTTTTGATCTGTCCCACCTCAGCCCAGTGATCTTCACTGGAATTCTAAAGCAAGCATGTATGCCAACACAGGGATTTTACTCTCCATATTTCTTCTGTCCAGATCCCTCTGTTAACACTCCCAAGGGAGGTACCAGCTCTGCTGGCTCATTTGCTATGAACAGCAAAAGCTGAACTAAACCCAGTCACCTCTTTCATACAAGCAGCTGCATGAGACGATACTGAGCACTGAAATAACAGAATAGCTCTGGAGCTTGCACAGAGAGCCTGCAGCTCGTCAGCTGAAGTACAGCAGCTTTAAATGCTCAAGTCAAGAAGGGAGTTTGGCAAACTGAAGTAGCTGCATCACTTGCTCTTTAGCACAGCTTCACAAGCAGAAGTTTAATCTCAGAGGAATAGAAGTCATTAGCCATGTAAGAGTATTTTGTAAAGAAGTCAGGACTTTGATCTATCATGTAAATACTGCAGAGCCTTACTAATTCTCATTTCGTTAATCTGGAAACTGGATGAGTCTCACAGAATATAGCTGGTCTTGCCTTGCTTCTCAGGAATGATTTATTAGCAGGGAGCTGACTTGTATTACTGAGTACTTGTATTTGCACACTAAACTTCAGTATGCTTACTGTCAAACCCAAATGAATAAACGTAAACCACAGTAGTAATACTACTACTACTACTACTTTGCTTCGGAGTACTGCTCATCACAGGACACTACCTAATTCTAAGCTCTATGTTTCAGCGTACATACTGATGAGGAATGAAGACACAAGGCAGTACGCTCAGGGAGTTAGGGCCATGCAGCAGCACGCCCACCTCTGTGGCAAGAGTTGTGCCACACGCTGAGGGACAGACCTGTAAAGATGTTCAGGGTAATGTGGTGCTCCCCACTGATACGCCTATTGCAGGGGAAATAGGAGAGCGTGGGTTTCAGCTGCCACTGATGAGTCAGTGAAGCAATAACTACCTCCGCTACAGGATCCACAGGGGAAGGCAGGGAAATAACAGTTGAGGCAGCAATCATTGCACAAATCCTGAACCCCACTTTACGTGACTACCCTGTGCGTTCCTGACTGTGAGCTAGAAAGATGACGAAGGATAGATAGCTCTGTTCTCATGCTCTGATTGCACTTCACTCCTACTAAACAAGTGAAAAATTTGTGATTCAGTGCTCTTGGCTTTGTTATAGTCATCAGTCAACTGTTTGAAAACCTAAAAAGTTTTATCATCTGTCACCAGTTTTGCAGTCACTGCAGCAAATTAACCATATTTTGTATGCAATCTATGTTTTTCTTCAAACGCCTGCAAAAAGCACATATATCACCTTGTAATCAATTTGGGGATTCTGATGGTGTGAACAGTTGGTCTTTTCCCAGAGCTGAACTGAATCATATCATATTACTTGCAAAAGAAACAGTCTTTGGTTTCATATTTTCAGAATTGTCACTATAATTCAGTTATTCACAACATACCAGTCACTCGAAAATGTACCTCCACCGCCTGTGTTTAGTTCTGGTTTCTCAATCTGGCAGCACATGGGTAAAGGAACTCAAAAGTAATTTTCTAATGCAAAGGTGTTTGTGAAGCAGTTAAATGCTCTTTAGAAGTCATCCACTTTCTGGGTGGTCTACCAAATGGCTCCCACCTGACCACAAGTTAAACCTGGTGGCCCAAGTAGCAGGGTTAATGGGTCAGGTTCTCCACTTTGTAACTTCTGCAGCACTAGCAGCCTTCGCTTGAATCAGAGTGCAACAGAAGGAAAACGGACAGAAAAAATGAAGAAAGATGTAGATTCTGTCAGGCCATGTATCCATAAGGTAACATACAATGTTTGTTGACTCTGGGAGGGCTGTGTGGCAATAAACATGACAAGCACCGATTTTTCTTTACTGAAATATATTTTCCTCTAAACAGATGAATCTTAAATGAAAAGACAGATGCAAAATTTCAGAATTGCAGCAATGCAATTTGCTTTCCTTGTGCATCTCTCTGAGGAGAGGCACTGACATACCTGAACCACAAACTGACTGAACCACTGACTTCTAGACCGAGCCCCGGGGCGCAAGAAGCTGTAACACCAACCTTGGTTACCGTATTCAGTGGAGTTGTTGCCTCCTGGAGGAGGGGGTAGAGATGGGTAAGGTGACGGGCCAGGACCCAAAGCTGCAATCATCTCCATCACATTTGGCATGATCATCTGGCTTGGACTCATGGTCTTAAATCTTTTTGAGGGAATGCCATCTGGGTCATCTTTGATGTGAATATCTGACTTTATAGGGACTGGCCTCCAACTGCAAGTTGGATCAATGGTAACTTCTTCAAACTCTGAGCTGTAAAATAACGTGAAAATTTGAGCACATTAATTGATTTTTTTTTTTTTAATCAATTCTGCTGAAGTTTCTGTAAGAATCTGCATGGTAACAAATGTTCTGAAATGATCTAGTATAACACAACCTCAAGATCTTTCACTCCTCAAGTGTGTGCGCCAGAAGCAACTTTTCAAAAAGGCAACTGTGAGAGAACATTTCTGTGTTTATCTGCACAATGAAATCCAAACATATCTATGTGGTCTGCCACAAGTGAATCAGAGGGACTACTTGTAAGTACGAGAAAGCATTTAATCCTCCATTCTCACTCTTCCCTCAGCTCCCAGTACTGGTGAGGCTGACACCAAGAGATGATCCAAACAAGATCTATTAATTAGATGGAAACTGATTCACTGTATCACGAGCTCAACCAAGGAGCCATGGAGCAGAATATTCACGTTCAATCACTAAGAGCTACTTTGGCATGACTGGCTCAGTACTCATCAACAAATCTCCTAGTTGCTTAGTCCTGGATATCAGAAATGAGTAAATTCACTTACTTTTGTATAGCGTTCAGAATACCCCACATATACTGGTCAACCTCCAAGCCCTCCAGCAGAGCGGTTTTACTAGAAAGGAAAAAAACCCCAAACATCAGGTTACAAGTATCGCTACACACAGGTAAAAGAGGGATAGGAGAAGGAAAGGTTAGTGATGAAATCAGCAGGCTGGGATCCAGCAACTTATTATTTGTAACACATCATTTAGGAATGACGTTGGGGCAAACAATTTTAGTTCTACATCTGCATTACCAGGACAATAGTATTCTACACCAAACAGATGAGATAAGGATACGTCTACTTGGGTGTGTCCACAAGCTGTTCACATGCTTTAAATAATTTTTGTAGTGAATTTAAAAATTCAAATGAAATGAAAGTAAAAGTGAAATTAAATTTGTTGTGAATTAAAGGCTTTTCAAACATAGCAGATCTCTCCTGTGACTATCAGCTAGAACTAGCACTATTTTATTTTCAAATCCAATCTTTTGGGTTTTTGAGCTACACAGTAATATGGCTTCAAAGTAACTATGTATTACAGCTATTTAACTCAGTATCAGCACAGATGGGCACGCGACAAAACCAAAATGGAAATTATTTAGTTTTGTAGGCTCTAAGATCTAAATGCAGGTGCTCATACTCAGACAAACAGGACAAAAATTTTGGCCTGGATGTATAAATAAATCAATTAAGAAGCAAGACATCCAATTCTTGTGGTATTTTTAACTGAAGTTAGAAGACAGAAGAGATTCAGGTAGTTCAGAGAAAGCATCTGCACTTTCGGATAAGTATCAATCATGGACAGTCTTCGAAACAAGCTCATCTCAAGCCTGCAACGTCCACAGAAGTGGAGAGAACATACCCTCTCTGCTGCTGTTTATAGTGAACGTTGGCTGGCGCAGCAGGGACTGAACTGGAGACTTGCAGAGATAAAGCACAAGCTGCTACAGCTACAGCTGCTCGAGCTAAAGAGCCCTGGCTCCTCAGCTGAGGCTGGAACAAACTCATAACCCTGTGGACTCAGCACAGTAGGTTACAGACACTGAACTAGCCTGCAGATGTTCTGTGATTCTTTCTGCCCAGTTAAACATAAGCATGGGCAGTCTGTAACCACTTCAAAGCTTTTTGTTCCATTTCTTCTGCAGTATGCTAGCTCTCTGGCCAAAACATAAGGTTGAAAGTACCCCTCTTTTTCTTTAAGCAATCACTCCAAACTTCCGCTCCTTGGAAATCTTTCACCTTTTTTAAAATCAGCCCTATTCTGGACTAGAATCCTTCCTGCTTTCTGCTCTCACTTTAATTTGCACTTGATGTTGACTTTGACCTTGGAGGATCCAACTTCATTTCCTACCTAATTACTGGGAAAGGTTGCAGTCTCCAAAATTACCCCTTTCCTTGAACACTGCCATTAACTGCATATCTATGTGACTCAAAGCACAGTACCCGAGAGAGTTATTTGGCATCCTTACTTAACATGCAGCTAGATGCTGAACACTTTGGTATCTACATATTTGAAGTTCAGTAATCTATGTGTTACAACATTGACATTATATAACAATAACTCTAGAATAGACTATCCATTCTTTTGCCATGACATGTTGTTGCCTGGTAGTTGCTTGCACTTCATAATTTAGGGGAAGACAGACTCCCGGTTCATTCATTTATGTGGGTATCTGCCTTATCCAAGTAAATACTTGAGCTTCTTTTGAACTGCACGCAACCCATTGACAGCCTGGAGTGACATCTTGCAGATCATGTGTTTTGTTATCTGTTTTTAGATTTCTAATAATCCAGGGTGTTCCCTCAATTTATGAAACACTGCAAGAATTCTCAGTGGACATTATGCTGTTAGGTAAATGTAATACACATAATTCCCTAGCACTTCCATTTTCTCCCCTCCATGACCTTAAATATGATCTGAATTTGGTCAAATGGCACACAACTGCATTTCATGTAGCATGGCTGCACTTACTTGCATACTGGACACCTCCAAGTTCCTCTTTCACAGTTCAGTTGCAAGTAAGATTCCAGATCAAAGCACTAGAAAGAAAAAAAGAAGAAAAAAAAGAGAGGAAATCAAAGAAAAATGCTGTATTAACTGAATCAGCTGGACAAAAGTAAAACTGCCACAAAAAAACCTTACTAGCACTGAAAACTAAACCAAAGAGCTTGCTTTCTTCCTCTACATTAAACATACGTATATAGTTAACTACATTAAGAGACACAAAGAAATCCCATTTCATGAGCTGCTTTCATGCAACAACCAAGCTGAAGGTTCTGTAACAACACACAGCTGGGGAGCGCTGCCAGGCCACTGGCATCTACTCACTTGTACATGCTTGCAGTCGTGACCCCTTGCTGGGAGCTGAATCCGCCGGAATGTGATCGGACACTTCAGAGACACTTTAATAGCAGTTTGCTCTACTCCATCTTCCCCATTTAGTGTCGCGTTGCCAGAGGAAGCTGCTACACTACTGAAGTTCCTCTTTACTGTTTAGGAAGAAGGTATGCGTATGTGTGAGAAAACGTAGAAATCTGAAAGACCAACACTTCAACCTGTAAGGGCCAATTTAATGGACAATTTATCCACATAGGTGTATTCTGTGTAATTTAGAACATTCTCCTGAATGGCCAAACCACCACACACAGGCGTAGCAACTATACCCTCCACCCAATAAAGTGCCATACAAGCACTTAAAGCAGCCCTAAATAAAGAACAACCTTTCTGCACCGGGCTTTCAGGTAAGTCAAAAACAAATATGGGGGGGAAAGCCAGAGAGATTATCTTGGAATGGGAGAGTCCTCGTTGGCAATTAAGCTTGTGTCCTTGGTACTTTGTTACCCCTACCCCAATAGCCCTCAGCACTTGAGCATACAGAGAATGTAATCTACACACATGACATTCTGGAAATTCCTGACAAGTACAGCTTAAGGTTTTTATTGAAAACACAATAAAATCTTGTGTAGAAATAGCTTATCACAACGGAACACAGGCATTCTGGAAAGTCATCACCCATACAATGAAAACTCACTCTTAGTGATACAATGTTCTGCTGGGAGGAGACGTTTCTTTAGTAGACCTTGAAGTACAGAGCGAACCGATGGCCGGTGTACTAACTGCAACACGAACAAGTGTGACTGAAAGAAAACACATTTTGTTACCAAGAGAACCAAACAGGCAGGGTAAATACACTGCTGAGCAGAGGTGCATGCTTCCCTTGGACACATGGCTTCCCCAAGAGCCCGCCGCTCACATAGGAAAGCCAGTTCTGCTCTGCTGCGCACATGTCCCTTAGGGATACTCTGCACTCTGCGCAGCAGTGTTACGTGCTCCAGGAGCATCACGTAGACAAGGGCTTTAAAGCAGCAAAGATTTTCTGCATTTTCTCCCTCCTTAATATTCAGAATACATAGGCCTGACATATTCTTCTCTGACATCAGGGTTTATTTTTAAAACCCTGGATTCTTTGACACAGTCTAGCCCACCTGCCTGCCCTCAGACTATGCTGGAAGTTGCAAAAACGATTTGCTACTGATGTGTCTGGAACCAGCTGAATCTTCCCCAGTACAGAGCTCGTTGTGGATTCACAGGATGCTGCCCCTGCTCTTAGTCACCAGATAAATGACATTATGCAGAGAAACATCAGTGTGAGGTAAAGCAAATGGGTGGACGGCTTCTTGTCAAAGTGCCTCACACCGCGACCTTGGGAGAGGTAGCAGCTTGTTTTATTGTCAGTGACAACAGAACAGTCAAAAGCTCAGACTCCCTGTGTCTAACAGTCTGCATTAAAAACACAACACTTGCAGTACTTGTCCACAAGAGTAACTAAACCACGGAGAAGGAGAAAGGGGAAAGCTGCATGGCCTAGACTGCATCATGGAATATGAATTTTTATCTGAAAAGCTATTTGGAAAATCATCACCACCACCAATGACTATGGTGCTAACATTCTCCTGTCAAACCAAACATACTTTAATACCCTAAACAAGTAGAATTAGTACTGGGCAACAGTCTGCATCACAATAACCTACTTGTACATTAATACACTGCAGCCGCCTTGTCACATAGGCACACGCTGAACAGGTAGGAGATCACCTCCCTTCCTCCCGAGAACTCAAGCCTTTTGAGAGGCACCGGAAGGACACCATTACATTCTGCAATAATTTAGCAGCAAAAATTTCCGTATTAGCACTCTGACTCTGCCAACATCACCAAGCAAGCACCTTACCAGAAAAATGCTTGGAGAAAAATGGAGTAAGGCTCTTTCAGCTAAGGCAACGTTTGCAAACTGTACTAAATAGCAAACTCAGCATCAGCAGCTGCAGCCGTGAGCTCAGTGTACTTACACAACAACATGCTGTGACTGTAATTTGAATCGTGTTTCTCCCTGGCTGGCAGACGTGCTTTAGGTGCAGAGGTTTATGAGATGTCTTGTTGTCGCCACGTTCGATGGTAAGCGGGGTTGCATTAACGCTGACCTGGACTGAAGCTGGCCAGTTTGTGTTCATTTGTCTGTCTTCATGGTGATAGCACTTGAACTGTAATTCCAAGTCAGACCTGTACAACAAGCAATAAATCTTCCTTTAACTTTGCTTTCACATTGCAGAGGGAGGTCATTTTGATGCTAGTGACGCTTTTTCTTTATCAATCAGATTATTTTTCTAGAACTGCTGCCAGTAAAGGATATAATATACTTTCTTCATAAAAGCCCTTAAACA
Source organism: Microhierax caerulescens (assembly GCA_035590215.1). Classification (NCBI taxonomy): domain Eukaryota; kingdom Metazoa; phylum Chordata; class Aves; order Falconiformes; family Falconidae; genus Microhierax; species Microhierax caerulescens. The sequence goes on from JAVJGJ010000062.1 coordinate 43,744,861, forward strand.
GAAGCAAGTTACGATGAATTAATGACGCAAGCATGCCACAAAGTTGTTGTTAAATTTTTACGCTTATAAATGACTTTGGAATGACCCTGCAGAAAGTAGAATGTTAACTTCAGGTAGGTCCTTCCTGTGTGTTAAAGAGTTAAGAACAAGAAGTTGCTGTGGGTTGTGCTGGAAGACAGGATTCTTCACTAGTTCAGTGCATTTAAGAAAGCATTTGAACAAAAGCTTGTCAGACAAAGTAAAAGTACAGCTAATCCCACCTTGGAACAGGTAAATCAACTAAGATACAATGACCCCTGTATCTCACCCCCTGTGTTTCTGTGATTCCAAATTAACACAGCTGTAGATTAAATTACCCAATTTAGACCTCCTTTCAGAGCAAGAATTCCTTCTGCCTCTCCAATAATAACTTCCACACACTACTCAGCTCCTCAAAAATTAGTTTTATAACACCTCCGAAAAAAGAAGAGGCTGAGATAAGTTAATCACAAATTAAGTGGGTAGAGACTATGACTTCAGTCTCATACATGGATGTTAACCTTGTTAAGAATGAGTAATTTGAAGGAGAAATTTAAAAGAACATGATGAACTGAACTGCAACGTCAGGATTCTGCTGTTCAGGGCAGCAAAAGACGGCTGAATGTTTATCTTTCGTGCCTGAAAATCTAGGTGCTCATTCCTTCACCTCGCCTGAAGGAACATATTTTTGTAAAATCTGTAAGGAACAGCTCATTCAGGAGATCACCACATTAATTGCCATTTTCCTTATCCAAAACCAGAGATTTCGACTCTGACTTAGCGTTGTCTTTTCTCGATTTCAAAACATCAAGGTTTAGCACTGGATAAAAACATGTTTGTTTGTTTTTTTTAAAAAAAAGGAAGGTATAGAACAGAAGTTACCTGACTTTTCAACATAATCCATCTATATGAAGTCTTTCCAGGCTTTTTTTCAATATTCTATTAACATTTTTTTGAAAGTTTTGTCTGCAACACCCACTGCAGATTCTCACCTCATGAGAACACACCGCAGTCACCCAAACCTGGAGGGTACCTCTGCTATAAACCCCAAGCAGATGGAGCGTGTTCCCAAGGACTCCGAGCAGGCCTGCTGAACGTCACAGAGCAGTGACAGAGCTCAGGAGATCCTCACGTTCTTAGCACACAGTGCTCCACCGTGGGACACTGTTAATAACTGAGCAGTGCTAAGACTGAACCAGCTTCAAGGAGACTTTCCCTGCCTTCAACCTTTCTCTTGCTCATAACCATGAAAAGTTCCCAGTGGGGAGAAAAATAGTTGCATTGCTATTCATTATGTGTGTACACGTGAGAGGTTTTGCCGAATATTTTAACTGGCAGACAAATATTCAGAATTGGCTCGATTCCACCATTCACTATAAAACCGAAATCCATCCACACATGTGACTAATTCATTTTTCTGGAGGCCATCCAGCCCTGAGTTAAATGTGAAATGACTTCATTACAGGACCATCCATTCTCCCCACTATTAACGAGCTTTTCAAAACAGCAGACCTGAGTACAGTTTACCTATGAGTCTTCATTAAAATAAGTTTAAATAAAGGCTATGTGTTTGGTGAGCTGAGGAAGAAAGAACGAACAGATATTAAGAAACAGCCTCATGCCTCAGTGCAGCACTATAAATCTACTGAATGAGCCAGCACAATCCCCAGTAGTGATTACTTATTAATAAGAACTGGCAAATAACTGCCAAAACTCCCTCTGCTGCGAGTACTCCACAATAATGAAATGCAAGTAAGCAATAACTGACCTCAAAGTTAGGTGTTAATTATTGGATGTGGTCGGCCTGAAATCTCCCTCCCTCCCAGCCCCCAGGCTACCTCGGGGTAGGGGGGCACCGTGGCAACCAGGGCTCCTGCATCCCACATCAAGCCTCAGCTTTAGAGCCAGAGCCTGTCCCTGGGGCAGGGAACTGAGCTCATCTCTCTGCCCACCTCATGCCCTCCACACCATGAAAACAGAAGTCTCAGGCGGATTCCAGTTAAGGGGAATAAGATCCTCACAGGGTAAAAAGCTGAAGCTACAAGTTATCAATGACATTAAGGCCATGGGGGATGTGGTCCAGGACCTAACGTGGAATCACTTATGCAGAACCATGTGAAATGCAGGGAAGTACCACCTGGGAGAACTATTCTTGTGTGCTGGAAAGCAGTACTCACTGCAAGTGAAACCCAGAAGCCTTTACATGCGGAAAGCTATGCTCTAGTGTTTCTGACCTCTGTCCTTACTTGCGGAGTCATAGGAGAGGGAGAATTCAGAACGTTAGTTTCCAAAGTCTGGAGGATCTAAGCCCTTGGCTTTCCAAATGATTTACTAAACCTCTAAATCAGATCCTTCATCAGTGCGTTATTTTTCGTTATCAGATACTCTGCACCATTTAATGTAAGCATGAACTGTAACAGTCCTGTGTAGTTACTCCTGCAACCCATGTCTCACAGGCCACAAAGCACCTAGGACTTCAGGGTCTCCCAAATGGAAATTTGTACCAGTGTGGGTCGTGCACGTCCCACACCAGTTCCACCCAGAGAAGAAAGGATGTAACAGTCGCAGCGTTTTTTTTCAGACAATGCATACCCTGCGCTATCAGCAAGGACATGCAACACAGATCAGGAAGCATTTTTAGAATGTGTTGTCTCTGGACAGGTGAGGGTATCTGTGAGTTTAAAGGGCATTTTTCCTATTGAGGCCACAAGTTTTAGAGGTAAAATCATGGCAAACCTCAATGAAGTTCATTGGGCCTGCCACTCCTCCATCACTGGGTGCAAGACTTGCTCACAGCAAGGCTGAGCTTACCTCCACATCAGCGTCTGGTGAACAGTTGGTCGTAAGTGAAAGACATGGTTACTGACTGCCAGGTTGTGTTCCAGCCGGAAGGGCTCCAGTACAACACCATCTCTCACGGGAAACGTCAGACGCAGTTCATCGTTGTGGTTGGCTGGGATCGAAGAGGGAGAGAAAGCGTGAACTTTCCCTTTAGCATCTGCAGTGCAATAACAATGTGTATATTTATACAGAACAGTAACAAACGGCACAGTGATCTCCTACTGGGTCTAACCTAGCAGGTTCATACACACAAAAAACAACATCACAAGTAACTACATCTGATACAAGTGACAGTGCTCAAACTGACAGAGATGGCAAACCAAAGTCTTCTGTTCTCCCACACTTAACAT
>JAVJGJ010000062.1:43764372-43778104 GCA_035590215.1 Microhierax caerulescens
ATAACACCTTTAACTGCTGCACACCAGCAACTGCAGCCACAGAGGAGCCAGAACGTGTGAGAGCAGCAGCCCTGCACTCCCCCGGCCAGTGCAGGAGGAGGCAGGAGACGCTCCAGGCACCGGGACAGAGATTCCCCGGCAGCCCGTGGTGCAGCCCACAGTGAGGCAGGCCGTGCCTTCAGCCCACGGAGGTCCATGGTGGAGCAGATTCCCACCTGCAACCAATGGAGGACCCCACTCTGGCACAGGTGGATGCCCGAAGGAGGCTGTGACCCCGTAAGTCTACCCACCACAGTGTTCTGGGTCCATTTACTGATGACACAAGCTGGAAAGAAGCATCAGTTCACTGCAGAAATTTGGTGTTGAAGTCATCTTGAAAAGCTGGAGAAACAGTCTGAAACTATGTCCAACAGGGACAAGTACAAAGTATGACAGTGTGCACCTTGCCAGCAACAGGGTGAGAACCATCTCCATGGGCAGGAATTCTCAGAAGCAGAGCTGAAGGCTGAGCCGTGCAGCGCTGCCACAGCAAACTCAGACAGCCTCCTCAGCTGTGCAAATGGAAGCCAAATCTGAAAGACACAGTTCTCCTTCCTCTCTACCCCACCACAATGTACAGTCACAGAAGGGGGAGAAAAATCATCAGAATTGACTAGGAAAAACCCTATCAATAAAACATCTAAGAAAAGATAGCATGGAGTAGGGCACTTATGTGTGTCGGGCTTTTGGTTCGTGGTTTTTTTTGTTTGTTTTTTGTTTTTTGTTTTTTTTTAAGAAGGAAGATTGACAGCAGTATTCCAATTTACTAAGTAACAAAGTATTATCCATATCCCCAGTAGAAACACTAAAATATAATAAAGCAAGAGAGAGAAAAGACACCAGTTAGGTATTAGGAGCATCCTAATGCTCCTGAATACCCTAAGGGGTAAGTTGAGGAATTCCCATGAATGGCAATGCTGAGCAAAAGTCAGATAAGCACCCAGGGAGAACCCTTTCAAGGATTCTTCAGGCAAGGGGGCATGGCATAGAAGACTTNNNGAAGTCTTTTGCAATCAAATGAATCTATGATTGTGAACAAAGGAATTTCAATCAAACGGCCCACATCGGAAAAATATTTAAATCTGGTTTGTATTTATAATTATTCCAAAAAGACAAGAAGTGTAAAAAGTATTTCACATCTCAGTCTCATAGTGGAGAGCTCCTGCAGGGACTGTGGCATTGGCCATCCAGCTACATGGCTTGCTGGCTACGTTTTAAAGATGAAAGAAACCGAGAGCAGGTGATGTGCTGAAGGTCACACCATTTGTGACAGAACGAGTCCCAGAACAGAGAGGATCATACACCTTCCTCTCTTTGCAAGGAAAAACCACAACCACCACATCAAGGGGTTACTGCTCTGTGCCCGCAGTCTCTGTGCCTGCCATGGAACATTTTCAAACAACAACTGTAAAACATCTGGAGAGGCTTTCAAGGAGAGAAAAAAAAATACAAAAACCACACAACCAAAATTTATAGCAGAAACGTGTTTCCAAAGTTAACATTGCACAGCCAGAACTTCTGAGAAGGACCAAAAGCTATTTTAGGAACTTTAGCTTCTTGGTTCTGCAGTCTTGCTCTTTGCTTTAATTTTACATTATTTTATATTTTTATGGGAAAAGAATGTTTTATCAGGTGTCCTCAGAATTTTTTTATTTTTGTACGATTCGTGTAATACAACCTTTGCCAACTTCTTTTAAGGGCTGAAGGAAAAAAAAAGTGTCAGTTTTCAATGTTGGGGGTTGCAGGACCATTTTTCACACTATACAAACTTTGTAATTGAATAGAGGCTGAAAGCACTCTGACCCTACCCTTGCATCTTGTTTTTCATTCTGAAAGAAAAATTACAACCACGTACAAAATAATCTCTATGTGCGGAACATAAAGCCAGTTAAGGACATCAGCAAAGAGAAACTCAGCCTACAGGAGTTTTTAACTTACTTATTTCTGCTTGAACAACGCAGAGCAGAGAGGTGTGCCTGCGCTGCAATTTCAAGGCAGCGTCTCCCATCTCACCGCCCAGCTGATGCCTTACTTTTCTAACAAAGTCATTACTTCTCTTTTTTCCCCTCTGTGCCCCACCAACTCCACAAACCCTGTCATCTTCTTCCCTTTACTAGCAACCTGCTCTGCTCCTCTGGTACCAATCACCTTTTCTTGAGAACTGCCTAATTAATTAACATTCAATTAACACACCAAAGTTAAATGCCAAATAATTGTTCCCAAGCTGCACTGGGAACTTAGTAACTAATTTGAGCAAGAGAAAGGCTTCTGTACCCTGAAAGTTCATTCCTTCTAGCTGCGTCCATTAGGCTAATGGACATCTCTCACCTCAGACCTGGTTGCATTAAAGGAGCAGACTTTGTGAGCCATGGATGCCCTTGCTAAGGCATTCTCATACCCTTTAAAACACAACATGCACTATGTTTCTTTTATTTATTACTAAGAAAGCAAAACCAGCAAATCATGTCATCTATGCTGTTATGATTAGGGCCACATAGAAAACTCAAGCTGGTGTAAAATAAGAAACATATAAATAACCCTACCCTGATCTTGAGATTATTTTGATTGTATTTTCATGATACAGTGTTCAACAGCAGCAATGCCTTCAGGTAGCCTTGTCTTCTGCTGTCTGTGCCCATGCCCTGCTGCGTCTTGCACACTCCCAGCTGTGCTGAAGCATCTTTTTGTATGACTACTCTGTGAACCTGACCGGGAATCCTATCTGTTTTTTTTTCTTTTTTTCTTCTTTTATCCCCGCCCCCCAGCATTTATTTGGTTTGGTTTTGTGTTTTTCCTCCAGCTAGATGAATTCCCTGCTGTGGCTCAGAGCCTGGCCCCAGCACCAAGGCTACGGCACTCTGCAGAGGCGGAAAGCAGCCAGCTGTTTCTCTGCACAGGCGGTATCCGAAGACTCGGCTCCAGCGCACACGTACATGCCTCAGTTCAATTAGCTGAGCTACAAGCACACAGCGGTTTTGAACACGAGGCTTCTTTATCTAAAAACCTAAGTACGAACATTAGTTTTAGACAGATTAGAAATTGCTGTTCCCTTGTCTTCAGGGGAATGTTTATGGTTTTACATAGGTAGAAATAGGTTATCTACAGAACAGGGGAGAGGTGAAAAAATGAACACGGCTAATTGCTTTTTACATGCATCTAGGGAAGAAGCAAGCAGAAATCACAGCCCACGCTGATTTTTCAATACCTTTCTTTTCTCTGTCTGAAAATAAAAAAGGAAATGGGGAAGAGGGAAAGGGTTATTTGTGACTATCTCATCCTATGGATATTTACAGAAGAGCAGCCTGCCTAAATTCTCCCAGAAGGGCATCTGGCCCCCTCCCTGCACACAAGTGCTAGAATTTCAGGACTGGAGTGCTATAAGATAATGCCATCACTGCTCTTGCCATCTATAAATAACAACTGCATTTGGATCCAGCCGAGTCACGTGGAAAAGCTGGCCAGCGATACGTACATGTGTGTGAGCATGCATTTGGAAACCCAAATAATTCTAATAACCTTGCATGAAATAAGCTTTAGCTTTCCAAATTTAGCTCTGGTCCATGCAGTCTCTGCGGCTCGAAGAGGACAGCTATTATTTTTTTTTCAACACTGCTCTTCCCTTCGAAGCTGCTGACTAGGGCATTAGCGGGGTATTGTGCAAAACCGTATCGTGTGCTGCTGCACAGACAGACTGCTCGGAGAGGCAGACAAGAATCAATTCCTCAGGCAGCTCTGCTAACCCTCCCTCCCCTCTCATTGACATCTTATCTCAGCCACTGAAAAGGCGAATGGGCCCGAGTGAGGCAGCCGTGGGGAGGGGTGGGCGGGTGAGAAAGCCAGACAGACAGCACAGCATGGATGCCACACGCTGAACAGTTTCCCGATCTCGCGCCGAAATGCAGCACGAGCCTTCCCAGCCTCCTAAACATTTCAGACGGGGGACTGGCACGACAGAGAAAATGATACAATCCTAATGACACACACAACCAGGTTTTAGCACCAATTTTCTACAGCAAATCGGTTTGAGCAGTGCAAAAGGATGATTAATTTTTAATATTTTTTTTTTTAGAAAAAATTACATAATTTGGATGCTTCAACAATCCCACAGCATTAGTAACAAACACAAATGGGAAACCATTTCAGATGAGTTGTATGCGATTCCTCAGGGCGCTTTCCGGGAAAATGACTAGAATACAACCTGACATGACCAATAGAGCCTACAAAAAACATTGTTTATCCAAGACTATAATACCCACAAGACATTATCAGGGGTAAGATTTTCATCTTCGGAAGCTAAAACTGAAGAGAGCATATACCATGGAGGAGAGGAGGGAGGCGCAGGGAGGGCAGCAAGGGACCCAGAGGATTTCCCAAGACTTCAAGCCCCGTTAATTCTGCAGAGCTTTTCACAGGGACAGCGTTTCTGTTTCACAGCCTGTAGAAAAGCAGCAGTTTATACCAGCACTGAGCAAACATCCTATCTAAATAGCAACCACGTCTATTTTATGTTCCCAGCACATACGGATAAGAAGAACCAAAATGGACATCAGAACTCTAAATATTACTGTAAAACACACAGTAAGATGCTATCCAAGCAGATGGTAAATAGAATTCTCCATTCTTGGTCAGAACCATTTTGGATTAGCTTTGGCTTCTACTGAAGTCAGTAGAAAATACTGTAAACAATTTCAGTTGCAGGAAGACCGAATCTCTTCTATTACATCTACACAACTCTACCAGTCTGATCCCCCTTTTTTTTTTTAATATACACCATTTTAAGTGTACTTTACAAAATGTAACTTCTCCTTTATACATTGATAAGTACTTTCATGTTAGCCTAGCAGGTGATAATTTTAATTTGAGCAATGTAAACTAACATAATGTACACATAATGTAAATTATGTGGGAAAGTGGCTAGAACAGAGGGCCAAGAAAGGTGAGAACAAAAGATAAGATAATATGTAAAAGAAAGAAAAGGTTTCTGAAAGGTTAGAGAGTTAGATTTATTGCCTACAGACTGTGCCTGGCTACTTACTGTCTGGGGACGATATAAATGGCCTTTCACAAACACATAAGAACTGGCTCCTTCCACAAGGAACTTGAAAGAAATGCAGTAAAAGTTCAAAAACAAGATGGCATGGGCAAAAATTTCTCAGGGAAATTAACACAGGAATGTTTTCTGGAAGAAGCTGGTTACTTGAAGAGCTTGAAAGAAAGAAGTGATTTGCAGCCACGGGTTAGGAAATTGTCTCTAAGGGGAAAGACTGAAGTAACTCTGAAAACACAAGGGTGGAGGGAGAGACAAGGAGAACCATCAAGAGCAACAGAAACCATCAAGTGCAATGGGAACAAAGCCAGAGGGAACAAGCAACAGACCTGAGGGTGCTGGCTGACTGTTTAATTAGAAGGGAGAATGAGTAATGACATGGGCTCCAAGAAGGTGTGAATTTGTATTCTTTCTTTCCCCTGCATACTTTTGGTTCCATATTTTACTTTGAGAACAAGTTTCTACTACATTTTCTTCCTGCTTAGATCCCACATATGTACTTTGCCACAGAAGAAAGCCCCCCAAAAGCCAAACTGTCCAAATTTGGCCAAATTCAAATACTATCTGCAATACCCCATCTAATCTTGCCTACTGCAACATAAATCAATCTGCATTAGCAGCCTGCAGTTTGGCGATACGAAAACTAGAAATTACAGCATTTCAAAATTTCACGTTTTGGATCATTTAATTGTCATTGGCGAAAAAGCTGTCTACAGGAACTGCTCCTGCTTCTATACTACACACACACACCATCCTTCTACCTCTTCATTAGCACAACACTCCGGAAAGAAAGAAAGAAAACTGCTGTTGAGAACATCTGGTTTGCTCTCTCTTAGATTTTGTGTTATTTGTTAAGATTAATTCAGGATACCAGCTCCAGTTCCAGACTGTCAAAAAGGGTAAAAAAGAAAAAAAAAAAAAAGAGAAAGAAACAAAAAAAGGCAGGCAGTACAGTTTGACTGTGGTGCTGGCCAAAAAAAAAACAACCCAAAAAACCAAAAAGGTAACCTCCCCATTTTTTTAACTTCCTACATAACATAGTTGTTCTCCCTCTGTCTTCTGAGTCATATCTGTTCATGTTACTAAGAAAGCCCCACAGAGCCAATATCACTAGGGAAGAACAAGACGTATTTTCAACAACTCTTAGCTGATTCCAGCAGCTGCAAAACCTTTATTTACAGAAATGATAAAAGAAGCAGCAATAACGTTGTGAATTTCAGGTTCTAGATACCTTAATTCATGAGCCAGGGATATACGGTGTGGAAAGGTAACAGCAGACATTGTCTGTCTGTCTAACAAGGCATTGTCTGTCTGTCTAACAAGGTAACTCCTGAAGAATAGCACTGTGTGTACAGTACTTACAGACATGAGGTCAGAAATGTTACCGAAATTTCCACCACGACCACAAAAGTCCTATGTATTAACACCAATACAAAAAAATCTAAAGGGAGCTTAAAAAAAAAAAAAAAAAAAAAAAAAAGGCAGAGTATTTCCACATTGGAATATGCTTCAGTTTTCAGGAAGCAGGATTCAAAACTAAAAATATGCCCATCATAACAACTGTCTTTAACAACTATTTTGTAGCAGTATCCTAAATCTGGTATTTTTCAACTGCAGAGTTGAGCACTGCCATGTGATCAAGACCATGCAGTCTATAAAATACACATGTAAACAAAGGACTTCTTTTATCTGCAAGTCCCTGATAAACACTAGCTAATCCTCACCTAATCTTGCGAAGAGAACATCATCCTAGGTTTACAAAGAGGGAAGCTAAGGTAGGGACCGAATCCTCTGGGGGAATACTCAGGTTAGAATGCCAGAGAGACTAGTTATCATACAAGGTACAGTAAAATCACACCTAGTTGCTGGCAGGGTGAGGGACTCTAAGGCTACTGACTGGTAGGTCTATGTGAAAATTTCTGTCAGTTCCGATACACTTCTGCTGCAGAGACTATCCCCACTCCTCCCTGAGGGACCTTTCAGGTAACTGTTGACAAAAAGATCAGGAAGGAGAGAAACGGGCTTGGACATCAACATAGAAACAGGATTTTCGTACCCATAGAGCAAGGTTTGAAAGGAGAGGAACTGCTCTGGAGGAGGATAATGACAGTCATTAAGGACATACATTCACAGTCATCCATAGCATCCTGAAGCGGAGAGGATCAATGCACTCAACATCAGATGTGGGATTAGAGCTCAGAGGCTCTTTTCCTAGCCTGGATGCAGCCCACTAGACCATGCTAATCTGACAGGAGGAGTTCCTGCAAGGCATCTGAAAAAAAGCACAGATCCATGTTGCGGAAAATAAAATGGGGATTCTAAAACCCCTTTGCAAATACTTGCCCAAGCAAATGCACTACTGAATGCTAGAGAATAAATAATAACAAAGTGGCAAAGGCTAAAAATTTTTTTTTAAGCGGACTTCCAAGGACATGCACATGCTGGGGAAGTGCTCGACTCTGCAGCCTATTTGACACCTGGAGCAACGACCACAGAGAACTCCAGCACCAGCCCAGCAACTTGAACCAGAACATTAAATAGAGAAAAGAGGGTTCAAAGCTGAAGCCTAGGATCAAACAATCAAAGCTTTAAAGTGAAATAGTCTAGTTCACTGCAATATTTATAAAAGGTAGTACCTCAAAGCTTTCATGAAGTACTGACTAAGCCCCTGCTATTACAGACTGGAATAAACTAATAGAGAAGGTATGTTTAAGGAAGCCTTGTAAAGCAGAAATATATTTCAGCCTGGAAAAATCTACAAATCAAAAAGGACAGCAGAACACAACATGGGTAAGCCAACATGAACAGCTCTGTAAGGTAAAATGGATGAATTAAAAAAGGTATAAAGACTTCATAAGGGAAGACTGGAAGAATGTTGCGTGAGCTACAGCAAATAGTACTGTGGGTACCACGATGAAACAAATGACAGCCTTCCATCAGACAGGTTCTTGACTAACAAGTTTCTGCAGATAGGCGCTGATTAAAAAAAACAATCAGCAAAACCCACAACCTGCACCTCTGTGGACTAAGGTGAGGGAGAAGAGTACATACGAAGCACATTCACTACAGTAATGAGAGAGAACCACTGAGCAATTAATAAAGACAGCTGTTATCCTGCAACAGACACTGCTGTGTTCCAGACATTCTATGACTACAAGTCATGAGGTCTTTACTGAAGACTTTTATTTAGTAAAGGTGAGAAACTACCGAGGATCAAACCAATGGTCTCTTGAGTTCAAGGAGTATTTCCATTCGTCTTAGGCAATGGAGAAAGTATGTGCTTCCTTTGTCAAATGCACCTTACAGGGGTCAGAAAAGCCCTTTCCAGTGTTTCGACAGACAACATCAGCTCAGAAACTTAAGATCGAATAATAATCTTCCATAGATGTAGAACCAAAACCACAGCAATATCAATCCTAACATAGGTGCAGGCAAATTATAATTAATCCCCAATTCTAAACAAACCTTTAAAATACAGGAAATATTCCTTTTTTTTAGGAATTTCAGTGTTTCATTGGGCACTGGTGTTTTCCAAAGCCTTTGTCTGCCAATTTGATGGTACACTGGAAATTTTTTATTAATTCTTTGGGAACTTGCATTTGATCAAGACAAAAATTTGCTACCTAAATTTCGCTGCTGTAACTACAAAGAGGCACACGTGACATAAAGATCCATTAGACAAGCATAACTGAAGTGCAAAAAAAAGCAGCATTAAGTAGTAAGGTGAAAGAACTGACATATATAACTGCTCCACTCTAGAGCAGACTGTCTCTTCAAATGTGTTTGTACAGTGCTCAGCACAATGGGCATTCTGATTTAGACAGGAGCACTAACCAAATACTAACAAATAATAGTGGCAAATGCCTAAACCTGAATAAAACAGCACACCTATAACTGGCATTTTTTAACAGTGGAAAGAATCAGAATCATAAAGAAAAAACACCTGTCCAGTGAAATATTAAGAGTGCTAGTGCCTGTATCTGGTGAAATCAAACAGCATTCTAAATTGCTATCAAAAACATTATGTTATCATGTGCTGGATCACAACTTGCACCATGGAGACTGAGCGGTTCAGTTAAAAACTCCACCTTACGGAATGCTTTGGCTATTACCAGTAAACAAGATGGAAGAAACCAGTGACACTGGCTACAAGAAAAAAACATTAGCTGTCGTTACCTGGCTTAAGACATGGGAAACACAACTGGGTAAGTCAAAGACTAACGAAAAAAGAGTGTGCAAGAAACACAAAAAGTGAACAGGTAAAAGAATGCCCACAGTAGGTGAGGACATGATTCCCACGCACTAAAAACACCACAGGGTTGGCACAAGCAGCAGGAGGACACTGCTTAACCTGCCCTTGGAAACAGTACGCAAGGCAAAACTGCTCTGGGAGAACGGGAGAGAAGGGGAGGCAAAGCAGGAGGGACATGGGGGCGGGTGGGCCATGGAATGTGAAACAGTCTCATGAGCTCCCCCCCATGACTCCCCACTCCCGCACACATGCCATATCCCAGCTTGAGAACCCCTTGTTTACCAAGGACCAGAAAGGAGTGAGCACCCAACAGGCCCTGGCCTGGGAGGACACCAAACTCCCTCATGGCCGACCCCGGCAGCAGGCTGAAAAAAGGCATGGGTCCATGCAGGAGTGAAAGCAACAATTTGGGACACGAGCTGCCCAACTCCAGGGATTTTATTTTAATTAGCTCACGGTACTTTTACATGTGTAGAAGTTACCTGTGGCAATTTCTTCCTACAAAGAGTAATTACAGTGGGTTTTTTTAGGATTTACAATTAACCCAAGTTCTCAGTTACAAACAAATTGAAGTCTAACTAGTGACGACTGAACTTGAGAAAACTAATGTATAAAAGCACACAAACACTTTGGTTCTTTAGGCAGAAGCTGATGATACAAGGCTTCCCCTCCTCCTCCCCTTATTCTGAGGGATTACTCTGGTTCAGAGAGCAGACGAACCCCATCTAGATTAGAATAAACTGACACTTCACTAACTGAAAGCTGAGCCAGAAGACAGCCATACCTGAGCAAACCTTTATTACTTCTGTAACAACATCAGACAGGTGCTGTCCAGGAGGGATGCAGGGGGTACATCCCTCTGCATGCACACTTCTAACTAGCTAACTCAAGGAATGGACAGGCAGCCGATGGTGCCGGTTTTTGATCCTTCAAAGAAAAATTGAGATGTTGTTTCATGTTATTCAAATAAATTCCAACATCTTTACTGCTATCAAAATGGTTTCAGGTTTTACAGCTTACTTGCACTAGAAAAATTAACTATGAATAATAATAAAAAAAATGAAATCATTTATCTCAACACTTAAGCTGGGTATTACTCCACTACTTGCAAATTAGTATTCCATTTCGCACAGTTACAGTAAAGTAAGTTGCATTCAATCTATATTGGATCAGTTCAATGGTAACAAATTCAAAATTGTCCACCTCGGCAATCTCTCAGCTTCCACACCCTTTCAGGTGGGAAACATCTCATACTTTTGATAGCAGAACATGCAAATGTCCTGAGAAGCACCACAGGACAAGCCAACAGTGTAATTGCTGTAATTTTTCTGATGGATATATTATACATCTGAAAACTAAACTCTTATGACTAGACCCACTGACAGTATGCCCCATTTCTGTTTTCAGTGTGATTCGTAAAAGCTGCCGAACAGGCCTGGCTTCACGGGTGCTGCCTGTCTATGCCTGCTCAGCTGGTAAGTCTGAACATGCTGGTTCGCAGTCAAAGCTGGGAGCAGTTCAAACATGGTCAGCCATGAGGAGGTCTTCCGAGATTTTTTCTTCTAAAGCCAAGGAAGTCCCTTGTGAGCACTTGCAAACCACAGTTACTCAGCTGCATATCAACTTAGCCAACTCTGGGTAGTTTGTTGGTTTTTTTCTTAAACAGCAAAAAAACCCCACCCTGATGACTTAGCTACTCAAAGACCAACATCTTGCCAAATGGGAAACACACTATCTAGAAGGAAAAGGTCAAAAGATTTTTTTTCCCAATAAACAATGGCTTAGACTGTTCTCTGAAATAAATATATAGATTTTATTTATTTATTTATTCCTTCTTTCCTTCCTCTTTTTTCCATTCCCAGTTTTTTTCCCTTCAGATGAAGATGTCTACTTGTTAAATTTCAGCGTGAGCTGTTAAAACCCAGCAAAAGAATAAGGACCCAAGAACAATCTCACTATGAGAACCATGACCCCTAACAATTCTGCCTTGATTAGAAATATACCTAGAATAGAGTTCCAATGTTATCACCTACCCATATAAGACTAATTAAAAAATGCTCTGACAACCACTCTAAATCCACAAAGACCAAATGGTGAAATTATCTTTGCTGAAATAATTTTGGTACTACAATACTGCTTAGAGCATACAGCATAAAACCTTGATGAAGATTCCTGCCTGGTTATTTATTTTGGTCTGTCCTTGGTTAGGTCAGCTTCTTCCTGACTACACTTCATTTGAAACAAACCAAAAAAAAAAAAAAATTCCACAATACACCAGACTTCCCTGGATACAATTTCTTAAGTAATGAAACTCAGCTGCTGTAGGATAGGCATATTTTAAGGACTTGATTTCAAAATCCCTTTTCCTCTTTTCCCTCACAGGTGTTATGAACCATTATGGTGCATCCCATAATTCCAGCTCATACAAGGTCCTGGGAGGCCTTTTGTTGGTGGTGGCAGGGATGGGATAAGTTCTGGTTGCACCTACAAGCTGTTACATGGGAACATTCCCACCAATCCTCACCAACATGCAAAACACAGTGATTTTATATATATATGTAGGGTTTTTTTAAACAAGTTTAGGAATTCATGATAGAGACAGCAGTGATGTTCTTTGACATGACAACCTCTGCTTAACTGGAGAAAAGCTCCAGGGAAAAACCCAACCAACCAACGTCCCTCTCACTGGCTTCACCTGCCTCATGTGATCACTAACCCACCAGCGTAGTTCAGAGACACCAGCAGTGCTGGAGACCTTGGAGGATCTCCACACCTGCTGAAGCCCAGTCCCCCTACTTGTGTACCAACAACAGTTCAGCACATCAAGCTGAAAGCCATACACCCCATCCACTGCCAACAGGAACAAGGTCAGCGTCTTGTTTGCACGGGGATAGCAAGCAGCTGCCCCGAGTCAATGGGCACCTGAACGTGAAGCCTTTGTACGTCAGCCTGCCAGCTATCTTCTCTCAGCACTTGACAAGTGACACAGCAAAGAGGTGGGACCATATTAAGCATCCAAGTAGGGATCTTAAGCTTCCCGCTGTTGAAAGAAGAATGCCATTTCACAAGTGCTGTTAACAGCAGTGCTACCTTGCAGCCCTTCAGTACTCTGCTCCTCCTACCACCTGCTCCCACCTCCGTGAGCAAACTGCAGAGACCTACTGACCAGAGATTTTCTTTTTTCATCTCTGCCACTGATGCCACCAAACAGATACTTCTTAAACAAAAGTACAAGAGGGATCTCTTAATTGTAATAACATGTATTTTTTTTAAGTTGCCTCAACTTGCTGAACTGCAATTTTCACTTTTAAAAAAGTTACTTTAATTTTTCTTGAGACATCTTTTAATTTTTACAGGAAACAGGACTTTGCAATGCAGGTATCTTGAGAAATGGTTGGCAAAGGCTGTAAAACCATACTGAATTTGAGAAACACACACTTGTTTCAGTAGTAGGATGAAATACAACTGAAGCCAAGCAAGCTGGTACCCTATACCAGATCTCCACTGGCTCCACAAGCAAAACCCAACATATTTCATATCAAATTAGATCCTGAGATCACAAAGGGCCACATACTCAAAGAAGCTGAGAGTGTGTATTACATTAATGATCTTAATTCAGGATGAAACTGTACAATTTTACAGCATTATTTACAAGTTGCAATAAAAGGTAAAGAATAACCATCTGACATATGATTCACCTTTGACTTTCTGTGCAAGCATGAGGCCATTCTCAGTAGGAAGAAGCCAAAGAATGAAGTTTCTGCTGAAACAGAAGTGCTCTAATTCAGAGGCTCAGTGGAGCCTCGCTGCCCAAGAAGATGATCTGCAATACTACTACAGACAAGACTAACTGGACACTCGTGTTTTACTCAGGCCCTCAGATTGCTTTCAGACTATCATTATATTTTTTAAATAATAAAAATAAACAAAACAAGCACAGAAAGTGTGCTTTGGAGAAAAGCCATTTGTAGCAAAAGTTGCTTTGTCTGCGAGTCCAAAAATACAGCCTCCTTCACTCACAAGAGAAACTATTCATGGTCAGAAAGAACACTGCATAATTTGTAGGTCTTTGCAGGGTTTTTCCCCCGACCAAGACTCCCCTTTCCTAGAAACAGCATGAGCCAGACAGAGCTTTTTGCCCCCCTACCAGTCTTGAATGTTTTAGGTCTTGTATGAGTGAATCGTAAAGAGCTGTGACACAAAGTTCAGTTTAACCAACTGCCAAACAGGAAAGCACTCATTACTCGTTTAAAAGCATCCTTTGTGCAAATGACTACAGTAAAGCATGATGAATTTAAAAAAAAAAAAAATCCCACACAGGCAACATGACCAAAGCCCGTCTATCCAGCACAGTGCAAACAGCAGGCAGACAATACTGTCTCCTTTATCTGCTT
>JAVJGJ010000062.1:43785798-43828674 GCA_035590215.1 Microhierax caerulescens
TGAGAATTATTCCCCCCCCCCCCCCCCCAGGTCCTTGATTTGTGCAAAACCGATCTCAAAACAGATTAGGCAAACAATGAAAATACATATGGGAAAAGTCAACTACAGACTGCAGTTTTAGATGGTGACAACTGGTAAAAATTTTTAACAATGCCGTAGTCTGCTAGCAATCTAAAGAAGACTTTGAAAAAATTGCCAAATACGAGTGAAACCATACAACAGCTTGAAATGGCATCAATTAGAAGGACGGCTTATGGGGATTCCACTGATAGAAAACCACGAGTCATAGTAAGGTTTCAGTTTAAGATAACAAGCACTATTTGAAGTAAGATTTTTGAAAAATTATCAGCTGTTTGACATGCTTTGTGAAGATCAACAAATACACAGACATTTCAGTGTAAAGACAATGAATAATAAACACTACTTTCACACTAAGACGTTAACTTACATATTGTAGTCAGACATTTTGACAGTCAGGGTACTGTACAAATGCAGGCACAGAAGCAAAAAGTAAAGCAATGTTAGGGGAAAGATTATATTAAAGATGTATTAAACACAGAGTTCTAAATAGGCAGAAATGAGCTGCAGAGGGAACACTCAAGACTACTACTCAGGACTCCATTAAAACAAGAAACGTTTAACTCGCATATAGGATTATTTTATGATGAGGCCTGCTTTATTCAAATAAATTCGCTCATTTCAATCTTGTTTGGGTCACCCTGACATTTTTGTAATTTGTACGTCTTTAAAGTGATTAAATGGCTGGAAAACCAAATGCGTATTTCAAGTGAAGTATCTGTTACCCAGTATCTTGGATGACTTGGGCAAACTGAGTGTTCATATGGACTATGCATGTGTGCTCTGGCTACAGGAGATACTGAAAATTGAAAAGTAGGAAGCTCACAGTGAACATATTGGTGACAGAAACGATCACAACTGGGAACCAGCAATGAGGATTACATAACCTAAGCACTGTCAGAGGTCCCATTTTCCAGCAATCCACATCAGCCTTGCTTAACTTGACACTAGAAGAACACAGCAGAGAATCAGGACCAATGAATCTGTCTGCTGTGGAAAGCTGCTTGCCTCATCAACCTAAACTGCGTTTTCCTTGCTGTTCAATAAAAACCTACTAAACAGTAGTTATCTGAGGTCTTTGTGATCCAGCTAAATAATCAACAGTGAGTACGGGAAGAAGACATTCGTTGCTCCTCATTTTTTCCAAGCTGCTATTGTGTCTTTGCCACAAAAGTATAAATAGCAACAGTTCAAGTACTTCCTCTTAAGACAGCTAGGCAAACTTTAAAATGCCCACTTCCCAGGAGCCAGAAAAATCCCAAATTGTCACCAACAGGCAGCTGCTGCCTGAGAGGGGTCCTCTCCTCTCTGTCCACTACACAATTTATTCTAATCTGCTTTGAACCCTTCCAAAATGCTGCAGCCAATTTTACTCAAGAAGAAAACTGTCAATGACATGTCTGATGAGCACAGAGAGCAGTGTAACGCTTGTCTTATTACCACAAGCTCATCATTTTTGCACTGCTAGCAACAGCTGATGCACTACACTGTGATGAAGTAAAAATATTAGCTGTCAATATACTCAAGCTCTTGGATCAGAAGGGACAGCCCATCTCATGGTACTCTCGAGGGCTGCCTGATGCCTGATTTCATTCCTACATCTCCATCTCTTCTTGCTTAGTGCAGTGGGGGCCCTGGGACATTCTTGAGATTTGTACACCAAAGAAAAGAGAAGTGCACCTGTGACTGTAGCAGGGTCAGCATTTTGGAGCATTCCAGCTCAGGATTTAATACTGAGTGCAACTGCTCTAAAAAATTCATCAGGAGTTACTTTCTCTAAAGGATGGGTATTTGTCTATTTGACCTTCTTGCTCAGAGGCCAATTTGATTCAGTGTCTATCCCAATTAATGTCACTTTGGACAACTCCAACTTTTTATTTTTAGTTAATTTTATTGATGTGTACACACAGTTTAGTAGCAGGGACCATACTTTCGTTTACCTTTCTTGGTTGTGCTATATGAAGACAATGGACATATGAAAAAAAATCTGTAATAGCAGGTCTTTTCCTTGCAAATGAAATGGATGCAGTGCTTTTCCCTCTATCACTTATGTATAAGGTCTCAAGACCTATTTTCAAACAGCAGCATTTTATTAGCTTTATTCTTTTTCCTCACCTTGCATGACCCTGCTGGTGGTAAGAAACTGAGTCAGCATGACACTACTTCAGAAGCCAAAGTCGGCTCACACTTTAAAAAAAATCCAGCATTAACAATTTGCAATAATTTGAAGCCAACAGCTCAGATGCAATAACCTCACAAAGACAGGAAGCTGCTCCCAAGTGGGACTCAGGAACCACGCTCAGGTAAGGTGGCTTCCCCAAACTCAGCTACAGGCTGTGCGTGACATGGTCAAATCGCCTCTCTACAGCACGTTTCAATTTCTATTGGATATGACACACGTAGTATCTCTCAGTTCAAAACCATTACCGAATCTCTCACTGTGTTAATGACCACCAAGTACTGTGTTAGAATCATGGGGAGACCACCAAGGTGCTACAAAACTACTTGCAGCATTTCCACAGGTAATTGAAAGCTAACTAGCAAAAGGTAGACCATCTTGCACCTCCAGTACTATGCTCCGCTCAAGATAAAGCACAGAGGTGGCAAATATTAGTAACTGTGCAGTATTACTGTCATTCCCACACTCACTCTGCAGAGGACATTTGCTTCCAGAGGTGTCGGCTCAGCACTACGTTGAGTCCAGACCCCAAGCAAGCCTGACATTCCTTCCTGACTTGTGTCAGCCCTCAGCACACAGTGACTGGCTAATGCACATAAAGCATCCTTACTCCCCTACCTAAGGGAACAAGTTCCTACTGAAGTATCTGCAGAGCTTAATCTACAAGCACAAGAAAGAGAAAAGGCAAAAAAAGACATCTGAGAGAGAACTGAGGAGGCTCCTCGATGATGCCAAAAAACAAACTCTCCCCTCCCCCCAGTTTTACAAGTATTAAGGGGAAGTGAAAACAAAACAAGAAAGAAAAAACACTTCAACCAGGTCAAATGTGTGTTCAAGTGGAGGTAAGAAACCACTTAAAGCTCTCTCAGGATTATAAGGCCTTTTGACAGGTCTGATAATTTTAAAGGCCTAATTCCATTACAGTATCCGGCAGCCTGTGAGGGCACATTTTACTAACCACAGGCCACCAGGTCATGACAGATGTTGACAGAAAACATTAAAGGTTAAGTAGATGTAAGACCATAAAGCATTTCAAGCTGTACAGTGACAACGATGTTAACTAGCAACCATGGTGCTGAGAAAAAAATAGTTGGGTCTTTCCACCAATTGCAGTTCCAGGGAACCGCAGCACAACCAGGTGGCCAGGATGGCCAGCACCAGCCATGCTCATCTGACAGGGCAATCCTCTTTGCTATATCAAAGCCCAAATTTCAGACATTCCTTAAAATTCATGAAGTGCAAGATCAGACTCATTAAGGTTAAGAAAACATACCCGTAACAACAGATTTCACTAGTGCCCTTCAGCTGGGAAGCAGGGGCAGTGGCTCTGCAGGCAGCAGCAAGGCAGGAGACATCCCCGGCACTTGAGGTCTGGCCATCGCTCCTGTCTAACACTACAGCGGTCTGCCTTTGAACAGCAGCACCCAGATCCTCACCCTGCTGTGGAACTAAGGCAACAGTTAAAACAATTTAGCAAGACACAGTAATTTTGCCTCGAATCCCCCGCAAAACTTATTCAAGAGGTGTAATCACTGCGGGTGGCAACGCACACTTCAACCCTGCCTGAGAGTATTTCTGCAATACAGTTACGTAGCTGGAACTCTGACATGTCATTCTGATTGCTCATTCCTTCCAGGCATCTAGATACGATGACAATGGCCATAATCACAGAGTTAATCTTATTCCAGTCATTAAATATAAAACCTAGTATTTCACATTCCAAACTATTTAACAGAAAGGAAGGTATCACACAAATAATTGCCTCTCTGTGTGGAAGAGGCTTTAAAGCCACTCTGCATACTCTCTTCTGTAAGTCACTATGAGAATATTCACAAAGTCATCTCTGGTTTTTTCTTTTCTTTTTTAAAAAGAGCTCCTCTGAGTGACATCTATCTGGATAATAAATCACCAACACCACAAACAATGAAATTAAAAGCTGTTCAATATGTAAGGGGGAGGGAGATGACTCCTGACCAAATCTGACATACAAATAGCTTGCTAATTTGTCAGCAAGCCAAAATAAATGGAATGGGCTGGCTACAGGTGCAGGTAAATGCCTGAGAAATAGACATCAATAAATCATTTAGCTCCCTCTAACATTTTAGATTATAGTCATTTAACAGGAAGGACACTTTTGCCTTTGCAACATGATTCGTGTGTGCTTCAAGTGAGCCATTTTAAGTCAGTGCTTAAGATGGGATAAAACTTCCTTTTACAGATCTCCTACAACTTACTCTGAACTTAGCAGAAATTATGAACTGTAACTTCTGTTCTGGTTATTGCAAAATACATAATCCAAGATTATGGGGTATTACACACTAATGATCAATAAACTCTCCAAGTCCAAAACTCTCTCTATGAGAAAACAAATGCCCGCCCCTATTATTTTTTGTAGATGCAGAGATAAAGCAGCAGCTTGCTGAATGTCAGGCCACCCAGAAAGCCATAACCCTAGTCTCACTACATGTAAAAGCATCTATATGGAAGGGTGAAACCAGTGCACCATTGTGTATTAAACGTGTTCCTTACAAGTAAAATCACTTGGTCCTCATAATTCTCCATCTCAAATATTTCTTCAAAAAGCTAGCCACTGGCTAACTCCTCTTTCTGCTCAAACACCATCTGCTGGGCCATTTTTCGATGAAAATTACATAAGGAGCCACAAATAATAACAGACACAAGCTTAATTGCATGTTCAAAAGAAGGTCATCCTCATATTAAAACCAGAAACACAAATACACAAAGACCATCTATGCTTCTATTTTTCCAAGGCCTTAAAAGCGTATTTGCAAGCCATATACTCATTTAGTAAAAAGGTTAAAAATCTCTGGTTTCTAATGGGCTAAGGCCACATTAAAGTTTACACAAATGTTTCTGGTTTTAGCCTGATTTTAATGCAACTTGTGTCTTATGAAGCTTATTTCTTGACAGCCACAAATTACTTTGGATAAAGGACCTTCCAGGTAAATCAGCCGATTAAGGAATTTCAGTATTTCCACCTGGAGGAAAAGTTAGAAAACATACATAGTCATTTAGAAAGCTGACTGGAACAGGACAATTTATCAGTGCTTCTCTATGTGCAAGACAATGACCTGGTTCAGACATTACCTCCAGTCTAACCTCCCAATTGCCCTACTGCTAGAAAAACATTAGGGAGGCATATGCACCTTTTCAAAGTACGCAGGAACATAAAGGACTGGTGCTTACTTCCAAAAATACATCATTTTATTACACCTAGAATAGGAAGAGTTTCTACACACAAGCAAACATGACAGCCATAGCATACCTGGCATGCTGCCGAACACGTATTATAAATCAGAGCTTACAGACAAATCTGGACAGAACCCCAGTTACAGTGTCAAAGTTCACTAAGATATTACCAAACTTATCAAAAAACAAAAAGGGTGCGACACAACCCTGTGGGGCATGTCTGTCTGAGTGGGAAGGTTGGAGTTAAAACTATTGACAGCAACAAAACCAGAACGTTGAGAAGTATCCATAGTAGACCCCATTAACAGAACCAGGGAGACCTACGAGCTGCTCAAGGCAGTCAAGTAACAGCCTGTGATCAATAGAAGCAAATACTGCTGGCAGATCAAGCAGGATCAAGACTACATAAGCCACTGCAATCTGTATGAATAAGTAAATCATGACAGGCTCCTCTGAAAGCCACAGTGTCAGGCCAATGCTTGAAAAACTCAACTTTCTTAAAACAGTTGGATAGTGTCAGTAGATAAGACACCAAAAGTACTGTTAACACCCTTCTTTGAAGTCTGGCTAGAATATGGATAAGTAAGTGGCAATAAGTAAGTGGCAAAAAAATTACACAGAGTTTTTTTCTTTTCCTGCTGCTCAGTAATGCAGAAATAAGGTTCTTAGTAAAGTGATAAATGTGTTAAAATCACTAAAACAAAGAACAGGTCAGTAAAGCTGCTTAGCAGAGCTAACTGCATACTGAAGAGACTCATATGACAATCTCCTGTTAGCTCTGTTACCTTCTTGGGCTTCAGTAAGAAAAGATACCTAAGAATAAGGAGTGAGGTCTTTTTTAATAAGCATCCCAGGTTGCCCTAGTTCTGCTTCTGCTGAAGCCCTACTCACTTCTTTTGTAACTATGTTAGATCAGAATGGTTTTGAACATCCAGTACAAACAGTTTTAACAATAAGTACACTTAAGAAGGAACCTGTCCAAGTACTACAACATTATATTCAAATAGCATTCTAATGACCCCCAATTTACCAACAACTGTGGGGTTTCGCCTGCTCTGAGGTTGTCAACACAGAGCTGACAACAAGAGTCCAGCTTGCCTACCTCCTGACTTTTAAGGTGTTTAAGAGATGTAAGGGGCACTGAGGAGGTAAAAAGAACACCAACTACTAACAAGAAAATTCAGGTAGAGGATTAGAAGTTGATAAACAAATCCTAAAGGTTATTCATGAAGTTGGTGAGAGCTGTACTTTGGTTCTAACAACAAGAGTCAGGAGCTTAACTGGGTGTCTGAACATTTTGGTACCAATACAGGAGAACAAACTTTTTTTTCCTAGGATAGGTAAAACTGTCATTGGTCACACTAGATCACTGTCAACAGAATGAGCCCCAACAAGCTAGGAATCAGGATTAGTAACACACTCCAGAGAATGCAAGACATTTGAGAATGATCCAGGTCAAGAAACGGAGAAACGTACAGTATTTATTATAGGTAGGCTGAGTGGCAGCCTTCCACACTGCTGAAGTAATTATTGTCCCTGTGCCACTAATTTTATAACTATCCCTCGTCTTGATTTTAAGGAGAAAATTCTTCAGGGGACTTTCAATTAAAAATGGGGAAAATAACCTGTCTGTGTTCTTTCTGGGCTACTTTCGCCTCCTTACTGAATCCACGGTGAAAGAGTGTATGTACGTGCCAGACTGGCTGGCTGCCTTCTCATTGATGACAAATGGATACATACTCTTCACCATGCCCTAAAAGCTATTACTGCTTTGCTTTATTGTGCATTGGTGTACCTCTGATAATTATTGCAACATCCATCTCAGGTGAAGGCTAGCTCATCCTATTACATTTTGGTTTAAAAGGTTTTGTTCTTTGAATTGTAACTTCAAATTGTGCTGACACTGAATAAGTCGATTTTCAGTTACTTCTTGAACAACTGCTCTATATACCTAAACAACCTTTTGCTAAAGCCATTTCAGAAGCAGGTATACCTGGTGGTATTTTTGTCCCTACCCTGCCATCAGAAGGGTCAAGCGATATTGATGTATTTTTTCCAGAGTGTTAACTTTTAGCTATTTTTGTAAGGATGTATTTGTTTTGGTCACTTCAAAGAAATGATCAGTAACTCCACACCTACAGTGAAACAGATGCCACATCCAGCATTTTTTTATGGAACGTTTTTGTTTCATCTGGAAAGGCAGTACAAGGAAAACCACCAAAGCAAATTTAAATGACCCCACTGCCTGTCCACTGATACAACATTTTTACCCCCCTCCCCAGGGCATGGCTATGCTACACTGTATGCCGTACCCTGCAATATATTGCAGGTAGCAAACCATCTGCTCAGCCTGCACAACTACCCACATGGCCCAGCTAGGCTTATGATGCTCAGATCAGATCACCCAGCTCGAGTATGGATAGCTCTGAACTACAATGCAGCAATAGTTGAGCAGCACAGGGAGGAAGCCACTTTTCCCCACTTTGTTTGTTTGGTTGTTTTTTTTTTTCTTGAGCAAAAAAGCCTTGCTGTCCAGCTGCTTACAAGCAGTTTCATGGCGGTCTCTTAACAGCAGCTTCTTCTGCTTGTTACATTCAAAACAGAGCAAAGTTCCACTTGCAAGAGCAGCCTCAGAGGAAGGTATTTCCTGTGGCCGTCTGTGCTCAAACGGAGAGGAACAAAACCAGAGACCATCATGAAGATCTCTGGAATGTCATTTTAGCAATGTTCCACACGGTAACATTTGGGTTTTATTTACACTCCCCCAGTTAGCTCCTTCCCTATTAGCTGTTTTACTGTTTAATATAATGTTCTGTCTTTTCTTGTGAGAGAAAAAAAAATTACAATTGTAAAATCCCATAGAATGCCAGTTTCCTGTTGGCTGCACTCTAGTAAGATTTTTTGTTGCTGGTGATCAGTAACATCCCTTTTGCTGGTGTCCTGGTCATGAGAAAGCTGCCTTGTGTTGTCACAGCCTCAGTGACAACTGAGGATAACATGGGAACTTCTGTGTCCTCAGCTTACCTTGTGACAGAGCAAAACACTATTCTCTTGTCTTAGTTACACATCATGTAACTGGAGGGGGTTTAGGGGGCTGGATTCAAGGACTCTTAATCTAATTGCTATACTAACCTTTACAACAACAGAAGGCCTGTTTTGCCAGAACATTCTGTCTAAATGATCTCACTGTAATTAATACAGTACCTGTTACTACAACAACAAACTGTTCATTAATTGAGCCCGAAGTATCCTCTATTATTCTCTCATTATTAGTTTGCATGCTGCTCTTCTTCACTTTGTAACCAGCAGCCGTCCCCTGTGCGCTACACAGGGACAAGCTTTCTTGGGTGTTCCTGCAGTGTCCAGCTTAAGGGTTCCAGGACTAAATGCTACTTTTAGCACCAGTAATGCCAATAAGAATACATGTGTTTTGCTGAAGTATGAACGCGGCAACATTCCTGCCAGGACCACTGAGACATTGACTTGCACAGATTTGACATATGTGCCCATTCCACTACAAGCTATGCAATATTAAAGGTTTAAGACTGTGTTTAAACCTCTCTTATGATCAGTTTTCAATGAAACTGTACCTCACACGTTCAAATGACTTCTTTACTAGTGGAATTTCACTGCATTTGGAGACATATTTCCCAAGAGATTTTCAGACAGTTCCTCCAGAAAGGGATAAAAGTGGGGTGGGTGGGAATCAAATAAATGTTAATTATTTTTTAAAATCAGAACTTTAATCATAAATTCAAGAGTGAGTCTTTGGGAACACTCTTCTGTTGGCTTAAACTCAAACTGAAGCGTGACTGAGTTCTTCTTAAGTAATTTTACATAAACCCAAACTTTTGTTTGCAAGTTCTACCGCACTTAAACTGCCATCTTGATTTAAGTGCTAAGCAAAAAAGAGGAACACAATTCTACTAAGCAGATCAGTGACAGACAGCACGGAGGAAACATGCTTTTGTTCAGCTGAGAAGAGCTTCTACTTTTATGCATGGCTAGCTGCTGGTAATTACTGTCCACACAATTAAGTCCTAACCTGAAGAAAAACTGAAGAAAATATTAGGTAACTTAAAAGTAATTTTAGTTGTATCTTAATTTGATGTACTTCCATTTCCAAGTAGTGTTTCAGCCATGCTAATTGTTTCTTAGGTCATCCCAGCTTAACGACCTGGCTAGCCCAGCCTGACTTGAGACATGACTTCTTGAAAGAAACTGCCTCCCCATTAACTTTTCTGTTCAAAATCTACAGATTTGCAGAACAGACATAATTTCCTGTAGTTTTATAAGCCAAGATAAGTTATTGTCATCCATGGGGGTTCAAATTGGCCAGACAGAGAGCATTTATTTAATCCAGAGTTGCCAGATATTAGGGGATGATTTTCAACCAGATCTTATCGCGGGATCACCTGAAGTCAGAGGAAGTAGTTTGTATGACCTAAGTCAATGCTTGTTTTGACAGTGACTTCATTGGCCAAAGGATCACTGACACTACTGCAGGCAAAGCCTATTTCACCTTATGCAGTGATTTAACTGATCAAACAGCTGCTACCTACAATAGCAAGTCTTTTCCCTCAGCAAACCATGCTGTCAATGTCTGAGTTGCAAACACTGAAGCTGTGTAATTCCTTGCATTTTGTTTTTGCTGTACGCCAATATATATGCCATTTTATTCAGTTTCAAGTTATTATTTGCTTTAATGCAAGTAAGTAAACCAAGAAAGAAAC
The DNA here is from genome assembly GCA_035590215.1 of Microhierax caerulescens. NCBI lineage: Eukaryota > Metazoa > Chordata > Aves > Falconiformes > Falconidae > Microhierax > Microhierax caerulescens. The sequence continues at coordinate 43,795,999 of JAVJGJ010000062.1, forward strand.
CAACATCCTGAATCCCAGCCTGGCAGCACTAGTTTGAAACTTTCTTAAAACTCCATAAATTACATGCAAATTATATAATCTGTGAATTAAAACCCTGATTTTTTTACACAGGCAAAGACATAAGCAAGCCACTTGTTACTACTCAACACCAGGGGCAAAAAACTTGTCAACTTGAATATCCGAGACTGCCATTGACACAAACGCCTCTTTGGGACCTTCCTGGAAACCACTTGCCATAGATGCAAGTTCTGCATGGCACGGGCTTTATAAAGACAGCTAAAATGAAATGGTGGCAGCAGTATCATCATTGCTGTTCGCAAAACAGCTTGTCACGTTTTGACAGTGCGAGCCAGGCTAAAGTTGGAGAAAACACCAACAACTGCCTTTTGGCTTTACGATTGCAGATACAATGAGCAAAAGCTGCTTGTAAAATTCAAACGGTTCGCCCCCTAAATTAAAAATACGGGAAAGCCCAGCTAAATCAGCCAGCCGTGCAGCTCCTTCCCGCATCCCTAAACGCCTGCAGGGGCAAGCAGAAAGAAGGGGTGGCTGCAGGCGAGCCCGTCCCAGTTTCCCGGTGGCGCCTGCCTGCCTGCCTGCCATCCCCTCTGACAACATGCAGCAGTGCCTTACCCACAATGCACCCTCGCTGGCACACACACCGCGCACACGCACACACACCGCGCACACACGCGCGCACACACACACACACACACGCTCCCAGGCAGGCTGAGCGCTAACGCGCGCACACACACACATGCACACGCGCGTCCCCACTTCCACACGGCCGGCCCCTCTCCCCCCAAAGCAACCAACTTACCCACAAGTTCTATGTCATTCAGAAAGCCTACAGTCTTCCTCTACTCCCCCTCCTCTGCTCGCCTGCCTCTCTCCTGCTGCAGAAAAAGGCCACATATGTCTGCAAACACTTCTAGGCAGAAAGCAGCCAGTGCAGAACAAAGGCAGCCGGGGTTGCCTTCATCTCAGCACAAGGCAGCCAGTAGCTATTTTCAAGCTTGTTCGCTCTCCCCCCTCTGAGGGCACCCTGCTCTGTTTCTCCCTCTCTCTCTCCTCTTTGCCTGTCCAGCTACTGCACAACACACATCAATTATTCATTGCTTGTCTCCCGGTTTCCAGGCAAAACCAATCACAGATGGAGTCTTGCTAATGGGCTCATGCCGTACTTGCCAACAGGCTATTTGTGCTCAAGCTACAACCCTCTAGAGACAATAAAGAGAATCAGGTTAAGCTTTAAAACTTCACACGTACGCGAACAGACCTAAAACGGCAATATACATGTAAGCATCCCTATGACATTGCTTAGGAGTACGTCTTCAGCATACAGCATAGCAGAAGGCTGCTTTAAATCTTCTGAAAGGGTTTTAAGAAAATCAAACACTCAGAAAAATCTCACCTCAGCTGCATGTTACTGATATTGATGGTTTTCTTTTCTGTCTCTAGTGATCCATCTCTTGCTTTCCCATTACACCTCTCCCTCCTGCTCTCATACCCATGCACGCACACACACACGCAGCCACAGCCACTTTGCCAGAAGGGAGAAAAGGGGGGGGGGAGGGGGAGAGAGAAGGGAAAAAAAAAAAAAAAAACAAACCACCAAAAAACCCCACAACCACCACCCAGGCAGCTCACATTTCAAACTTGCAAGGAGGGGTGGTGCTTAAAACGCTAGGACAAAGCCTCCGTCTCTGGCACCCAGCCAAAATACTAAAATAAATCCCCTCGATCAATTAATTGGAAGCAACACTTGTTCGAGTCCGCGTAACAAACCATTAAGGGCACTGGGGCCGCGAAGTCTTTAGATTTGGGAAACCTCATCCACTTGTTTCCCCCCTATCCTGTTTGCTAAATGCTGTTGACTAAATCCATCAAACTAGTCATGCTAATTAGCGTCCAGAGCAGCTTCGGCGGCGGAGCAGCGCCCGGGGCGGGTGGCCCCCGCGGCCGGGAGTTTCCTTCCGGACCGGCCGCTGCCCCGCTCCGGGGCTGCAGATACCGGCGGGCCCGGGGGCCATCTGGTGGGGGGGGGGGTCGGGGCGCCNNNGCGGCGCCCGGGGGAGGGGGAGCACGGCGGCGGCCAGCGCTGTGCCCCGGCTGGCGGAGCGACAGGCGCCAGCGCTGCCCAGGGGAAACTGAGGCACGCAGGCAGCGGGCCGGGGGGCTGCCGGCTGGAATCGCCGCCACCAGCGGGGCAGCCTTGCGTGGGCTGTTTGCTTGCGGGGGGCAGGGGGGTGGCTTTAAGTTATTTATTTATTTATCGCTCAGAGGGTTCAGTGCTCCACCCCCACCGGCCGCCCGCTGCTCCTGGCAGCGCGGCCCCTTCCCACGCCGCTCCCAGCTCCGCGCTGCCCACACGAAAAGACTTTTTTAACACAAGTTTCACGTACCGAACTGTGGCACGATGCAGCCCCGAGCGGCCACAGTTTCAATTAACAGTGTCAAAAGAAAAAACCCCAACAAAAAAACCAAAAACCAAAACCCAACAAACCAAATCAACCAGGCAGCTCATGTGACAAGCTTTCTGGTCGCTCTCCGAGGGAAAACTGGCCGTTTCAGTTGTGGCCGGCGAGCACCAGCCTCTTCCTGCCAGGCTCCTGCGGTGCGGAGCCGCTTCCTTCCCCGGCACAACCTGCGCAAAGGCACCGCCACCTCTTAAAGCGCTCCCGGCCCTGCTGCAGGGCAGCCAGCAGCGGCCAACCGAGCGAAAGAGAAACAGCAAAAAAATAAGGAGGGCTTCACCAAAAATATTCTGGCTCTCCAGCAAAATTCCTTTCGGCGAAAAGAACGGCCTCGGCTTTCCTTGCCGTGCTTGCACTCTCTTACCCGTGCTTCGTAAACACCTTAGTGCGCAGAGAGTCTGCGACATGACAGATTGGTGCAGCAAACTATCACAGATATCAAAGAACAGCTCTTCTCTGAAAAACGATTCCACAAAAAAACATTGTCAGATTTCATGTCCTCTTTTTTTTTTTTTTTTTGGTGTCCTGTCCCCTCCCCCCTCCCCCCGGGAATCAGCTTCAAACAAGTAAAGGTAAGTGTGGCTCTTCACCCAACTTCCACTGCTGACACAGGAGCTCAAGGTCAGCCTGCCAGACGGGGTTATTGCTTCCCCTCAGCCACCAGACTGAGCAGTACTGTGAACCAAACCCTCAATTCTGCGATCTCAAAGCTGCACAAGCCCGACGGAAGGAACACTTCTTAACGACATGGCTGCTACAGGTGGTACGAAACACAGCACTGTCCGCTATCCGCAGCGGACAGACCGTACGGCGCAGGCAAACCTCCAGCGAGGTCCACAGAGATCCAGGTGGACCCATGGGGCTGCTGGAACAGGCTCTTACACAAAATGTAGTTTCCATTGGAGTTGATCAAATTTGAGAGTCAGTCACACAAAAGGCAAGTAGAGAACCTCATACCACTGTTTTTTTATTGCCTTTCAGAGTGGACAGATGCTTTAAGGAGCTGTAAAGTATACAGCTAGGCTGGCACAATAGATAAGAGCAAGCATGAATTTTAGAGACCTGGCAAAGCAAGAGAAGTATGTCGATAATCCCAAACCAAAGACCAAAATCTCTGCTAACATAACTGCACTGCGTTCAGACTCAGAAGATGTGAACAAAATTTGTAACTGACAATAACACAGACAAAGAATGTGCATTTTTGTGCTCGTTTCAGGTTTTACTGTATTTCCAACATTTTCACACAGTTTGTAACCTATCACAGTCTCCTTTTGTATTTCAAAGAAACACACAAAGCAACAATGACAAGAAGATATCAGGCAGTTGCAAGGTCCCAAATATTGAGACCGGCTCCTTCCTTATACAAGCCTCAATGAAATCTTACTTTCTGAGGGGAAAAAATAGTTTTATTATTTCTATATAGAAAACCCGTATTCCCCAGTAACCTATTTTTTTCTCTCTAACTACCATCATAAGTAAGAGGATTGCCTTTCCCCCCCTCTGCAATTAAATGTTCTTTCTCGTGTAACAGTGTAAGTTTCTCTTTTAAGCTGCCTGTCTTTTCAGAGGAAGTGGTTTAGAGTAGACAAATCACTTATCTAAAAATTATGTACTTAATTCTCCTTTGACAAATCTTCAGCAGGTTTCTAATCCCACCCTGCCACTTGAAATATCACTTTCTGTGATGACATTTGAGTCACAGTTGTCAGAAGCATCAGGCTCTGTAGTTAAATGGATTAAATCACACTTCATAGCATGCAGTATTTTGAAGAAGGAGTGGTTTATCATTTGTAAAAATTAATCATAACAGTTTTTTCTCTAGGGCAAATTCCCAATCATTTTTAAAGATTACTATGTTTAAGCCCCACTGACAGCAGTATGTCAAATTACATCACAGGGAAGGTTATCTCAGACAGTGATAACAAGCCTCACTGGAGACATCTACTACTGGGAGAAGCAGGTCCGTACTGGGAAGCACCTTTTAAATGCAGGGGTGGGAGAGCAGACTCCTTGGCTCTACTGCAGGTGGTGTGCCTGGCTGCTCACATCCTGAGCAGCTGCTCTCCTGTGGGGCCAGCGAGATGCTCAGCCCCAAAGGGGAAGGGAGACAGGGGGTCGGGGCATCGTTCAGTCCTACCAGGGAGAAATAGATGTTTATTTGGGCCACCTCTATCCGATTAAGGAGAAGAGTTGAAAGATTTTTTACAAATGTTCCATTTACCTCAAAACAAGAGGCAGTGTTTGGCCATTTAATGTATGTTGTCAGTGCCAAGCAATATTACTGATCAGAATCCTCCCAAATCTCAGTCCTGTCAGTCACCACTTGCCACAGAAACAAAATCACCAGCAGCACATCCATAAGGTACTTGCTCTTTGCTCTCCATGCCAAGGCTTCTCTCTGGAGAAGCATATTTTTAAGAAGTCAGAAGTCCATCTTTAAGTCATGATGGTGCAACAGATTTTTATGGTGAACAAGATAATGATGTGGACAGATTTGTATGTTCAGGTGCTTTTGCTCAACATAAATAGCATGATGCTTATCTTCAACTAGTTCAAGCGAGGTAGCCTTTGGGTGCAATCCTCGCTTCTCTCCCTCCTTGACCCTCTTTGGTGATACTGCAAAAAATGAACCAAATACATGAACACCTGTGATAAAGACGCAGACCAACAAGAGGAAAAGAAGGAAAGGCTGCAGAGGGGTGGAGATCAAATCTCCCACTTGGATGCTTCAGCATCAAGTAGACTGCACAAGGAGGACATCATCGTGTTTTAGCGTAATTTCATTATGACAGGTGTGTAGAGGAAAAAGCAGAAAAGTTATTTAGAAAAAGAAAATATAAAGGGCAAGGAAATTCTCTTCAAGTAGCTGTAATACCAGTTATTTGCCACTGAGTCATAATATAACCCTTTAGCAATGCAGATGTTCTATGACCAAAGATTTAAAGGTTTATCTTGGGGACCAATCTTTATTCATCAGTCTTGCTGCACTGCTGAACACAGCAGGGTAGCTCCTTACAACACTTGTGTAGAGCAGGTTATTTGCCCAAGAATTAGTTCCCTGGATATGTATATATTTTACTATTGATTCAAGGGATTCAAAAAAACTCTTTAGAAGGCTTACAATTACAGTTGAAATACATAGAATACATGGATCAGTGGCCTTGTGCATCTTCCCTAATGTTTCACAGTAGGTTGAGTCAGCTGAAGCTGTTAGAAATCACAGGACTGCATCCCAGTCAGAAACCAACCATGAACTTGGGGAAAAAAAAAAAAAAAGAAATAAAAGAAATCCTTTGACTCTGCATCATCAAGTGTCTTTCATGCATAACCCATTTTTCCAGACTCAAACCAACTCCATCCAGAGAGGTGTGAGAGGAAAACTCAGTGTAAAAAGCGAAGTAAAGAAGACTTTTTAATGAGGTTTAGTCCTGTCTTGTTTAAGGCAAAGATTACTACATTGCAGAGGTTACTTGTGACTAAAGTACTTACCCCTTGGTCCCCCCTTCTTTGTCAAGCTTTATAACAAAGGTGGGAAAGTTACAAAATAGGACAACACAGCATTTCATTTCTCCTGCTGCTGCCCATGACCACTGCTTGCTTGCACCCCTGGCAGCTACATGTTTTGACAGACTCTCTGATCTGAACTAAGCACCTGGAAACAGCCAAGCCTGTTGGTTTGGGTGCACACAACAACTAGACCAAAACACTCAAAACCTTCTGAAAGAGACTTATGCCCTATTTAACTTTCAAGACCAAGAAATGCTCATGTTCTTGTTAGCCCATTATGAAAAATTGTTCTTTTGAACCTATGCAGAGGCTCTGGATAGAGCTGTCAGCACTGTGATGAAAAACACCTCTGTCAATTGCCACAATCTTTGGAAAAGGAGATCTACCTTAAATCCATCTTATAAGATGCAATGTTGCAATTTTCTAATTTCTATTTCCTTCCTTCCTTCCTTCTTTTGATTAAATGTCTTTACCATGTGCAGGAAAACAACAAAAAAAATGTATAAAATTACAACGAAATATGGGGGAGAGCCCCCTCCCCCCAAAAAAAATTATAGACTGAAGCCACATCCATCTTGTTCATAACTTTGGTTCTCTTCAGAGCTATACTTTTGAAGAAAACTGAGAAGCAAAAGTAACCAAACCATGCAGAAACAAAGAATAAAGTACACTAAGGAAAAATCACATCTGTAATATAGGGTGACAGCCAGAAGAGAGGCTTTACAGGACTTTAAACCAAAATAAAATAAATAAAAAAATCACTGTACAGTGATAGCATCAGTTCAGAGTTGTTTCCAGCACTGTTTCACCTGCAGCAGAGCTACTGCAGCTGCCCCCTTCTACCCCAACTTGTCAATTAGGCAGTTCTTAAGACAGATGGAACATACCCCACCTGGGATGCTTTGCCCTTCTTTTACTTTACCTAATGTGCTACAAATACTAATGAATGTTTTACAAACTTCTTTTTGTGACATGGGAGCTTTATTCTTTTTTCCAAATTTTTAAGGTCTCAACTTCTAGATAAGTCCATTCAAATTCCTTGGTAAACTGGAGCATGGCACAAATGTCTTCAGTGCTCATCTCTACTTTCAGTGCCTCTTTTGGCACCTGAGCTAGAGTTCATGACATCTCCTCTAGCAAATCAGACAGAAATAGAAATTAACTTAAGCACTTTCCGTTCTAAATCATATTTTTCAGCATGATCAAGTGGATTTCTAAAACATTCATATTTTTCACTGAATTTTCCTTCAATATTTTTATACCACATCTTGCAAATTGTCCAATTTTGCTTATATAATTTATACATTTTTAGGCTGCTACCATGTTGGGGGAGTATCTGATCAAATGTTTCTTTAGATTTCCAACTAATCTTTTAGCATTCATATGTTCGTCAAAGGACTAAAAACTGTTATACATGAAGCAAGGCTTTCAAATGCAATGAGGATTACTACCTCTCTTTCTTAGAAAGTTTCACTATGCACATTAATTCATAGTTTCAATTGAATGTGTAGCCATTCCTAGCCGAAGCCCCAACTCTGGCAAGCTGTGGGTTAATTAGTTAAGCTTCCTCTCTCCCTGCTTAACTCTTCAAGGGGATAAGGAGGCAGCTCTGAAGACAGCAACCTAATCAGGTCTCACCGGAAGAAGGCAGAGAAGTAAAAGAACAGCAGCTTGTGAGGCTGCGAAAGAGTAAAGGGATGCAAAAGAGTAAATTAAACCGAAGCTTAGAAAGTATTAGCCCTGCTAGGGCTCCTGGACTTTCCTTGGCATTGTAAACCCTGTTTGTGCTGAATATTCCTCATTAAGATCTCAAAAGAGTAAGTCCTTCTTGAAAACAGTCAATCCCAGTGCCTAGATTATTTTTTCCTTCTAGGTTATACATGCGTTCATCTCCAGTTGACACTTACTCCAGCCTCATCCTTGAAGTGGTGCTGTGCGCTGCTCAGGCTTTCTGGGGACTGGCTCAATTTGAGGCACCCTCCCCTCTGCATAATCCTGTTGGCCCCATTTTACTGAGCTGCCCCTAATCCAAAAATGGGTTTGAGAGGAAACCCAGGCTAATTGCTTATATATCCTTTTTTTAATTATTACTTTTTAAAACTAATCCACTAAAATATGGAAAGTTTCAGTAATGTGAAGGAACGTGTGACACAAACATCCTGAGCGGGAGATAAATGGAATAAGAAGAGATGTAAAGAGAAGATATGTCCTTCATCAGTCACAGCATTTACACTCTATACATAGGAAAGTTAATGAGTGCCCTTTTTCTGTGCTATGAGTGAATGGTAAGAGCATTCAAATAAGAAAGTTGAGATGCGGTATTTTTTTTTTATATTTAAAGAAATAAAGCTGTGAAATCACTGAATGTCACTTGCTGCAAGACACCTGAGGATTCTAGAAAACCATCAAAAGTGCATATAGATGTTTAATGATGCCATATCTAACCTATGAATGGTTATATAAATAAACAAATAGATAAAGTCCGAAGTTACAAATTAAAAGGAGTTACAAATTGGTGGCTACGCAGCACTGTCTTGGAAAGCTTCCATTCTGGAATACAAAGGCATTCATCATTTGGAGGCCAGCTCATGCTTCTAGCTTTGTATTTAAACAAATCCATGTACCATCATCATACACTTTTTATATCAGTCTGCCAGAAAGCCATACAGAGTTATTTTTAGCAGACTGTGAGATAAAGTACAGTTTAGCTTGCAAAGTAGCCTAATAAGGCAAAATGTTCTTGGTGAAGACCAAATGCAGTCACTGTCACTCTTCTCCCCATACACTAATCAAACTCTAAGTGGATCCCTTAATTTTTCCCATGTACTGTGGATGATTACTGCATTAGTAACAAGACAGAACTAGGGGGATCTTTATTGTTTTGTCTGTTTTGATAATCAAATATACAGTGATTGCAGAAGAAAGGAAATAGTCTGAAAATAAAGTGTTTTTGCTCACATTCACAAGGAAACATTTTGGTAGACAATCATTTTAAGAGTAACAACACCTTAACATCAGTTTTTGCTTTCAGAAATTGGCGAACTCCGGTCTCAGTCAACCTCATGCTTTTTCAGTGCCATGTTCCCTTCCACCATGCTGGCAGTGGAACAAAGCTTTAAAGTGGATATAAAGGATTCTCAAGGGGTACATGGATGCTTATATATCAGCAAGGATTTTCTTTAAACTAAAAATGTTCCCAAATCCACTAGATTATTTAGAATATGAGAAAACCACGCATTTTGACATAGGGAGGGGGAATAGGGGATAATTCTGTAGCAATTTATGAGAACAACATTAAACACTGCAATTAACACAGGTTTCTATCTTTAGTAATTATTCATATACCTGTTTAGCTGATTATAAGTCGTAGCTCCAGGCTGTCTGCCTGCACCACTAGGACACAGACAGCAACCTTTGCTAAATTGACTCCACTGGCTACGCTCACGCTGCAAGAGCTGTTTTCAAGGACAGATGTACAATGTTATATGGGTACAGAGACGAGCAAATTAAAGATGGGTGTTCTGTCAGGAAAAGGACTGAAGAACTTGTGTCAGCATTTCCCTACATTAATAGGCCCTTGGATTTTTAACCCTTTACCACCTGCCACTTAAATTTAAGAAGCACCTTCCTTATACAGATAGCACAGTTGCATCTTCTCAAATAAAATTATGAAAACACAATAGCTCAGAACAAAACACAAGGGCATGCATTATAACCATGTATCTATAGCTATATATAGATAAGATTCATGAAGAGCTTTTAATTCTTCTTAAACTGTGACTCATTTTAAAGCATCATAGCTTGTAGGTTAAAGAAGCTGCAAAGAGCAGAACATGAAGTTACCAGAACATATTATTGCCACATGACAGAAAGGTATCTCTCAAGCTGATAAACGTCCAGCACATGCCTACCAAAACACTACACATATATTTTGGATTTTTTCTATCATCTTAATTCTACATAATTCTGTTTAAAGCAGTATACATATTTCTTTAACAGAGGTTTAAAGTCTTTTAGATCTACTCTGCTCTGAGAAGTGTTAAGCAGTACAGTCACAGAAGAGAGCTATACTGGCAGCTCATATGAAGCACAGGCACAGTTCATACTGGCAAGGTGCTATGTCTCATATTGCCTTTATTGGCTTCCCTTTGAAATTCAGTTTACAATCAAGGGATTATGTGATCTCACTAAAAGAGAGCTTCTGGCACATATATAAACACTTGTTATATTACTAGAGGGTTTCTAGCACAGATCTAGTCTACTCTGAGACCAAGAGCAAGTCTACACCTTGCAACGTTCGCACATCAAGACTTTTTAATAACTCATCCATCTGTTAAATAATTTACATTCTGTTCGAATATGCAGCAATAGTATAGCTATGAAAATATACTTTTCTATAACCTGGAAACTATCCATCAGTATTAAACAGCATTTCTTACTTCTCTCCCGCAACACTGCATGAAGAGTTTCACAAAAGTAGTGCTTTAACGATGTACAGGCTCCAGAAAGAAAAACTGTCCGTAAGAGACACATTGGAATAGCTTGATCAAGTCCAGAATCTTTTCCCTTCCACTGTCCATGACAGGAACTGTCTTTTGTGTTTGTTTTGTTGGTGTGTTTTTTTTAAAAATAAATCAGTACGCATCAGGTTAGTCTTTCTGTCTAATATATACAACATATCACCTTGGTAGGCTGACTGTCCAGAGCCAAAAGACTGAACATTGATAATTGAACAGTTTAAGACAAAAGCTTTAGGATGGGAGATCTGATGATGACCCATCTTTAATGAAGCCTTCGAATTAAAACCAGAAGGATTCTGTGTGTTCCCTTAAGCTGTAAATGTGGTTTTGCTTTTTGTTTCATATTTAAATCCACTGGTAAGTAAACATTAGAGCTGAACACATTCTCTGGAAGCTTAATCAGACAATTATTTTTATTCACTTAATTTCTTTTAATTTCTTAAGGCACTTAGAGAATACACACAGAAGAATCTCCCCTTTAGCTACAAAAGCTAAAGTGAAAGTTCAGGTGTAGTGGGACTGACTTAAATGAGAAAATACAATCTGGAGAAGACCCTCAAAAGAAATTAAAATTTTGGATACTATGACTTAAGAGGGCATAATTGGGGTCTGATTTTCTAGAAGTGCTACATCTTCTGCAGCTAAAAGTTAAGCATCTTTAACATATTTCCAAGGACCGAGGCACCACAGGTCATTACTCTGCTTTGGGAATTGTGGCCTGTACCACCACAGCTCTTAACTTTTAACCAGTCAGTCGCTGTCAGCTCTCCAAACTTTTTACTGACTATTGCACCTTTATCACCAACGTTTTAAATTAAAAAGTGCTGGCAGGTTATTTAAATGAGGCTTAATACACGTTAGTGTTACTCTGCAGGCCACTTATCTTGGCCCAGAGGACTGCTGCCTGGAAAATGCTGTTCAGTCTTTAAAATTACTTATATCAAATGTTTCTTAAAAACATGTAATATGCTTTCATCCCTGCAAAGAAAAATCAGTAGATTCAAAGCAATTTGCTTTTACCAAAGATAGAAGAAATAAAGTTACAAAAGTTAAATTTCTTTTTACTTTGGGAAAGGAAATAGTAGACATATTTACAGAAATATATGCCAACGGAAATAAGAATCTGCCTTTTGCTTAAAGATAGTTTCTGTCACGAGGGATTAGAGATACTAAACCTTCAGGAGGCAGGTACTTCCAGGAAGGAAAGACAAAGATCCTACAGTGCCTCAGATCTCATCAAAACCGTTTCTGTTTTCTCATGCATAGGATGTCCTCTCCAAATTGCCTTTCTCTTGCTTTGAATCACCATTACAGTCTTTGAAGACAGTCTTCTGTGTAAAGACCTATAATTTTAATATTTATAGCCTTGACAAAATTAGGGTTTATATTCTAGTACTATCTCCACTCTCATCTGCCATCTCTTTCTGGGATTTAATGGTAGCTCTTATCTCTGCTGAAGGAGCGAAGTTCAATGAACTAACTCCTCACTTCGATCAGACTGGAATAAGAGGGGTCTGCCATAAACTCCTGTATCAAAATTAGAGAGGGGGAAACAGAAGGCAGCTTTACAAAACCAGAACAGAGAAGTTAATGAGTACCCTTCAATACTGCTCCTCAACAGCTTCATCATTTAGGAGAGAGAAATGACTGCTTCAGCAATCTGAGAAGACTTATATATCCTCTAATGCTCTTGGAAATCTTCTCACGCTCCTGGGAGTAAGGGGGAGAAAGATGGAAGGAAATACAAAGTTGGTTCCTCGCTTAGTTTTTACATTAGTGGAAAGGGAAGGATGGGAGAGAAAGAATCCTAGTTTCTCCGTAACCCTCAATACATCACTTCTGTGCTCCTAGTCCCATGCTAGCACATGCCACTGAGTGCAAGCCATCTCCTGGTACACTATGTGCAAACTATTTCAAGTCCACAGCACAAATTTCTTTCTCCACAGGAGAACACACTTTTTCTTGGGTTGTCCGTGAAAGCAACCAGGATTTACTTCAGTTTTGCCTCATTTCTGGTAGCAATTCCTCTATGGAAAAGATTGTGAGTAGGTGATGACTCCTGCTTCAGTTTTTTATTAACTCCCAGGGGAAATCACGTATGATAACACTTCTAACCCAGTTCAGCTCTGTTGACCTGTGCTCTCTCTACCAGCCTCAGTATGAAAAAATCCTGACACATGCATTCTTCTTTTTTCCAAAATAAAGTAACAGATCAATCAGGAAAAAAAAATGAAATGCCTTTAAATTTGGAGTTACTAAAAACAAAAGAAGAAAAAGCCCATACAACTAGTTTCTATACCCCAGGAGTAAGCATGCAAATCCCATCAATTTATGATGAAGGAAAAAAAAAAAAAAAAGAACACTGATCAAATCAACATTTTGTTTTGTCTAAAGTATCGCAGCTGCCACAGGGAGACATTAGCTAAGCTGAAGATGTACCGGTCCAATGAAATCAGCATTCCTATGACTAATCACTGGAGCTACAGTACTGCCCTGAGACCCAAGAAGGATTAGAATACCATCATAACAGAAATGATCAGTACTATTTATTAACTTTTAGCTTTAAAAATGCAACTAAATTCTTAGGACTTTGACACTGCCTCATATAACAGCAAAAATGATTTATGTGCATTCAGCAAGGGGGGGAAAAAAAGCATGAATCCCTACAGAATGCCACAGGAAGGCAAGTAATAGCCCTAAACCTACTAAAATGTGGAACATAATTTACATGATTCTTATAAAATATTTATGTTACTTTCAGACAAAGTATTGACTGAGATATCTGATTTTGTCAAAACCATGAAAACATCCTCTAAATAATTACATCAGATTAAAGAGCTGATATTTAAGTAACAATGCTCTTTGAGGGTAGTCATCCAGCAGGCAGAGGAATGCAAGGGTATGAAAAAAAGATGTGGCAAAACAACAGTACTGTGGTTAACATTACTGAGGATGACTGTGTCAATCAACTGTAATGCAAGCTAGCAAATAAGCTCAAACACGGACTGCAAATCTGAAGGAAAATCCATAATTCTTTTAACTCTTGCATTTAACTGCCAGTGCAGCAAGTGGTGCCCTTGGAAGGAGCAACTATGGGGAAACAGCCACTGCTGCTGCTGCCTTCCAGGAGGGCAGAGCTGGGAGGTGGCAGCATGGGGAAGGAAAAGCTTTCAAGATTCAGGTGTGCTTTGGGGAGCAGCCACACTGATAATTCCTGCAAATCACACCAAATCCTCCCAAGGAACCTGGCATGCTTTTCATTCTGCATTTGTAAATGAAAAGAACAGAGACATAGAAAAGAAGGCACTTTTGCCCAGAAACTCACAACATAAAAGCAGTACCCAGCCCCCAGTACAACTGGTTACATGTACAAAGAAAGTAAACAAAGGGAAGAAAAAGGAAAGAAGTCACTGTGTTGCCATTTGAGCTCTGTTTGGGAGGAATTCAACACATTAACTTACATAAGCAATTATACTAGTGCACAACAGCAAATCCACTGCTTGTCTGATATCCTTGCTTCAGGGAATAAACTGTTGGCATAACGCACAGGTGGAGATGAGGAGGTCACCTTGCTCTGAGGGGCACGGTGTTGGGTACAAATACAGAGCCCTCAGTCCCCTGTAGCAAGACTTGTTTCTTTCTGTCACTGACTGCATTGCCCTGAACCAGGTTTCATAAAACCACAACCCTTAAACTGAGATGTTTGGTTAAATCAGATTTCCGACTGCTTTCAGACAACAACTCACAGTGGTAAATTGCAATTAGTCCAAAAGCTTTTGTAATTGATTTAACACTGTTTGTTTCCACAGGAGGTTCATCACTTTTAAGACGATGATGTAAAATCCAGGAGGAAAACTCACGACTACCATAAATTCTTTATCCTCTTTCTCCCAAACGGCAATAGCAGAAAAACAACCGTGTGATGAAGGCAGTTGGGTGACTCAAGACAGCAGTTCCCAGTTAGCTGACAGGGTTAACTCAGTTCCTACGTCTTGCTCTCCAACCCTTGCCTGCCTTCACCCTCCTTCCTGTCTACCTTGGTTACAAGTTCTTCAAAGAGAAGAACTTCAATCAGTGTGCAGAGTTTCTGAGCGCAAGTGGCCTTGATGTCATACGGGACCTTTGAGAGCACCAGCCAGTAACACCCCCACCATAACCAAGCAACACTGCACTGGGGCACCAGAAAACCCATACACAGACCCCTTGAAAACTTTTGCACTTCCTTCTGTACTGACTGCAGCAGATGAGGTTACCTTCTTAGGACAGAGAGTACTTCGAAAAATAAATATTTAGCTATCTAATGAACAGATTAAGGCAAGAACTAAGGGGTTTAATAACTTTTTAAAAAAGGAATCATTATACAGTTAAGAAAGCCAGGAGTGATGTGGTTTTCTCGTTTCAAAAAAAAAAAATAAAAAAAATTATCATTATAATCAAGGATGGGACCGTAACACTCAAGTTCCAGACTTCGTTAACTTGGTTAAGAGGCCTTTTGCTATGGTTTAGGTTGCGATATGGCCTGCATTATCTTGTTACCATCAGCAGTTGTTCAGAAGCGTATACAAAATGAGCACACGGCTGCTCACAGTTCAGCTCACATGCCTACACTAAATTTGTTACCTTGAATTCAGCCTCTCAGAAATCTCTTTTGATCAAGAAGTAAAGGACTTAAAATAGATATTGCTAGGTTAATTTGTTCAGATCCAAATTACTTCTGAAAGTTTGCTAATCTTTCGCTTGTGTTACAACTGCCCACAGTTGAAGACAATTTTACATTTGGAGATTCTGCATTTTTTTAAAAACATTTCACATCTGTCATCTAATGCTTAATAAACTCTTAATCAGTAGGCTGCATCCCTGAAATGTTATCCTTCACCTGTAATTTGGAATGTTTCTCATTTAGTATTTTTTCCCCCCACTAAAAATCCTTAAAATAGTTAATTAGCGGGACTGACACAGCAAAAAAAAAATCTTGCTTTCACAATCCATTTGCACTTCTGCAGACTAAGATGTAACAGAAGAAATAACACACTATTGAATATTATTATCTAACACCACAGTGTATCAACAACATACAAACTCTACCCATACATGTTTTAATTCAAGTTAATTTACCATAAATGTTTTAATTCTAACTTAAATTACTGCATTTCCATCAACAAAGGTTTTTCGTTGCCACTGTTTGCTTTTTGTTGGTTTCTTGCTCCTGGAATAAACCCAAGGCATTTCTCTGAAATCTTCAGAAACTCATTTATTTTAGTCTTTTTTTATCTCTACCTAATATCATCAATATTCAATATTCTACCTCTGTCAACCAAAAAAAGAAAAAAAAAATGCTACCATCTTCTCCATTCTTCTCCCAGATGTAATACTGTTATTACCATTTATTCATAGTCTGTTTTCTTCTTGCATATGTCTACTCTGCTGCCATTCCAGGCAAAGACCACTAGGCACTGAGTGATCGAAGAATGAGAATGGCTATATGAATCCCCATTTGGTACGACAGCCATACAGCACTGAGTTTAAAAAAAAAAATATATTTTTTTTTCATATTCCCTCCAACTAAATTGTAAAGTCACCAGATCAGCTCACATCACCGCTTTGGATCTAAAAAGATCTGAAGTGGGACAACAAATAACCCTTAGATACTAAAGCAAGTGACATTCTTGATTAAGAGACATCCAAAAGATTTACACAGAAGATCAACAAGAAGCAGCACATTTTTGAACGCGTACTTAAAACAGGCACTCAGTCTCCCCCATGGAGTTCAATAAGCCGAGCAATTTCTCACCGTCTGTGCATTAAAAGCCGAGGCAAGGGAAAAAGTTTTCTTTACATCTACCAGCAAAAACTGTTTGTGCATACATTGGCCTTTCAGACATATGCGTTCTTACACTTTGTCACTTCAGAGCAGATGTTTAATTGGAAGGAAACGATTCTAAACATCTGTAGCCAACATCTGAGAAGCTGGATGAAGACCACACAGAGCCTTGAGGAAATTAAAAGTGTATGCAATTATGTCACTTCCTAGACTGTGTATTTAGGAGAATTAAAACAATAAACAAAACCAGAAGTTTCAATAGCGAACCTTCAAAATCCTTCCTCTCCCCTCATTTGCATTCCTCTGCCTTAGAAAAAAATTAGTACTTCAAGAGATATAAAGCCCATTAACTGAGTAACCAAGGTTTGACCAACAAGTGACACTGCATCCCCTGAAGGAAAAAAGCAGGTAATGAAAACCAATTAGGTATGAAGCTTTTAATCCCTTAGGAAAACAAAGCAAAACAGAGTAAATATGTCCAAGACGAAGCATTACTCAGACCAAGTGAGTCTCAGGTGTATTGCAGTAACTCTGGTTTAGTGGATACACCTGCAGCATACACAACAGCAGAAGTCTTCCATCAAGAAGAGCCAGGGGGACTGTCTCTCCAGAATCCAAGTCTCTAACTTGCAACATATCCCCCAGACCCGAGTAACTGAGCTGCCTCCTTATTTCTAGTTACAGCTTTCAGAAGCCAGGTTCTTTACTTCACAGGTGTTCAGCTAAGCTTTTTTCTACTTGGGTAGCTGCTGCAGTGGAAAACAGAAAATTACATGGCCAGACAGATGGGTTCCCATGAACAGAAGGGGAGATGGCCGTGAGATTCAGTCCCAGTGATCATTTTGTGAGACCTGTATTTTTCAAAACTGCTTTCCTTAAACAGAGCATCATCTACAGAAATCTTATCGTTTCTAAATTTCTGAAATTCGATTTAAAACTACAAACCTTAAAAAAATTAAGAACATGTTTACATAAAATTACAAACGCAGCTCGGTGTTGCTACTGCCCTTTATAGAAGTCATTTATTAGTGTGCTACACACAGGTAGCATTCCATTTCCCAACCTGAATGTGAAAGTCGTGACATTTTGCATTAGTGCGTATGTGAAAATAAATGCTACTTCACTAGGAAGATCACTGTTTGAAAACTTTAAATTTAATTAGGATCAACACATCAAACCAGCAATGGCTCAGCTCATGCAAGGTTTGTACAAGAGGAAAATGACAAGGTCTCACAAAAATTCTAAGTGGCCAATAAATATGCTTCTAAGTCCACAAAAATCAATCTCTAAAAATGTTCCTCAAGGGGATGCCAAACCTTTTGATCTACTCTCTGAGAGCAGAGAGCTGATATGTAAAATGCAGTGTAATCAGCACTTGTAAGCTATTGGTACTTAGGCATATCAAAAGAACTTGTCAGAAGCTGCAGCCTACACAACTGCTGGAGTGGCTCCATGGCAGAAGTGAAAGCCTAGAGGCCAGTATGGTGCTGTCATACATTCACTCCTATAGCTGACATGCTTTGGCTCGATAGTAAGAATCTTCCTTTGATCTAAACTAAGACTATGGCTTTAAAAAAGAAAAACAACCAAAACCCCAAGGTAGCTCAAAAGAGGAAGATGCTGTTTCACAAGATGCATTGGGGAGGGTAAGACTCCATGCGGTTTGCAAGTCCCCTGGTTTTAAGACTTCTGTGGAAGGCATCTGCTCCTTTGGAATGGCAGGCAGAGCACACCTGACGCTGACAGCTTTATAACAGGTCCCTGGACCATGACACTGTCTAGAAACTTCTCTGTACAAATTGATCTGTAAAGACTGCCAAACTTGCACATCCTGAGCATCAAAAACATATACCATTTCAAAGTGCTGTGGTATCTCTATTTTCTAAGTAGTATATCTGGAACACGGCCTTTCCCTCCAGGGAACAAACCCAAACCCAAGCAGCAAAATTCCCAAGAAAAAAAATACTGTTAAAAGCTCTGTAGAAGATTTCCATTTTTGTCCTGCATGAAAATGATGGGTTTCCTCAATGTGTAGCACATACAGATCTTCTTAAACAGTGGAAAAAAACAACCCCAAAACAAAACCTGAATTAATTGTTATTAATGACCATGCACTCTTTGGTCTCTGATGAGTTATGATAGCCCAGTCAAAGCTGACTCAGGAAGTAATGCAGTTGTTTCAAGAAACAAAATAGCAAAAGATTCAATCTTTGGCAGCTTTTAAACCATCTGTTCCACACTATTTTAATCACTTCTGCTCAGTACAGAGATTATGGGTTTCAGCTCATTTGTGGTGGAAAAACAAAGAATGCTGCATTTTTGGAGCGCGTGGGGGGAAATCCAGAATCCTCCTAACTACTCTGCAACTGGGGTATTTGAAGAAAGCAAAAGGCTTACTGCTTGTGCACTCGAGCGTGATAAAATAACCCTCCCCCCTCCATGAGGGATTCCTCCTGTGCCTTGAAGCAAACACAAACTGGAATGTGCCACACTGACCTGCAAAAAGGGGTATGTGAGGAAGGAGTTCCTATTAGCCACTTTAATATGGCAAAACAATTAGTATAATTCTTTCCAATGCAAGAACCCAAAAGTTCCCATTGCTATTTGTGGTGGGAAATTGCTTATTAATGTGAAGAATGCGTTTCCTCAGCTCAAAAGTTACAGACTTTCCATGACGTTCTTGTAGTACAGGATCAGTAAAGGTAGCAGTAGTAGGTGGGTTGAAGCGATAAGCGCTATCTTGTCTGTAACACAGTGATTTCTCCTCCCTTCTCCATCCTCAAAAGAAGACAAGCAAACGGGAAAGGTTAGTCCCACAGCTAATTCTAATAGATCTTCAGCTAAAAGCGTTCTCCATGCAGGTAACCGGTGGATCAACACAAACACTGAATGTCCCACCGGAAAAACCTTTTTTTTTTTATTCTGCAAAGATTAATTCTCTGTGTTCCCATGATCAATAAATCCCATACGTTACAATTTAATACTGATATCAAAGGAGCAAGTCAACTACATGAAGGTCAGCACAGATTTGGCTAAACAGGATTGGTATGTTTGCTTACCTGGCCTTGGATGACTAAGAGCATTGGTTGGAAAACAAATAAATAATATGTGTTATGAAATTTTTCATTTCTGTTAACAGCTTTCAACCAGTCCAGTGTAAATTCAAATTTAGTGCCTTTTACAGTCATCAAAACTAGCAGGAAATAGAATGTATTCATAAAAATGCTTGATTTTTGCATATCAACAAACCATGCGCAAAAATAAAAATCTAAATATAATCAACAGTTTGTCTAGAGTATAAAAGACATCCAAAGAATATAAGTAATCTGAGTAAGTATCTATTTTATATGTTTAAAATACTCATAGTAAGTGCTATTAAGCTACATTTGTTCTGGTGCAGAATAAACCCCTATGCTTGTAGCTAAGAACGTAGTAACTCCTAACTATGTAAATCAAGGAGGTGGAAAAGATCTCTTGTTTTACATAGATTTGTACACCACTTTCCATCACTGAAGGATCCACTAAGTGGATTCATCATCTCTGATCTCAGCACACTTGGATTAAGATAAAGATTTCCACAGGGAACATTTTCCATACAGCAGCAAATAAAACCACAGTGAGGTAGTTTCCTTCCTCTTTTTTTCACCTTATTGGCCCAGTTTGGGGGCTTAAGCATTCCATCTGGCAAATCCAGCTACTCAAACCCTCTGAAAATCAGGACCACAGTTGAGTATTACATACTTATAGAGGGTGCTGGTCTGAACCAGAAAGGGATTGTAGTGATCTATTTTTAGGACAGAAATGTCACAGTCAATAGTGAGGCACATATCCTGCTTCACTCTGCCCTGGAGGTAACAGCTTTAAAGGTCAGAAAGCAACGCTTTCTGGAGATACTCCACTTTAGCTTCTCTAATAAGAACGTGCGATTAGCCTTTTGAACGAGAAAGTTATTTGCGGATAGCCAGAATGCTTCAGACTGCACAGACCCCACATACAGGTACACTTGGGATGGGTGTTTACCACAAGCACTTAAGAGATTTACATTGTTGTTCTTAAGAGTCCACGGAATGCCTCATGCACTTGCCCTCTGCACTGTGAGTATAAAAGACAGATCGTACCACTTGTTCTTAACTGTCCCTTAACAGCAGCCCCAGACAAAGAAAGGTAATAAAAGGGGAAGAAGGAAGAGTGGGAAACGGATTTGCTCCTCACAGAACTCTCTCTAGTGGTCAGCAAATGACTGTTTTCTTCTTTTCAACGATTGTTTTTATACATTCTCAAATATTTATATTTGAGATGCTTCCAAACAAAGATTTCAAAATCCTCATGCAACGAAGAGACTGCATGATGGCTCTAACAGCCACCCATCATCCCTCGGAAGAATCTAGGGTAACCGAGAATGGAAATCCAGATACCTGCCTGTGAACAAAACAGAGACAAGTCTATAATGAAGCCCCAGCTGTAACTCAAGACCCCAGGTAGCATGCTCTAAGCATAAGTAAATTTGCCCACTTTGGTGATTTTATTACAGGTTGTAACCTGTAACCTGTTAACCATTTAGACAACTTCGACATATAAAATGACTGTGCCCCCACTTTGATCCTTCTGTTATCATCAGATATAGTCTGACGCTTCAAATCCTGTTTAGCATACAAAATACAGAGATAGGACCAAAAAACAAAACCCTAAGAAAATTAGTAAAGGAATATCCTGGTTTAAATTAATTACATCATCATCTTAGGGAGACACATGAGATGCAGCTAAGGAGTACCCTACAAAAAAGATGGAGTTTTTCTTCTACTTTGCTGGCTGAGATAATGTCCAGCAAAACAGACAATTCATAGCATATTCATGAGAAAGCTGCTTGCTCTCACTCCATGCACACGACTTCAGCAGTTGCAGTAGCTGCCCTCACTCTCTACAGGTTATACTTTTGACTTGAGCTGCTACAGGAGAAAGGAGGATAACGTGGGAGACACCTAAGAGAGGAAAGGTGCTGTTTGTCACTGACAGTAGCCCAGCCCTCTCGTTAGAGAAACATCTCTTCTCACTGTTCAAACAAGTGTTCCCTCTCCTTATCTAGCAAAGGGAACCAAGTCAAACTGAAGTTCTGACTTGACTTCCAAGCCACCTGTTAGACCATGCTCGCCAGACTGTGACTGACTATAGCTGCTAACTGGCATGAAATAAATTACAAGATACAGACAAATACTGACTGCGAGGTTACCCATTCTCCATCAAGGCAGCCTGCAGTGGTAACTGAGCACTTTTCCAAAAGCAACAACTTTCAGTCACTACTGGTGAAACTGATGCAGAAGTCATGAGGAGGGAAGGCATTCCATTTATTTATTGAAACCACAAAGATAGGAATACATGTAGTTTTCTACTATCTAAAGCAAGATGATTAAGTCTAAGCTTTAGACTCGAGCAATTACTGGGAAATAGTGATCAGCAGATAACAGGCGCATGCACAAAATGTCGAGTACCTTTTAGAACACAAGTCTAGATTTATTTAGGTCTCTTACTTGCTTTTCTTTTTTGAACTTACTGCTGTTGATAACTTTATTAACTTCCTTTGCAGCCCCTAAGTCCCCATGGTGTGAGTTTTACCAAGTGGAAGAAACCTGATCTTTTGCAGTGCACCTCCCTGATTAATCCCTTGCTAGTACATCAGGGCAACTTTACTGTGCTATTGAGGCAGGGAGCATAGTTAAAAGCTCACAGCCAGCCCCACCAGCTCATTTATGAAACATGGCTCGAATTCCCATATGTGTGTTTCAGTGTAAGAAGTATCGTACTGTCTTTCGCATTCCTACAGGGGAAATTCTTACTAGGCTCTTAATGATTCAAGGCCAACAAATCATGTTATTTATTTAGGTTAGTTATTTAGGACATTATAAATTAAAATAATACATGAAACCAAAGGAAATAACCTTCTTCCCTATGACAAGGATTCTTCATGTAACGCTTCTGTCTGCATGCTTTCTTAATTTCTGGTTTTGTTATGACAGTATGTTAGTAATTTGGCTTTCAGACACTGGACAAAAGGATTCATTTCGTAAGAGTGGCATCAGGAAAAATGAAACTGAAAAAGACTATTGCATCAGGCACAGTCCTGCCACACTGCATAGCATACTGCACAGAGGAAGGGTGCCTAAAGAGTATCACAGACCCAACTGCAATGTTTGAAGTATTGTTAGCAAACACTCTTTAAGAAACTTTAACATATTAACACGTGCCTTCACCATTGTGACTCAAATAAAATGCCAACAGGCAGACCTCAGAAGAACTGATGGAAGAAAGGAGGAGTTTAAACTCCTCCCCATCCACAAAATCATGCTTTGGACCAGCAATACTGTCCTATTATTCATTGGCTCAAAAATACTGATTCAGCAAAGAATTTAAGCATGTGCCTAAATTTAAGCAGTTTAATTAACTTTGACGTCAGTGAGCCTACTTGTGTGCTTATAATTAGATATGTGCTTGCTGAAGCAGAGCCCATCTGAATAGAATTTCGTTGATTTTAATTTGGCCCTTTGTCTTTGCCCCTCATTTATTCTTTGCAGTGACTGAAGGATTAGTGCTAAGGTTCTGATTCAGGAATGCACTTAACTCATCTTCACTGAAACATGCGAAAAGAAGCTAAGCATGTCTCAGAAAATAAGCACAGACCTAAGTTCTTTCCTGAATGATGACAATATCATGATTGAAGAATGATGACAGGGGAGAGATATTTCACTCATTCTGTAAATTGGGTAGCCCAGTCTTTCATAAGTCAAATTGTTTTTTTTTTAAAGACTGAAAATCTTTTCCATTTCTATATGTAAAGAGTAAAAAGTTCTGCTCCACATACTATAAATGAAAGAGCATGAGTAAGCAGCCACTTCACAGAGAAATTAATTTATACATTAATCCTTTTTCACTATTGTTAGTTCTTGCAGTGTGGAGGAGCCTGCTGTAAATGCCTTATTGTTCATTTGAATGATGGCTTCAAGTCCCAATACACGAGATATGTTAAGGTTGCGTAAAAACAAACAGAAAATAATACAGACTTAAATTAAAAAAAAAATTAAAAAAGAAAACTGCATAAAGAATGCTGAGAACATGAACAGCACTCATCCAGACAACAGAAATAACAGTTCAAGTCCCAGAGGTCAAGAGACAGCTAGGTGCCTCCATAACACACACACCAGAACAAAGCAGCCAGATCAAAGCCCCAGCTCCTGCCAGGCTGTTCTGCTAAACACCTCTAGAGGAAAATCTGATATCTTTTAACATGCCCATGCAATTGTATTCAGCACACAGATAGCATCTTGAACAAGCCTTTTAACTCCAATACTTCAGCCCATTCTGGGTTTATGGCCTTTTAAAAGCTGGAATACATGACAGCCATTATTAACTGCAGGGCTACAAGTAAAGGTGGATTTGGAAGGATAGGCACTGGAGGGGGAAGAGGAAAGAGGAAAATACAACGAAAACCAAGAAGTGAGTTTGCTATGGAAAAACACTACAGAAAGACTCAACATAACATAAACAAGGAACCCCAAAGAGTACTGCTGAAGACTCTGCTGTCTATCACAGTCCTCACCTACAAAGCTCACTGCGGGGTTCCCTAATCCTGTGCACCAAGATGCTGCAACAGAGGGTGGGACAACTGTGCTGCAGCGGGGTGCACCGCTAACAGAACGGTTGTCAGGTGCCTGAGCTGCACCCAGCAACTGCCGCAGCACAGGGTTTGTTATGCAGTTTGCATTAATTACACTGGCAAATACACCAAGTAAAATACCAACAGGTCTTTGAAAGATATCCATCAGAAATCCCATTGATTCTGAGATTTTTCAGAACCCCCTTACAACTGTGTGCATGTAGTGATACGGCTTCATTTACTCAAAACCTGTTGGCACACACCTAACATTCTGCTTTCAAAAAAACACAGGAAAACTGTTTAAAAAGGTCCAGCCTCAAGTTACACTGAAGAGAAAGCTGATGATATAAAGAAATCAGCTATCCATCTACTTCATGAGTGTATCTGGAGACACAAGAACAGAATAAGATGATACCAGGTTGGATTATTAAAGCAGTAAGTGACAAAACTAATACAATTCTTTCAAAGCCATTTAGTTTATTAAGATAGGTTGACATATTGGGGTTGAAGGAGATGTAGGAAAAAATTCATTTAGCTAGTAATTTTAGTTATGGGGGTATTATTTGCTTATTAACTTGCACATGCTATAATGAGAACCACATTATTACCTGCAGATCTCATAAAACTTCATTATCCCATTCCCATTACTTTGGATTTTGCATTGCCATATCGTTGGGTTTCCCTGGACACATCTAGATTTTTCATCCTGAAATTTCTCTTTTTACCCTGAGGTTCAGACTCTCCGACACTAACTCATCTGTCTAGAATTTGCCAGCTTTGCAGGCAGAGCAGACACATGCTGTCCTTTTCCTCTGCTCCCATATTGTGACCTCTTCCTTCTTTGCTCTGTATCTTTTTGCTGCATCAGGAAAAGGCACAGACCTATTTCAACTCTTGTCATCTCTATTCTTTTACTGCTTTAAAAACTTCCAAACAACTGCCAAAAGAACGGACACTGTTTAATGTGCAGGACAGATATTTGGTCTGGGCACACTGAAAACACTTAATCTACAATTTCTCACCCTCCTGTGCAGCCAGCAATCAAGGGTTTCTCACCAGAGGAGAGACATTAAGAGTTCAGAAAAGGCATTACTAACAAACAATGCTTCCAGACATTGAACCTTAAAAAGTAATTCCACCATGGCTATAGAAGATAGCCATTTCTGCATACATGAGCTTTCTCCAGCAGAGTCGTATATTTTCAATCTCTCTGTGACCTTTATAGCTTTATTGACCTCATGATAAGTAAAGAGTTTTGGATGGAGAGATGAAAGGCAGATAAAGACATCCCCTATGCAAATAAATACAACAATAGAACAATGATCCCTTACATGCTTTTTTTTTTTCTACCTTTGTAGACTAAATGGCACCTGCAGAATAAATGGTTTCCTTTCATGGGGCAAGGTATGCAATTACTATCTGACTATTCCAAGTTTCCAGTATGTTTTCAAACCTCAGTCCAAACATATTTACTTCACAACAGATACACATATATGCTCATATTCCTTCCAGATCCTCAGCTTAGTTTTATTTTCTTCTCTATAATATTGCCCTCCAGAATGCTTTCTATCATGCAAAGACTGTCACCCATGTATCAGTGTTAACTTTCTGAAGACTATCCTTAGAGGTCACCATCATCCTTCTATAGAGTTTAAGATTATCTGATTAGCCAGTTAAAGTGTAATTCAGTATGGGGCCAGTATATTTCCCATCCTCACTCAACTGAAAACAAAACTCCCCTGAGCTGGAGACTCTGGCTTTTCCACTTTTTTTGACTGAAAGCATATATTTGTCACTGATGTACGAAGATGTGAATTCTACCAGATCAAGAAAACATGAGGAACACAGAACATACTTTCAACTGCAGAAGCCAGGCAGTCTGTAGAGCTGACTGAACTCAAGAGGACTGTTCCAGACACAGCACTTCAGATTTCCCCTCTGTTTTTATAACATCTTCTTCACTGTTTGCTATGCCAGACATTACAATCAACAACAACCAAAAAAAAAGAAAAAAAAAAAAAGAAAAACGCTGAAATGTTCTGCCTATGTAGCTGCTCTAAAATGATGCTGAAGCCCACTCTGCTGTCCTTCACAAGGACTGAGGTCCGTTTGAAGCCTAGCTCCCAGCAAGGGCTCTGCAGGAAGACTGGCTGCTGAACTCCGCTCAGCTGACTTCTTTGCCCTGACACGGGGTTTGGGGTCTCATACTAGAAATGCATTTGCTCAGTTTGAACTGTTTGAATGTTGGTGTGTGTCAGAGGCATCGTAATCAGTAACTACAGGATCCCACTGACCCTCCAGCAGTGGTTTGTTTGATAATCCACCAAACTTTGTGTCACAGGCTTAAGGACTTTGCTTTCAGACATTTTTCCTGTTTCTCATCACAGCTCTCTGTCCCTTGGGGGGCACCGAATGATTCTGTGTGGGGGTTGATCCTGCTTCCACAAAACAGGCAACACACCACTTCTTTCCACCCCTCTGTCAAGACTAAAAGGCAGTCAGTCAGTCCCCAGATCCCATACGAAGCATGCAGCTTCGCACAGTTGTTTTGATATAACCAAGAGTGGTACCGAGGCAGGAACTCCATAGGTGGCAGCCATCACACTGCGCCTGCCACCGCCTTGGCAGAGGAGCTTCTGCCTTCTTTGTCACTGCCAGTTGGGAGCGATAACTGGCTGGAATGATTAAACAAACACAGAATTTGCTCCAAGCAAAGACTTTGTCTTTACCTATTAATTTTTCCACACACAGAAAGAAGAAAAAAAGAATCCCTCTCTTTTGGAAGAATATGTTTTCTTTCTTCCATTCTGACAGTTGCTAGACTACAATGTCAGTCTAGCCCTTCTCCAGCTCACAGTGATGCTCATCCTAGGTATCGGTTGTATTTAGCTAAATTAAGTAAAATTTCAAATCAGAGTTTAAAAACAATTTTCTGTCCTGTAAAGCATGCTAAATCTTGTAACAGAACAGAGGAAGAAGGTATATACAATTTCGGTTCTAACAAAAATCTACCTGAAGTCTTTGCTTTCATTCTCAAGACAGCACAACAGTGACACAACTCCAGTACCTTGTTGCTTTTCCTGTGGTCAAGTCACAGTTACTGTAGTTACAGCTAATTATTTCAAACACACACATTTGGCTGTAATACAAGAACATCTCTAAAGCAAAACCCCCTTACTGCTTGCAATGGCACCTGGCTTTTCAAGGACCACTAGGACCACTCCAACATTCCCAGTGGGAGACGGCAACTGCTATAAATTTCCAACAATTTACATCTCCCAATCTCATTTTAGACCAGCAGTGAGTCATTTTTCTCACTGAGAACCTAGAGGCCTCTCTGGTTCTTTGCCTTAATTGAAATTGCTTCTGTAGTAAATACACTAAGTAATTTCATTTGGTTTTTTCTATGATGGAAAGACAATATCTTCCAGAGTGAGCAAGATTAATGTCATCTGGGTCTGACCAGACAATCATAGGGGAGACTATCAGACAAGAAACAAATACCCTGCTTTGTACGCAGATGTTCAGTGTTCAATTTATCTCCTCAGGAGCAGCCCCTGTTCAGCTTTCTATTGTTGAGTTCAAAGCCCAGTCAGTAATATTTGCATTTAAAAATGTTTAAATTTATGTTTCCTGTGAGAGCTTGCTTTAGAAGATGCTCATTTTAAACCAGTCTGTGAAACTGAAACCTGGGATCGGTGTCTGTAGCTGCAGGTTTAAATCTACAGAGCCCTAAACAAGGCTTTGGGAAATGACAGCACAGGCAGGCACAATTTTAAAATCTGTAACTTGTTCTGTCCATTAAAATCAGTAACACCAACATACTTTAAATGTAGACATTCCTTAAAAAAATAAGGAATATATTTAAGGGGGTTGCATTTAACCATTAAGTTTGATCACATCTTTCATAGAAGCTAACTTTCTGTATGAAATGCTACTACGGCAAGTTTTGCTGAGAGCAAATCTCTGAAGTAGAGCAGATACTCAGTTCATACCAAACAAAAAACCACTGGTTCTTTGCAACAGCGCACACAATAAATCCAAATTCACAATAACAAAGCATAGGTACAACAGAGATATCTATTATACTGACAGATAAAAGAGTCAAAGAGATTTTCTGAGGACTGCACAATACCCATGCATCTCAATACTTGATAATTTTTTCTTTCCAGTGCATTAAGAAATGCTATCTACAAGCCCCGGCCCCAACATCAGCTACATCTTACATCTTATAGGAGCAGAGACACATTCACCATCATAGACCTCTTTCTTGGACTTCACATCCAGACTTTCCTAAAAGCCTGGTTTAAGTTACAAAAGTAAGAGTCAAAAGTACTTGAGTTTCTGGGCTGCTTTTGGCCGGGATATAGTTAATTTTCTTCATGCTAGCTAGTATGGGGCTACGTTTTGGATTTGTGCTCAAAACAGCGTTGACAACACAGGGATGTTTTCATTATTGCTGGGTAGTGCTTACAGGGAGCCAAGACCTTTTCTGCTCCTCTCACAGCCCCACCAGTGAGTGGGATGGGGGGGCACAAGAAGTCAGGCGGAGACACAGCCAGGACAGCCAACCCTGACCGATGGAAAGGATATCCCATAATATATGGCATCGTGTTCAACATATAAAGCTAGGGGAAGAAGAAGGAAGGGGGGGACATGGCATCTGGAGTTACAGTATTTTGTCTTCCCCAGTTTCTAGGTTTTGATTCATACTATTTAGGGTTTTATTATTGTGAAGCTACTAACCTTCATAACTTTGTTAATGGAATCTTATTTATTCCATTTATTCCTCAAGTCAGGTGTTATTGGTAACTGCTACAAAGTATGATTTCGCATATACAGATGTGTCAGGAATAATTAAAAGTATGGATTTATCCTGAAAGTTCATAACAAGACACAAATATCCTTGCAGTTATAATCAGTTTATCAAAAAAATAAAAAGAGAGTATTTACCTCGGCATCCAGAAAACCTGTGGAGGAAAGCTAATCTGATGGTTTTTTCTCACATGTTATTGAAACTGAAGTTGAGACAAAAAGAATCCATAAAATGGAAATGATACAGAAGCCTTATCAAACATGAGCATACTAACCTCTACTGAACTTCTCAGAAAAATAGCACATGTTATAAGGAACAATACTGCATTTGTTTTGGGAATATATTACTTAATAGCTCTCTTCAAATCAATTTTCTGTTTTCTGTGATCTTTATCCTTGAATTCCCTCTCATGAAGAGACACAGACTAATATAAATTAGAACAATCTATGATGACGAATCCTATATGATTCTGATTATTCTTTAACTGAAATTTAAATAATGTATTATATACATAGCACTTATGTAAATACCTTGCTATCAGCATATTTTAGCAGGTATACTTAAATACGAGCGTTAGAGAAGATGAAACACTAAAACACTTATTCAGTAGGACTCCTCCGATAAAAATCTCTCTTTTTAAAGAGAAATACTACATATGACATCTTGTCTACTAAGCAGCGTGTTTCACAGAGTGTCATCTCTGGAGTATTCAGATCAAGAACTTGTTGTTAACAGGCTGGCTACATGCTGCAGACAAACCTGCAGGAATTAGGAATGGATCTGAAATTTTGACCAGTGGAATCCCAATTGTATTTAGGAAACGAACTTGCTGTCCTGGAGCTTGATGATCTGGTCTGCTTGCACAGTTCATGTTTTCAGTCGTTCAGCCCTCCAGCAGCAAAAATGCTACCAATCCCTGTGGAAGTTGCTATGTTACTGTTCTCATCGCTGGACTCCTCACGAACTTCTTTGAATGCATCCAAGACACACAGGCTGATAAAAGAGCAGTGCCAGTGAGGTACATTTTGATGCACTGCAGCTCAAAAGAGAACATGTTAAGGACTGCATGCTGTAAGCTGAGAAAAGGTAACTTGTAAAGGGCAAATGCCGTTCGGAAGAGTTTGCTTTCTTCTCTCCATGAATATATGTATGTTTTCACAGCTGCCTCCCTTCTTACTTTCCATTTGTGACTTACCTCAAGTTCAGAGGGACAGATATGTTACTCAAAACAACAACAGAAAATAAAACATCAAAATTCACACTAAGACTAAGCTCTAGTCTGTCTCTATCACCATATTTTCAGTTGCTCTCAGCACATATGGGATCCCTGAAGCAGAAGACAGAAAACAGTGATAGAAATCAACAGAAATCTTCTCTGGAGAATGCCAGTTCCAGTCCAAGTGAAAGTGTGTTGTGCACACTAGGAAAATATACTGCCCAGGAATCAATCACATGATGAGCTAATTCTCTACACACTTCAAATCAACAGCAAAGTGAGCATTCAGGTAAGTACCAGCCTCATGAAAATCTAAGGCACAGACTAGGAAAACAGCAGAGCCAGC
The DNA here is from genome assembly GCA_035590215.1 of Microhierax caerulescens. Lineage (NCBI taxonomy): Eukaryota > Metazoa > Chordata > Aves > Falconiformes > Falconidae > Microhierax > Microhierax caerulescens. The sequence continues at coordinate 43,826,347 of JAVJGJ010000062.1, forward strand.
TTGTTGCTATAGTTGAGTCTCCGCAATTTTCCTAAGTGCTACAGTAAAGGCATTAGTGCAAAAATGTTCCAACCTGGCAACTGACTTTTACTGCTACATCTTGCAAAGTCACAATTGGTTACCGACAATTAGTAACAAGGACCTGTCAAATGTCAAAAAGAACAGGCCAGATAAACCACCTCATATTTTGGTTAACCAAAATAAAGAGGCAGCAGCTTGGCCGTGCGACCTCTGTTATAAACATTGGTGTTCCAGTGTACAACAGAGCAGTGAATGCCAAAAAGGAAGTGAATTTCCATTCCAGCAAAACAGTATCTATCTACACAGATATGTCATGAGGCCCGAAAATTTACACTAAAGATGAAAAGAAATTGCCAACCCAAGGATAAAAGTCTGACATAAGTATGACTGTGTTTCTTCCAAGAGTAGAAGGAAGACCAAATAAATGCATCAGTAGCAGACACCTCAGAGGAAGGGAACAAGAACAGCTTGATCAAGTAAGGCCCAGTGGGGAAGAGCATCTTTCATTCTGTGGGTTCTTCAGATGCTCCACCGAGACGTTTGAGAGCTGACTCCTGACAAGTCTGTTGAGTGCCAAGCTGGCCTGACAGAGGCTAAAGATAGAGCAAACTGCAGATCTTTTAGAGTTCTGATCTGAGTAAACAAATAGAACTGAGACAGAAGGTGTATTATTATCCTTGCTTCAAATACGTAACAGTACAAAACAGAGAGCAAAGCAGCCAAGGGCACAGTGCAAGTCTGTGTGAAGAGCTGGGAAGTGAACCTAGAAAAGCACCTGAAATGTAGTCAGTTTTCTGTATCAAAAGCTGTTTCAGAAGGTAACAGCTGAAAGAAAACGATGCCTTTATTTTAATGAAGAGTGTCAAGTGGACAGTTTTAGGGCACTAACTAAGCACCAATGGATCAGACAGCTGCGTGGAAATGTAGCAAGAATTTCAGACTACACAGATAGAAAGTTCTTAAGCAGCTTCCAACTACATCAAGAACCACATTATACGGTCAGTTCATATGTTTATTGAGTTTTATCTTTAAAGGGCAGTTTTGATTTTTCCATTTTACTTTCCTCTGCTCCCTCCCTCCCTGCTGTCATTCTAACTGAAAACCTTTTTTAAATGCAACTGCCAAATAGTTCAGAATTCCCCCTTTATTCCAGTAATATATTCAAATTTACACCTATATGTTTTTGTGCCAACACTGTCCTGTAGCTTCACTGCTCTTCTTGTTTTAAGTTATTTGGTAGTATTTACATGCATTTCATAACTTTGCTCAGCTTTCATTTCATGAACAAACCAAACCAATCTCTTCTGCTCTGCTCTCAAAGCTACTACTTCTTATCAGCCACTTTCCTAAGTACAGGTACAGCTTTTGTATTTCTTCTACAGTCATATGAGACCATTTTGACTTGACTGATTTGCTGAAAATCTTTGGTGTGAGGCATGAGACTGACAATTCATATGCTATTTCTTTCCAAATTCAGGCAAGTCAATCATTTGGTACCTTCAAGCTGGAGGGATGCCATCAGCCTTGGCTGTAGTAATTTCCGTTCTATACTTGTAATCCTTTTAACTGCCTCGCTTCACCTTGTCTCCACAGATACTATGAGCATTATTATTGGAAACTTAGGCAAAGTGTTCATCTAGCTTTATGGTCCCCATAATCAAGAGGTTATCCTTTCAACCTTTTCCTCATTCATACTGCAGCCTCATTTTTTCTCTACTTTTCTGTCATTTCTATAAGCTTGATTTGGTAAAATACCAAAATACACTTTGCCCAATCCATACTGTTGCTTTAAAAAGGCAGTAAAACATGTTAGTTGATATACTCTGACCAGAACATACCTTAGGTCTCAGTATCTTGTCCAGTGATGTTTTATCACCACCATTTGCCAGTGCTCTCACTGCAAATACTTTCATTAACCTGGAGTCCAATTTATTCACAGCTGTGGTATCATATCTACTAAGAGCAGCCCTATTATTTTAAAGTTACATTACAATGATCAAAGCTAAACAAAACATGTAAACCCCTCAAATACCATAAAGTTTTAGTTTATGCTTCATATAAAATACAGATTATGAACTAATACTGCTCTTGAAAAGTAAAATCAAAATCACACCAGGCAGAGCTTAAGGGACTGAAAACAAAGCAGTATCAAAAAGGGGCTGCTATCTCTGCTATCAAACATCTAACACTTAGCTGCCCATCCAAACTATCACAGCATTTGTTTGCTGTAGCTTCTCAGTGATTGCTAACGTACCTGCCCGGGGGGGGGGCGGGGGGGGGGGGGGGGGGGGGGGGGGGGGGGGGGGG
>JAVJGJ010000062.1:43845067-43869324 GCA_035590215.1 Microhierax caerulescens
TGCCCCCCCCCCCCCCCAAAAAAAAAAAAAAAAAAAAAAAAAAAAAGTTGACTCTGGAAGTCACTTGGCCAGAACAGACTGCCTACAATACAACACAGAGGACAGGAAGCACTGCCACAGAGGGAAGGTACATACCGTCAAACAACCCATCAGACTCTGCTCAAATGGTCTCTGGAAGGCTCTGGGGTCTCCACACCAGTCCAGGAGCTCTGTTGCTGCATTATGGAAGTTTGCAGGGTTCTGTAAGTGCTGGAAAAGGAAGATGAAGCCATGTGGTAAGTAACATGCACAAGGGCTGACATAGTCTTTCCTCCATCACATTAATGCAAAGTTTGGAAACTGGGAAAAGCATATAATTTGGAAGCAAGACCTTAAACTGTACAGTTAACAAAGAAAATCCTGCCTCATTCTTATTAATACTTACGCAGCTTTTCTTATTTTTTGATATGAACTCATCAGTTAGAGGCAAGCTGTAGCTGAAATACCAGAACTTTCCTGCATTCCTTCCTCCATAACATTACCTCTCCCACATGCAAATCATAACAGATTCTACTTGGAAATCAAAAGTGCCTGAGTCCAAATTGAGGGAAATCTCAGTCTTCCTTTCAAAGTCTTTGCCTTGGGCTTATGCCCCATTGCCAGGACATGCCAGCTCAGCCATGCCTTCCAACAATTGAGACTTTCATCTCTGTCTGCCAGCCAGGAGGCAAAAAGCCTCAGAAAACACCAGTGACAGAGCAAAGCACGCTTACTATACTGATCCTTTCTAGGAGTTTTGGTTCCTGTTCATCATGATCTATCATCATGAGCAATTTGGATGATTAACTTCTGGATGATGAGGAATGGAGGATTATTTCTTGACTAAAGTGTGGTGGGATACTGCCATGACCAAAAATGTTTTCACATGCACAGAAAGCACATGGAAATTTCAGAGTGAAATCCTACTTCTCCTAAAGAGGTTGGTACAATTTTGAGAGAAAAATCTGGTTTTGTTTTGAAATTTGCATTGGCAAAGCAATTTTAAAACTGCTACATTCATCTCAGCATTTGGCCTGAACAACCTGTAGGTCCTGTTTTTAGAGGCATTTAGCAAACTTACTTGGTAATATTACTCATAATGCCATACCTCACTGTGTTACACTGACAAAATATTCCAACATTTTAGCAAGAGCAGAGGGAGGGACAGGAAAGAAGAAATTCAGTTTACATGAATAATATTGCTACTAAATTCTCCAGTTCTGGTGATGCTACATGTTTCGATGAAACTCCAGAAACAAGAAGAGTGTATTCAGGAATTGTTGGTATCTTTTTAATTAATTGTTTTATAATTCTTGGGATTGCTGAGAAAAAAAAAAAACAAAAAATGAGATGAGCATTTAATCTGGAAGGCACAAAACCCAAAGGCATCATTTTAAAAATACATCATTATTTTTGAATCAGTTGCATAATTTGGGAAAACATAACTGCTCATTTCTAAGCATCTGGATTAACAATAATATTCACAACCTATTTTTTTTTCGTCTTGTCCCCTCATCCATGAGAAGCTGCATATATTAACTCTACCACAAATGAAGGGAAGAAAAACTCTTCCCATGGCAGGTTTTGAGGAGTTCCCAGTCTGTGAGCTTTTGGATCACATTACTGTCATACTTATTCAATGAAGGCTCTTGGTCAGAGGCCTTGTTTAACAAGAGATGACTGACATGTGGGGCACAGATTTTTAAAACAATAGCAGAATTTGAAAAAGCAGACAGGCATTATGCGATGTGGTTTTCTTCCTCTGCTCTACAAACATGGACTACAGCTCTTGCTATCATCCATTTTGATAGCTTTAGCTAGGCTGCATTTCCAAACAACATTTCTTAGCTAGCTGAACACCTAGTTGCTGGAGGAGTCAAACTGTTGCATATACAAATTAAAGAAAAGAATCCAAGTAAATAAACATAAGACTCATCCCATGAAAAGACCCAGCAATTTGGGTTATGAATCTTCTAAGCAAAATGGCAAAGGATGCCTTTTTGAAGGCTTAATTTAATCCTCCTAAGAAGCGACTGCCTGACACCAAATCTCTCAGTGTATCCTGCTCCTTCCACACAACACTGTCATCTGCAGGGGAAACAGAAGCTGGTGCAAGCCCCTCTACCACAGCACATGTAATCTTTGCTACTATCAAATATACAATTTCCAGAAGGCAAGGCAGGTGTGTAAGCTGGTGAACAAATTGCACCATGCTGAACACATACTGCACTGGTAGGACAAAGGTCACCATAGGGACCTGTCTCCATAGGGAAAATAACCCAAATCAAAACCCCCTTCCACACAGAAACAACGTAAGGAAAAAAATCACTGAAAGCTACTCAGTTCTGTACTTGAAATAGCCTTTAATAATCCTTCCCTCCTTGTGAAGTGAATTGATATCCACTGATGAAAAGCCCTAAATAAGAACTAGATACTATTTATTTTCACCAGTGTTGCCGCTTGCCAGCTACGCACATAACATCTTCCACTACCACTTACAATGAAATCTCCCCATTGAGAAACAGCCATTATACTTGAATCAGAACAATTTTGATAGGTTTAAGCTAACAAATAAAAAGCAGCGCAGGACCTTAGCCATATGCTTAATTTTCAGTTTAGCACCACATAATGCCAATTTCTACTTACTATGGCACCACTGAAAAACAGTACCCCTTTCCTAGAGTAAGGGTCCAACATAAATTAAAATTGCACTTCCCTGTGGAAGAAAAGGCTCCTTTGATTGCCTGTGTCAATGACCTCAGCGACTTAACTGTTTGTACTGCAACGCTCCATCAAGTTATTTCACTGTATCGTGACCGAGCACTGAGGCACACTATCATAACCCCCTTCTTAAATACAGAGGAGATACTGAAACCTGGCCTTCTTAAATGCAACTACACAACTGAAACTAGCTGAGAAACTTGTTGGGCAAGAACAGCAAATTTTATTAGTTCCATTACAGGCTAAAAAGCCCTGAACAAACCTTAAGAAAGAGTTGTCAGAATACCAGTGGTTTCCATCTCTGTGGAGTGGATTTGAGTAGTTTCTGGGAGATGAGAAAAGCTGGGCTTGTGGGGACACTTCTTGCAAAGTCACACACAGTTCTGTCTGGGACATACTTCTCAAGTTTTCTGACTTTCTTAATATTTTAAAATTAGTATTAAATTTTAAGTAAATCTCCTCCAATTTTTATTTTTCAGATTACAGAGGGAAAAGTCACTTTTGTGGAAAACAAAGAGAAGATCCACCATGAACCAAAGCATTAAGGCAGGTGCAATTCCTTCCCCCAGTTAGGCAAGAAGACGTTCCAAATGCCTACTGTGATTTTTTTCGTTTATTGACAGCATAAACACTGTAGCCGGGGCAAAAAGCCCCAACGTCATTCACATCCTCACAACAAAAAGCCTGCTTGGGAAGAATATTACAGCTACTATATTCATTGACATGAAATTAAAGAGATTTTTTCTTAACTCTTGATCCAAGAACAGAAGTACAAAACAAAGCTTATGCCAGATCCATCCATCAGCTTTGCTGTGAAGCATTTCCCATGCATGGCTTCATCCTCTTCAGCTGAAATTATTGGCAGCTTTTTGATAGAAGCAAGGCATGTGCCCGAAAAGTCTAGTCTGAAACTGCTCATGTAAACAAGGAAAAAAAATAATCAAAATCACCTCATTAGACAATTTAGAAGAAAATGACAGTGAACCAGATCTGGCTGTGACACACCCTGGTGTATCTTCAAAGCTGCTAGTGAATGGCCACCTAACCCACCATGCTTGCAAGCAATCATGTTTTCAACAAGTGGAAAGGATTTGTATGAATAAAATCTGAAGCAGAGATGAACAAAGCCAACAAACAGAATTAAGTGGTTATTTACCAGATTGCTTTCAGTGTTTCTTCTGCTTTTTAGAAGGCTGTTAGTGAAACATGACAATGTCTATTATTTAAAAACCTAAGAAAATCTTCAGTGTAATACTTTATAACTTCAAAATCCTAGTATTTCCTTAGTCTGAATGGAACAGAAATTACACAAATACTCGATGCATGGGAGGGTATAATTATTGCAGGCATCACCAGGTGGTGCTTTGAAGAGAGTCTCTCAGAGTAACTTATTTTTGGTCTTGGAAGGAATGCTGTGATCTTTGTAGCTCTTCAATTAATAGTCTGGTTCAGGGGGATGAAGAAAATAGCAAAGCACTTTGCTCTCCCTTTACTATGTCCAACAAGAGTGAATTGTAGCAGCAAAGCCCCTTTCTGAGCGCTGGGGTGACATTTGGGCTGGATTCCGGGGAAGGCAGGAACATCTCTGCTATTCGTGACCACCTCCAGCTTAAATGTTTTATTTACATAAAGAACAGACCAACTGATGTAAATTAGAGTGGGCAGATGGGCAGAGGATGCATGCAGAGGTACACTATGACCCAAGTTCGTTAGGTTTCTGTGTTAGTTAGTGCTGTGTGCCTGTTCCATGGTTTGCTGCTGTATAGTTGCCTGGGCAGGGGGAACAACATTCCCACAGGGAGTTATATAAGCACAACAGCCGATATGTGCAATTTTTGGTGTAAGCATTTCAAAATACAGTGACTTCTTGAAACTGTTAGTCCCTTCCAGTTAAACAGTGATCAAAAAGTCTTGATATGTAATAAAACTCTGCAATAGGCTCAAAAGTAAAAGCTCCATCCCACATAAGAATTCAGGCCCTGAGACTAAAATAGGCATATCTAATAAAGATCTTATTTTTTAAAGGATACTAAAGCGCAGTTGAGTACTTTCAGTCTACACACCCACACCAAAGTGGGTGCAAACCACTTCCTGCAACCAAAGACTCAATATGATTTCAGAGGCAGAAACCAATTATCCACACTGGAGCACGGCAAGGACAACAGCCTTATCTCCTCTAAATATAAAAGGCTGCAACCCAGATGTACAGCGATGTATCTTAGAACAGTCTAGTAGATAACAGAAGAATAACAGTCAAAATTAAGAGCAATTACAGAAGGTTAACGTTATCTCACACACACACATCAAGAAATCCTAACGTGACAGCAATGCTATGGAAAATGAATCATTTAAATATGGAATCCATATGTTCCAGTTTTTTTGCTATAGAAAACAAATGCAGAATTCCAATTTACAAATAACACATCTCCAGTGGAGGTTTTTTTTTCTCTCTTTTCTGCAGAATACATCAGACTGAAGGCACAGACCTAATCTGCCACGACTTAACCTATTCAAAATGAGATGTCATGCAAATAAGTTTTTGAGCAGCAAACTGCTTAACTATGCTAAACAAGTTATTGCATTTATTTACGTGATGTCGCACCAAATTATGAAGGCTGACTCAAGTTGTCTGTTTATTTTGCCGAGTTACGTCTGCTCTGTGTCTCACTCCTTGATTTAATTGAGCTGCTGAAGATAATATAACTTATCACACAGACACTATGCCATGTTGCTAGATTCTAGGTTAATTAACAGTAGCCTACAGTCACTGAATTTCTCACATGGTTAGCCACTTGGACCCTGTCTACTGTCTAGCTTCACTAATCAACGAGTCTGGGAATTTTACATTAGCAACAGAATACACCAGCAACACAAGGAGCTGTTGACTGCACAGAAAAAGAAAACAGCTAGATGGTAGGTAGCCTTTTCTCCACTCTGAAATTAACCGCTTCCTACACACCATGTGGCAGGGCTGCATGCTTGGCAAAACTTCTGGTACTCCAACTGGGGAAATTAAGTCCAGGAGGCAGCTGCTTTTCTGCAAGACAGAAAGCTAAGGCTGCTGTTCCTCAAGCACTGCCAGCTAACGCAAGCACCAGCAGCTGCCAGCCCTGAAAGGCTCCCACCTCCCACGGCTTTACCTTCTCCTGCCTGCTCTCCTCCACGGCACAGGAGGACACATGGCTGCATGGTGAACTAGCCTCATTCCAACACTAGTAATTTCAGTTGCACTGGCTCTCCGAAACGGCATGCGGTGCAGCTCCTTGAACCTTCGCACTAACAGGGGGATAGAAGCAGTGGGTGCCACCAATGGCAGGCCACTCAGGAGCTCATGGCAACGGTCACGAGTTATATATAGCACATCATCTTTTCATGCCAATACTGGAATGAAGTTGACCTAAAACTAAATGCACATTTTTTTATATGTGCTTACTCTTATGGCAGGCTGCACCCAAGAGCTTCTTCCCCCACCCACCTACTTCCACCACTTTCATCAGACCACACTTGCTGCTCTGCCCACCAACTAACCTCCCACACACTGATCTTCACTCATCACTTACAGTGAGATTCCCCACGTGACCACACAATCATTAGACCTGACTCAAAGACAGTGGCAGCAAACTAAAGGTAGGCTGGGAAGGTTCAGGACTCTGCTCTCAGAAGCCCACACTTTGGATTAAATGCATCATGAAATTTCTCCCGAAGGTGGAGCTATACCATCAATATCAGAGGAAGACAGCTAAATTCACAGCATCAATCAGGGGTCCTCAAACTTTTTAAGCAAGGGGCCGGCACGTGGATTAAGTGGCGGATTAAGTGGCAGGCAGTCATCTGAGGCTGCTTGGTTTCCCCCCCAACCCCCGGCAGGGGAGGGACAGGGGGGTTCTGTAAATACCAGGAGCCGGATTAGGGACCCCGGGGGGCCGTATCTGGCCCACGGGCTGTAGTTTGAGGACCCCTGGTATAAATACCCCTCCTGCCTCACAACACCCCCCCCCCTTTTTAAAGTAATGGTACTTCAATTATTTCAACCTAGAGAAACATTGTTATTAATATTCCTCATTATTCTCCATAAAACACAATGCCTACCGAGAGAGATGCCAAAAGGAAATAATGATTTTTAGTGTTCTGATATTGTATATATTTCCTCTGGGGTTAACCCCCAGACTCCAGCCAATTTATTGCTGGTTTAGACAACAGGTTCATCTATGCATTCTGCAAAACCTTGCAACAGGTTCAGACTCTCAAGTGATATAAAAACCCAGTGCCAAATCCATCTTTTCCAAATGATGAGCCAGATATTCAGCATGCTGTAAGTTTTGTGTAGACCTCATGACACCTGAAATGCACGTATACAGCTCTGAAAGTTCAGGTGATCTGCTTGCTATTTTCAGCTGCTGGCATGCAGGTTTTCAAGCCTTTCTCTACAACAATGGAAGTTAAAATTCTCGTATGGTTGTAAAATCTAGGAATTTATAAGCAAACCAAAACATACAGCAGTTATCAAACTTTATATATAAAAGTAAGGATGTTCAAAACTATTAATGCAGAAACCGCGGTTCTGTTGGAACTAAACCAACTGATACTGGCTGAGGAAGGAGCTGACCCACTTTTCCAGGCCTACATGGCTTTTCTAACCGTGATGCATACCTGCTCTGACCCTTGAGACACAGAATATGGTCTCCAGGTGATTTTGGCAGATTTTGCCAGGCAAGTCAGACTTTTTTTTTGTCTATCTTAATATGAATCCAGACATGCCTACAATCACACATAATGAAAATGCACTATTTATTTGAAGGGGGAGGGCAAAGAGGAGAGTAGGCAAGAAAGGGAGCTGGAAAGGGAAGGGACACAGAACAGAAAGAGATTAGTTGCCCTTCAACTGAAACAACCCAGAAGTGGAATTACTGTGGTCCTGCATCTTGGGCAAAGGGCATTCAGCTCCCAAAGGAAAACTAATCACCTATCTAAAGAATGTAAACAAGATTCCTGGTCAGACACCCTTGACACAGTGTAACCGTGGGGAGACAAGGCTGGTCTCTGTGAATTACTCAGCGCAAAAGTATGTTCCCACTAGACCTAAATTTGATAGCTCACTCAGCACCATAAGTAAGCAGTAGAGGACCTGCATAGAGGGTCATTTGCTGTCATACATTAATCGGGCCTTTATTACTTTAAAACCTGAGCAGGCCCCATGAGTGAGCCCAACCACGAGCCTCTCTCCCCCTTCTATGCACAGGCCTCTTCACATCCCCACCCCCCAAGAATGCTCTCTCCCTGGCATACAGAAATGCAGGACATTATCCAAGGATATGCTTAAATATAGAAAATCCTGTAACCTGAAATAGGTCATTTCTCCGTTTTGATTTTTTTTTTTTTTTTTACAGTCAAGTGTGATTATACAAAGACCTTATCCACAAGCAGCCATACCCAGTACATTAAAAACTCATCCCCAATGAAGATGCAAAACAAATGGTCTTTTTCTTTTTCAAGAGCATAGAGGGGAGTATTGAGCTATTTTTCGTCTTTTGGGAGTGTGATTTTTATTTATCTGGATATGGTTATATATAGTTCAATTCTCTACAGTCCCCTTCAATATCAAAGATTGTTTTATTTATCAAAAAATTAAAAGGCTCAAGCTGTGCATTTTGTATTCAGATAATCCACCCCCTCCCAATTTAGTGTTTGCGAGATTGAGAGATCCCTAATTAATAGAATTATCTTGCACTTACATGGCTCATTCCATCGGAGGCTTTATAAATATTTTATTAAGCTCACATTTTGAGAAGTACTAGATACACTGAGAGAGAGATTAAACCCATGTTGGCCATGCCTACTTAGGAAAGAAAATGAAAGGGAGTCACCTTTGCCCCATTTGTCCACTACAGCTTCTTTTTCAAAGGAAAACAGTAAATACTGAGCAAAGACCAGCACACCTCTTTATCAGATGTTCTAACTACATGAAAATACCAGGTAAGATGAGCAGGGGAGTCAACACTAAAGACAGAAGATCACATGCTAAACAACTGAGAAAAAGAACAAATAAAACCCAGAAGCATTACTGAACTACCAACCAAGCAAGCTGCCCAGTTGTGAGCTGGATGGGAACAAAACCTGTACTAATGCAGATTTCCATAGATGTTGCTCTCATACACTTTTAGTAAAATTAACGTGTGTGTATAAATCAGTACTGGTTTCAGAAAAGGTGAATGCCTGGTAATTGAACAGCCTTGTTCTGCTGCCTGGACCTCCTGTACCATGAGCTCTGTGAGGAAGATCACACATCTATCTGCATGTGCTAGACGAAAAGGGAAGATATTGCAAACTTGGCTTGTCTGTTAGTTTTATAAAAACGTCAAGAGATTAATTCAACATCCTGATTCTCGCCCTATACACAGAAGCTAGAAGAGTTAAAATAAGAATCACTCCCTAGCTCTGCTGATGGAATTACATCACTGCTTTCCTGCTCTGTACCTTTCATATATACGTAACTGCAGTATATTTATGATATACTTTGCTATAACTTTGTGGTGTATCAGGGAACATGCAGCAAATCAAACTTCTTTTGTCATAAACCAATCTACTGTTGTTCCACCTCACTCTCCCCTGCCCAGGAGGAAACTGTGACTTAGGGGTCTAAAGGCTGTGATCCAGACCTGAGTGAAGATGGAATTTGGCACGCTGGTGGCAGTATGTCTTTTCGTTAATCTCTTGATAGTTTGTACAACAGTAGCCAGTTCAATCTTTGTACCATTCTTACCACCAGCACCTGGACTACTGTCATGACAGCTGAGAGCACTGAGAACAGCACAGTTTACCAAAGACTCAAAATAATCAGAGGGCTTTGAATTGTATGTCCTTAATCACTCACAAACAGTGATTTTATCAGAAAAAAAAGTCAAGGAACAAAGGTACAATTGTTTGTTCTTTCTCTAAGGCCATGCTCAGTGATGCAAGGCTCCATTCTATCTTTAAATTTGTAACTACAACTCAACTGAATTATGAAATCAGTTTGCCTAACCAGTTCACTCGCTCTTCTTGGCAACTGTAACAAGCCATTTTCCATTAGTATCTCCCAATCACACCATGCTAGCATGTGTCTACAGATGTGACTAAGCAACCATGCTGAGGTTTCTTTAGCTTTATCATTCCACCAGACAACACCATGATACAGAAGCTTTCTTAATGTCCTCATGATTTTCAGCCCATAGTTTTAGTCCTAAATATCTCAACATACCAGGGAGCTAATCTTCCCAAAGCAGTGGCCATGCTCTTTCCTCTAGAATACTATTACATTATTAGAATACTGATCTAAATATTTACTTAAACTGTTAATGTTTTTTATTCATTAAAATAGGCTTACTTGTTCCAGACTTGTTTACCTGCTTTCTTAAATATATATATATATCCTATCTTCACAATGTCTTTTAGTAGAAGACAAAGGGAATGATACAGGCAAAGTGAGGCATCTATGTAAATAATTCTGTGTTATGAATCACTTAGTAATTGGAGAAAAACTCACAGAGTTTTGAAAAGTTTGGGTCGGTAGGTTTTTTCATGCAGTTCTTACCACATCAAGGTGTTTTAAACACATTGCTGATATATTACAACATCCCTTTACTGGAAGATTATTGTCAACAGTGTATCCTTTAAAGAGAAGTAACACTACCCAAGAGTATAAAGTGAGTTGGTGGTAAGGGGAGAGGGGGAAGGCACAAAAGCACTGACTCAAATTCTGCTCAAATTATATACTCAACCAACTTAAAAAAATATTTAAAATAAATACATCTATTAATTTTCTAAATTTCAGGAGAATACATACAATGATTTTGAAAAATAGCCAATAGCCTTCTTACACTCAAACAGCAGGACATTTGTTTGATATATTTTGTTTTCCAATTAATTTTTTTTATTATTTTTTTATTTGAGTAATTTACTTAGTCACTGATTGTGCTTTTTATAGCACTTTTAATCAACTGACTTAATCTTTATTATTTTAATCTCTTAATCTACGCAGAGATAAAATCTCAAGGTGACTATTTCAAATGACCACTATGTGAACTGATACCACCATGGAAGATGTAAAATTCACATGACCTATTCTCATGGGTCCTACCAGGCAGCTAGACATTGCTGAGATATTTCAATGTCAAAAGGAAAAATGCTTCCCCATACCTCTTCTTTACTTGCATGAGCTTACAAAACTGCCTGCAGCACATACTTTGTGACCTGCCTATGTACAATGTTAATGGCTCTTCATAAGAAGCAATATGGAGTGAACACCACCACTGAGGAGACTTTTCCTTCAGATGATGGTAGAGGTCTGAAGAGTTGAAGGCTTTCAGTATTAACTGTACTATCACCACTACAAACAACTTTTTAAAAACACCTTCTGCTTTTAGAAACAGGTACAACAGTCCTTATGCGCAAATGCTGTGTAAGTCATGCCTTTGTTATGGATTTGCTGTTGCACTAATGCACACAACGGAAAGAACTCTAGTGAGCATGTGTATGCATGAAGGGAAAGGCAGAAATGGCATGACAGAAGCTGGAGAAATGTTGCCATTTATGACACGTTTGCTGCAGAGTTTGACCCCATGTAAAGGACTTCCCATATTCCTCTGACACTGAGGTGATATGATGGATCCAACTTACAGATTGAGAATTTTCAAATGTTCATCCTTTATTTACCAATCAGCAATTTTAAGCAATAGGTCAGATTAGCTAGTTGCACAGAAAAGAATAAAATTATTCTAAATACTATGGGTACTAGAAGTTCTAAGTGTAAGTTTAAAACATATATATTTTATTTTTTTAAAATGGTTAACAATACCAGCCCTTGAGGACAGTTACTGCAGTGAAACAAGCAGCCAAATTGGGAAGGAGAGAAGTCTACCCACACCGACTTTACCAGCCCGTCTCAAAAGATGAAGGGTTTTATTCCACCCACTGGAATCTTGTCAGATAAACAAGCCACCCATATACTGCAAACATTGAGAAGGTGGTTTTTTCCCCCCTCGCCTCCAGAAGTGCTTCTAGCACTTTGCCTCTTTGCTCTTTCCCTTGTGGCTTTGACGCCTGAGCCAGAGCAGTCCTTACCAGGATACAGGATCTAACAGGCCAGGAATGTTGATTGACAAGTCTCTAAGTGGACTAGAGGAGCCAGGAAAGCTGGTCTGCTGTCAGTTTTTCCTAAACATACTTAACTCCAGCAGAGGAATATTCCAACAGACTGAGCACAAAAGCAGACAAAGAATTTGCAGCTATGGGTCTCAGGGAAAAAAAAACAACAAACAACCCCCAAAAAAAGCAAAAATATAGCCTCTAAGACAGCTTTGATGGACCATTCAACCAGCACTTGAGGCCATTGAATGTCTTTTTATGGAAAGGAAAGGTTGTTTTCACCATTAGCCTGACTGCTATATGTTATTTCATATTTAGTAGCTAGAAAAACCTGTAACGCTCATATGAGCAACAATCAAAAACCCATGTATTCTAAATAAATGCACCCTTCATAGGAATACTTCTCATTTTCAAAGTTCTTCAAAGAATGAAATTTTCATGAAGCTGTATTAAAACTTTTTCAGCTGTAATTTCACACCAGTCCATATCAACCAGTCCTAAATATATTAAAAATAACCCGTTTAGGGCTGCTGAGCATTTACATGACTCTGCAACAATAACACTGAAGAGCTGAAGAATTAGTTCAGATATTTCGGATCTTAAATACTAACAGTTATGTAAATACACAAAGAATTGTTTTTCTCTGAATTGCAAGCAACCAAAAACCCAGTTGCTGAATGATGAAAGAAATGGGCCTGCCTGTTTCCTATTTGAGCAAGAAAACATCAACAAACCCACAGAGCAATTACAACTTCTAGCATATCTCTCTGAATAGCTGGGTAGGCATTATAAAGCATCGCAACTGCAGCAATTCCACAAGCTTTCTTGAAGGGAAGAGGGAATAAATGCTAATCTGTTTCTATAAATCAGCTACATGATGTGTGCTGCCAATTAAGTGGATTCCCTGGGCAAGTCAGCATCATTTGATGACGTTGCTCAGTGTTGTCCTGATGTACCATGACACAAGCAGCAGAAACAACCTCCTCTGTTCCCACCACAACCAAATACTTCTGACAACAAAGAGTCTTTCCATACTTCCCTTCAACCTGCTTCTAAAATTTCAGCACAGCTTTAGGATGTACCCTGACAATCCTCCTCAGAGTGGCAGGAAGGCACCCATGCACCTATTCTGAAAGGGGCAGCTTGCCTGTAACTTAAATACAAAAACATTTTCTCCATCTTTCTCCTTCTGAGAATTTCAGAAGAGACATATAGAAATCTTGCAAAATAACAGCAAACAGAGACAACAGATGGTAGAGGTCCCTAGATTTAAAATGGCTTTAAGTGGACCTGTCAAGGGTGAGAGCAGAGAGTTGTCACGCAACCTACTGGTATTAATGGTATTTGCACCTATCACATAAGGAAAATAATGGACTGTTTGATTAAAGCCATATCTCTGGTCTATTATGAAGAATGGTTTAAAAAAACTAGTTAATTCTCTGTCAGGACTTCCTATGTGGTGGAACCAAGCTGGCTCTTTCAGAAGTCTGTGCCTGGGCCGCCGGCACCAGGGAAGCCCTCAAATTCAGTTCTGTGCTAGCCCCAGCCCGCTCCTGCTGCCCTGGAGCTCCACGGTGGATGGTGCATCAGAGCCACCTGAGCCATGAGTACTCGGCAAGTAAACAGATTATTACTGCAGCCTTGAACAAGGCAGTTCTCAGGGGCTATCAGACCTTCGCTGCGCACAAAATCATTTTGTGTTTCTATCTGTATGGACAAAGAAATAAAGAAAAAAAGTCTGCACCCTGAAGATCCAGCCTCCTTCAACGTACCCTGAAGAGTCTTCTGTGTCATGACAAACTAATTGCATGTGTTAAGGGAAGCCTGTTACTTTGGCTTTTTCCACTGTACATCAAAAAAGCCTATGTTTGATTTTAAAGCACATACACTTACAAATACTGAGGGAATCAGCTACAAAGAGACCACACAAGCTGTTCCAGCTTTCCACTGAAGTCTGGGGTTTTTTTAAGCATAAATACACAGCCACCTCTTCAGTTTGCCCTTTCATCTATTCTGAAACACTTCTTCACACATACACTTCATTTCCTAACTAGCTGATCATATACAAGTTTTGGGTTTGTAGCTTTAAAGCGCTAAAAAAGATGAAGGTAAAACACAACCTTGATCCTGGAACAGAAGTCAGCAAGGATATCGTGGGTGTCTCACAAGTCACAGAGCTGGGAAGAAAGAAGCCTGTCCTGACCCTGTGTTGAAACCTGATCTAGTTAAAGAGGCACATGGATTACCATTTATAGCGTTTCTCAGGGGCTGGGGTGAGAGGCAAAGGAGGGCATCAGCTCTCGTCCAGCTGCATGAGCCACTAGCTGCCAGCAAGGCTATAAAACGTACAAGATGCTGGGCGCCAAGGAAGGATGGGTTTCCTCCCCCTGTTGCAGTGCACCTTCCCCAAGCCACTGCTGTGTTAACCACCCTAGAAGCACACAACTCTTCAGGAGAACAGCAGTACTGTTTGTTCACAGGCTCAGAAGAAAGTGCAGAACACTGGAGAATGAGGAAGAAACGGCAGGCAGATTTTTACCAGACCCTGCAGTTAATCTTCAGAATTGGTGAAGATACGTTGATACGGCCATGCAAGATAATGCTGTGCTCCCAAAACCAACACATGCGTAATGGTGTGCAGTCCAGTTCTCTATGGGTGAACTCTAAATTACTCTGCACACCACATTAATGTTGCCAGATAATGACCTGTCCCAAAGAACAAGGTAAACATCTCCAAAGAGGAATTTTATGACCCTGTGGCAGAGAGGTGAGTTCTCCAAAAAGCTAGTCAGAGTCTGTTTCTGTCTCCTTCTCCACTACAGCAAAGGTAACTCCACCAGATTTTGGAACTACAAAAAAGCAGAGACCAGTCTCTATGCTAAGTTCTTCAACAACAACAGAACAAAACAAACAAGAAGTCAGCCATTCCTCTCCAACAAAACTACAAGTATGGCCACTTCCACAAAAAAACTTTCTGCTATATATTTTTGGTGTTCAGCCACTGTCTTGGTTAACAACACTTCTTCATGAGTTGAAAACAAAAGCATGCCTATTCTCTTACTTGGGCACCATGAATTCACAAGCATACCCGAGCAGGATGCCTCCTCGTCAGGCACCTTTTGCTGTCTGACAGAACAAAGCAGCTATACAAGAACGCCTGCGCCCACCAGAAAACCCCAAGCTTTCTTCTAGACAAGATCAAACAAAACTGAGAACTGCCCACAAATGCTGGGAAGTCTGACCTTCCTCCCTCCCCCTAGGCCTTCACTGCTAAAGAAACATCCTAGCTGCATATGTAAACCAGCATTATGTATAAATGAAGTCAGTGGTTTAACTGACAGAGCACCCATTACATAGACAAAAATCTATCTTTATGAAGTGTAATTTGATATTCTTTTATCTGATTAAAATAATACAGATTTTCTATGTACATAAACTGATAGCTGTAGAAAAAGTAATGGAGCAGCATCCTCCCATTTGTCTCCACTTGATCTAAAGGTCTGTTCTTACAGCTGGAAAGTTAAACTGTTCTGCAAGTCACTTCATTCTTCATCCTGTGGGCCAGGATGGCCAAAAAGGGTACCAATTTGTGCCTGTCAAGGGCATGTTTTTTTCTGAACCACATGGTTGTTCACAAGAAACTGGGATGAAATCCCCAAATTCCTACTTCCCTCAGGCCTCTAAAAGGCCATGAGATGCATTAACTTTCACCACAGAGCTATGAGAGAGAGAGAGAGAGAGAGCCACCACAGACTGAGGGTGGATTATGACCAGCTATTCTGCAGGGACAGTTTCCTGTTTCTGCTCCTTGACCTATGAACTAGCTTTGTTTGATTTATTCTGAAATCCTCCCTGGCAAATGGAGAGGAAAATCAGCTGGTTTAGGTATAAACTCTTATTCTTTTTTTATATCCCCAAAGCATCTGCATGGCCAGTCTTGCAAATGAACACACATTTTCTGCTCTTTGCATTACAACACATTCTAGAACATAGAACTTCCAGTATTGAAGCAAACATGACAAAACATAATGATGGCGACTGCTAAAACTAAGATAATCATAGGATTGTAGAATATCTCAAGTTGGAAGGGACATAAAGAGCATTAAGTCCAACTCCCTGCTCCTCACAGAACTACCTAAAACTAAATCACATGACTAAAAGCATCATCCAGATGCTCCTTGAACTCTGACATGCTTGGTGCTGTGACCGCTTCCCTGGGAACCCTGTTCTGGTGACCAACCACCTTCTTCTCAGTGAAGTATCTGTTCCTAATGTTCAATGTGAACAGTGATGTGTCCTATTACTGGTCACCAGAGAGAGGAGATCAGCACCTTCCCCTCCACTGCCTGCCTTGAGGAAGTTGTAGATAAAAGAAATTAAATAAAGTTTAAAACCCTAGACCAATCCAGTACCACCCCCATGGTTATTTTTTTTATCAGTTCCTTTGATTCAGGATGTTTGTGTATACAACACAAAAAAAAATATCTATGACCAGAGAAATGTTGCACTCCCTCAAGGAGCAATATGCACATGTTCCACAGCAAAAGGTAGATTTTTAACTTATCTGATACAAACACAAAATTGAAACAGCAGGACTCTGGCCTCTAAACATGCTGTGGCCTGAACTGACAGAGAAAACCACTGAGACAACAAGGAAAGTGATTTGGGAACATTATTTTATGTAATAACATCTTTCTGGTTTTCCAGTGTAATTCAGAAAATTTCAACCAGTTCTGAAGAGATAAACTTAACTCATCTCATGGATCCAGCTGGGATAAACAACCTTCAAAATACCCATGTGCAGCTCACACTTGTGCACCTGTTTGCTGCGTGCATGCATTGGTTTAGAGAGAAAAACAGGAAACCAACATGAGAAACCATTCTCTCGCTCACCTCCTGTACACAAAGGACCATTGCTATGAATTTTCTGTAAGGATTCTTGCATGCAGAGAAGAATGTATGTGAGGGGAGGATACATGTTGCCTGCAACACCAGAGAGCGAAGCTCACTGAGAAGGGTAACACAGGGAAAGATGGCATCTGCTCACTCCATCCTTGCCTCTGTTGTTTCTGTTGGTTATAAAAGCACTTGCAAGCACTGTTACAGTAGGGAAATCTGTAAATAAGACTTAGATCACACTGCCTTTCAGGGAATTTAAGGGTCCTTCATCTTCACAAACAGATGCTTCTAAAAATTTTACCTTGCAAACAGAAGTTGTTACATCCCTGTGCAAACTTATTAACTCGAGCACTTGGAGGTGCTCAGCTGTCCAAATTTGAGTCTCCAGGCAGTGCAAGTCTCTGGTCAGATACCAGATTAGAATCAAACTGGCCCATTGAAATTTTGGATTACCGTGCTCAGAGCACAAGTACAGCTGCTCACTGTGACACCTTCAGGGCAGAGCTGGCAGGACTAGCACCACTCTGCTTCCAGCTGAGACAGATTTGCTGACTCTCTCCAGGCTGAAGATTTCTTAGAAAGTTGAAAGGGAACGTTTGCCTTTTGAGGTTTATACATTAGCTCTTGCAGCAGATACTCTCCTCTTCAACAAAATTACAATGTCTCATTCCTACCATTCTCCTCCCCTCCAAAAGGCAAGGATATTAAACACAGGCAACATGAGGTACAATACGCCCTGCCACAACACACAATGCTCAGCTAGCAGCAATGATCTCCACCTTCAGCTTACCTGTTTTATGCACTGCAGCCGGTCATTGGTCTGCTGTATGTGCCTGTCCATAGAATTCATTTTGATTGTCTCCACTTTCTTCTACCTGAAAGCCATTAAAATTCCTCGATCTGCAAGACAAAAAGGACAGTAAAGATCACTGAGCACAGTGCACACACTTCTGGAGCCACTTGCAAGAAACCCCTGAGCACACTGTAGAGAAAAAATAATAACAATCTCAATGACAATGATGGCTGGCTTTTGCAAGGGCAAGGGCATGGGGATTCTTCCATCAAGAGAAAATACCTCCCATAAACATTGAATCAATCAGATATGGCAGAATATTACATGGCCAAAAATAACACCAAATGTGTGTTACAAAGACTCTGGATTTCTGTACTGAAAGTAAAAGCAACAGGTGTACTTTGGACTCTCCTCCAACTAGCAGATCTATTTAACAAGCCCTTGAAATGGCTGAGATGATGGTGAGTGAAGGACTGGGATTCACAACTTCAACAAAATTTTCAGAATGGCTAATGATTCCAGACACACAACCTAGCATATATGGAAGAGGACTGATGTTCAGACTAAAGGACTGAGCAGCTCCTGCCATCTAGAATAATTAAGCTCTTTAAGGTATCCATAGCTGGACTTGTTAGTCCTGGAAAAACATGTCCTGTGCTCTTTAGGCCCATCTCTAACAAACTGTGTAACTTAGGGCAAATTAAAACTTCCCCATGCATTTATAAAAGTCTAGAAAATTGAAATGAAGGCTCAGAGTGGTATTAGGAGTTTTAATTCAGGTGTATAAAATCACCAAATGAAAACTGGCAACAAGTTAGGATGATCTAAAGAGCAAACCCGCAGTCCCCTAAGCCCCCTAAGCCCACCACTGATGTTCGTCATGCTGAGTTATGTTTGTGGATATGGCTTGGTACACACTGGTGCCATCAAGATGAGCCCTGCTCCCCATATTTACCAACTCTTTCATAGCCATGCTTTACATCGGGGTCCTCAAACTACGGCCCATGGGCCAGATACGGCACCCCAGGATCCTCAATCTGGTCCCCTGGTATTTACAGACAACCCCCGCCCCCCCCCTGACCGGGGATTGGAGAGGGGAAAACCAAGCAGCCACAGATCACTACCTTCCACTTAATCCGCGTGCTGGCCCCCTGTTTAAAAAGTTTGCGGACCCCTGCTTTACATGATGATTTACTCCATGATCACATGTAAGTGGCTCTTTGTCAAGAAGACGGTATGTGTCTGGGATCATGAACAACACCTGCAAGAGGGGGTAACGGTAGGTGCTAAATCAGCACGTGCACGTCTTGCTGAATTCACCATTTACCTCTCTCTTATCCCTGTGTTCAGCTTGGGGTAAGGGGTTAACCACAGTATAAGCAGCTCTGCTGATCTGAAAGGCAGGAATGGCCAAAACACCACTCAAACGTGGACCAAGAACAAGACACTAACAGCAATAGTAAGTGTAAGTAAGCCTCCTGGCGTGGGCATGGTTTGCACATCACTGGGCCCCTTCCACCCATTGCCCCTCTCTGGCCTCACCTTATAGTTTTCCTATAGTGGCAGAACAGCAAACCACAATGACAGAAGCCAACAGCTAATCAACCGTTTGAGTCCACAGTTCGTACCACCAAATGGTTTGCACCGTGACTTCTACTTCTTTATGTTTTAAATAGCACTGCATGAGACTCCAGCCTGTACTTAATAAGCTGAGTAGTTTTAAGTGCTTTTTTCCAGAATTTGCTTCTCGGGGGAATAGAGAAGTTTCACATACACATAGGTATACTCTGCTGTTTCAGTCACTTTCATGGCATCTAAAACGGAAATGAAACCATAGATATTGTGCACTGGAACACGAAAACAGTCTTTGCCTGTAAATTCCCATATCCTTTTACTGTGACAGAGCAGTACAGTCCAAGAAGTTGTATCCTCACACTGACAAACAGGGAGTGAGCACAGACTCAAAAATATATACCCAAATGCTGTATTTATGCAAAACTTTATACTAGCACAAGGAAGGCCCTGGACTCACACAGAAACTTCTCCTTCAGGAACCTCTTCGGTGACACTGAGCAATTTGTTATTCAGAGCTGTCCGTGACAAAAACCTTTCCCCCTCCCTACATACACTTATAAAAGACAGGAAATGTTTCAAGTAGTTGTTCAGTTAGAGAAGCTGGCGGCTCACCACACCTACTACACAAGGCTCAGCGTCTCTTCGGTTATAGCACTTCTACAAGTCCAGCACTGTCTATTAAACCCCCAGCAGGAGAAGAGCGTTCCCTGTAGTAGGAACACTGACGGCATGGCTGTCATGGTGAGACAGACTCCAGACCACAGCATTCGTGTGCATCCCACACACACAAGCCATCTGAGATTTCTGTACCTAGCTGATAATGTTCTTCCATGGCTCCTGCTGGATTAGACTCAGGGAAAGAAATCTTTTCTGCTAGACAGCTAAATGAGGTCTTATAACAGCAGCTCAAGCTGCTCATCTCCACCCTCTAGACACAAGAGGGTTCACTAAAGCACTCCTGTCAATAAATTATAATACTTATGAAATGGAAAAGCCAGTTTCACATACAAGTATTATCGTTTGACTATGCTACTGCCACCTTCTCAACAGCAAATGCCATCCAAAGGTCCTTTAGCAAATGTAAATTGATGTATTTTTTTAAAAGTGAGTAACACAGTCTCATCTGCCTGTAAGATCCTCACACAGACCTCAGTGGTCATGAAGTTTAATCTCTCAGTGGACAGCAGAGGTATTTATCAAGAGATAAGCTAGCCCAGACATGACACCACTTCAGCAGTGATCCATCTTACAAGCTGGGACACATTATCTGCATTTTAATTGAACATCAGGACAGATGGAGAAAAAGCATGCTGAAAAGAAATACAAACGTATAAGCACACAGATTTTTGTTGAAAATTTTGGAAAAATGCAACTAATTTTTTTTTATTATTATTTTAGAAGAAGTCAGGACATTTTTGCTTAATGAACCAGTAAGAAAAATACCAGATTTCTGGTTGACTTTGTAACACAATTTTTGTCTATTTTGGCATTATCTATCTAACCTCCTCAGTGATGTACAGCCACAGAGAGAAACTGGGAGCAGAGCTGAAAAAGAGTGTCTACTCCAAGCAAAAGACACATAGACATATTCTATACTGCCAGAAAACAATTCTCAACTAAAGCCAGATATACCAGCACTCAGGCTCATGGCATCAAGAGCTGCCTCTGGCATTACTGCCAATATACTTAAGGGCTGGGAGACTGCAGAGACATTTTATGGAGACAATGACTTGCATTCATGTACTGTTACTTGTGCCACCAAACTATGCTGCATGTTAATTTATAAACTGTACATATAATTCCACCCCAATCCTTTGCCTTCCAGTTAATCACAAACAAAATCTAAGGTTGCTATCAGCTACCTGAACCACAGCTTACTATTGTCCAAATTCTCATTTGCCCCACATGGCATAACTTCTCAAAGCCTGTTTGGAAAAGCAGAGGGCAGAATGCGCAGAGCTAACTTGCACAACTGAGCAGAAGCCTGACGGGGCTCTTGGAGGCAGGGCTGGGAGCACAGTCCCCTATTCTTGTACACAGACATGCCGTACAATTTCTGTCATAAACTGATCAAATTCAGCCTCAAAAGCAGTTGTGCTTTTAACACCCAATGGCTCCCACTGAAACGTGCCCTCCAACTCTCACCCTTCCCCTAGTAGCCAGAAGTATTTTCACTTCCATCCTCAATTCCAGTTCTCACATCACTACTGCTCTCTGGCTAAAACAGTCTTTGCCCTACCAGGCTCCCTCCACCTCTCCCCCCTCACTGCATGGACAAGCACCCAACAGCCCTTTACTGCTGCCAGTTTGCTACTTTCATCAGCCCAAGCTCATTTATTCCTTTATGGTCAAGAGAAGCCCCTCAGTCCACTAACTCCCCCAGCAGTAAACATTTGTTGCAAGAACCAAACAGCCAAAATTGCACATATGAAGCCTCACTGCACACAACATTAACACTTTGTACTTGAAATATCCTGCTTCACCCCTCCAAGACTCATTTCAAACTTTCGTTCATATACACCCTAAAAGCATCAAATAGAATAATATTTTTCAGTAAGCATATTGCCTCTAAGTCAATTCTGCTATAAAAAATATGGAGCTCATTATTGGGAAACCATTATTATCTGGAAATTATTCTTTCATAGGCCGCAGCAAGAATTAAAAGATTAAACACGGAAACTGAAAATTATCATAAGGATCTGAAGTTTTACCAAGGCAGAATAAGCACTCTGACACCAGACTGTTTTGCCTGGAAAAAATACCAGCAGAATTAAGTTTCCAATAACTATACATACTACACAGGTACTGCTGTACACTGGTCTGGTTCCCCATATGCACATCCACATCCTGAAATTAAAATAATAAAAAAAAAGCCCTTTCTGTCCATCTTACACTGTTTTAAAAGTAGCAGCAAGATCACCTTAGTCAAACATAATGGTGCATAAGATAAAGAAAGGTCAGCAGGGCCAAGTAAGAGCAGACTTCTATTTGGTTAAGTGCTGAGCACTTATCTGGTCACGAGCAAAAATGACTTTGCAGGGTCTCTCGCCAGCCTCTGGTGTACCTACATTGGAAACCATGCTAAGATTCAGGCACTTTGAGCAGCTCAAAAGACAGCAGGGATGTTGCTGATCAAGATTAAGGATATTGGCAGAGTGGGATAGAGAAGGGAATTTTACCCAGTGCTTTATAACAAATCCGCTCTGTTTGGTACACAAGCATTAGCTAGAAAGGTCATACGCTACTGCTTTATATGCTAACTCCATCCAAAAGGATAAACAGAAACAAAAAAGTACAACAACAAAAAAAGAAAAGTAAAGAAGAAGTGTTCCCAGCACCTTCCAGTAAGTCAGCAATAAAAAGCCCCATTCTTCTGCTGTCTTTTCGGAGGTAAAGACCCAATGTCTCTCTTTCTCTCTCTCTCCCCCCCAAAAAAAAAGAAAAATTTACGTGAATTATTCTTTGCCTTCCTTCTTTCCTCCCCTCTAGCATTGCGAGTTTATAGCCCTAGGCAGTAATTAAAGAGCCCTCATTTACATATTTATGATGTCTCAAAAATGGAGAATGTGTTTTTTTTAAAGGAACAGATGCATCGACCTGTTAGACTTTTTTAACTCTAAATGTACCAAATCTTTTTTTCTTAAACCATTACTACAAAATCCTCTTCAATACTGAAAAAGGAATGAAATTATGTACATGCCGTAAGAGAGAATTTCACAAGCCTCTGCTATACTCTGTGTTGGTTGAAAGCTCAAGTGAGAAGCTTGCAATTATTGTATCAGACACTGGACTTCAAATAACACATTTATGAAGAGCAATTTAGTAAAACATAGTCCCTACCAGTTCCTAAGGCAACCTAAACAGCATCTTAAAGAATTTTTTTAAAAAAATATCAAACATTTCAGCTCGGCTTCAAAACACTGACATATCTACAAACACACAGCAGCATGAAAGCAAGAGTGGTTTTGGTTCTGCTCTGGGACGGGCTCTCGTCACGGCCAGGGCTACTGTCTGCAGCAGGAGCCCTGCCACTCCGGGACCAACAGACTGTGGAAACCCGTTGGCCGCTGGCCAGGGGAGACCCGAGTCACCAGCTGAAACAGGCCCAACCTTCTCTGCAAGTTGAGAGACCCTTCACGTGGCGCTTGCTGCTCTGCGCCCTCCTCCCTTGCTGCCGGGCAGAAGCAGGAGTGAGCTGCGCTCCCTGGGAAGGCCTCACCTGCCGCCGGGCCCCACAGCCCACCAGGCCAAAGCACCGCCACCCGCCCCTCCGCGCAGCAAAAGACTACCATCTCTTGAAAAATCAAGTTTTTAGAAAGCAATCTTTCTGCCAGCAAGCTCTTTTGGGAGCAGAGAAGGAACAGCAGTCCCTGCAAGTGCTGGGTCAGGCAGGGGGCAGCCCGTGGCAGAGGTGTCGGAGGGCCCCGGGGAACCGCGTCCACTGCAGCCACGGCTGACTCGGGGCTGCTTCCAATCGCTCCGCAGAGGGGCAGGAGAAGACACGTGGAAACCCCTCATCAGTCAAGAAATTTCTTCTTTAACATTACTGAGGGGGTGAGAGGATGAAAAGAAGAAAACTGTTCCTCCAGCAGGAACACAACATCGTTTTCAAACACCCATCTTCCCCTCCCAGGCGCACCCCGCCACAGCACACCAGCTGGTTAGTACTGCTCCACAGAACGTGAGTTAGTACTGACTATGCCATCGGCTACAACTAACAACGTCCTGCCTGTCTCCGGCACGCGGAGGGCCGTATGAGAGGGCAGGCAGCTTTTACCTAACGAGTGACTTTGACCAAGCAACGGGCCAAGCCAGAGCGCGGGCAGCAGAGACCTGCGCTGACTAACGGCCCCGGCAGAGCGCGGGACGGCGCCGAGGGGGCCGCAGAGCCGCCACAGCCGGGCGGGAGCACCCAGCGGGGCCGCGGGCTGGTAGCGGGCGCTGCGGGCCGGGCGGGGCAGGGGCAGCCACGAGGCCGGGGTGAGGTAGGCCAGAGCCTGGGACTGAGGGGGGTGAAGGGCCCTCAGGAGGGAAGGGTGGAGGAACCCTGAGAGACATCGGGCAGCCCCCCTGGGGGAGAGAGAGAGACCGAGAGAGAGAGAGAGAGAGAGAGAGAGAGAGAGAGAGA
>JAVJGJ010000062.1:43869424-43924597 GCA_035590215.1 Microhierax caerulescens
GAAGCGGCCGGGAAACGTGAAGGAGAAAAGAGCAGGAAGAGGAAAAAGGGAAAAGGGAGGAAAAGGAAAAACGGGGACGGGGAAGGAAAGAACAGGGAAGGGGGAAGCGGTGCGAGGAAGAGGAGAGCAGGGAAGGAGGAAGAAAGGCAGGGAAGGGAAGGAGGAGGAGGAGGAAGAGCAGGGAAGGAGGGAGAGGAGGAGGAAAAGCAGGGCAGGGCAGGAGGAGGGAGAGGAGCAGCGAGGGGAGGAGGAAGAGCAGGGCCGAGGCAGAGGAGGGGAAGGAACAGGGTGGGGCAGGGAAGGAGGAGACACAGGAAGAGCAGGGAGAGAAGGAAGAAGAGCAGGGAAGGAGGAAGAAGAGAAGGAAAAGCAGGGCGGAGGTGGAGGAGGCAGAGGAGCAGGGGAGGAGCAGAAGGAGCAGGAGGAGCAGGAGAAGAAGGAGGAGCAGGAAGAGCAGCGAAGGAGCAGGAAGCACAGGAGGTGCAGGGAAGAAGCAGGAGGAGCAGGAGGAGGAGCAGGAAGCACCCGGAAGAAGCAAAGAAGGAGCAGGAGGAGCAGGGAAGGAGCAGGAGAAGCAGCAGGAGCAGGGAAGGTGCACGAGCAGCAGGGAAGGCACAGGAGACGCAGGAAGAGCAGGGAAGGAGCAGCAGGAGGTGCAGGGAAGGAGCAGTAGGTGCAGGAGGAGCAGGAGGCACAGGGAAGGAGCGGCAGGAGGCGCAGGGGGCGCAGGGGCCCGGGGGGTGCAGGGAAGGAGCAGGAGGCGCAGGGGGCGCAGGGGGCGCAGGAGGCGCAGGGGGTGCAGGGAAGGAGCGGCAGGAGGCGCAGGAGGAGCAGGAGGTGCAGGAGGCGCAGGGAAGGAGCAGGAGGCGCAGGAGACGCAGGGAAGGAGCAGGAGGAGCAGGAGGTGCAGAGGGCGCAGGGAAGGAGCGGCAGGAGGCGCAGGAGGAGCAAGAGGTGCAAGGAAGGAGCAGGAGGCGCAGGGGGGGCAGGGGGTGCACGGGGTGCAGGGAAGGAGCGGCAGGAGCAGGAGGCGCAGGGGGCGCAGGGGGCGCAGGAGGCGCAGGGGGGGCAGGGAAGGAGCGGCAGGAGGCGCAGGAGGAGCAGGAGGTGCAGGGGGCGCAGGGAAGGAGCAGGAGGTGCAGGAGGCGCAGGAGGCGCAGGGAAGGAGCAGGGGAGGTGCAGGAGGCGCAGGAGGCGCAGGAGGTGCAGGGAAGGAGCGGCAGGAGGCGCAGGGTCCCGGGGGGTCCCGGGGGGTCCCGGGGGGGGCGGGGGGCGCACCGGTGATGAGGTTGCAGCTCATGAAGGGCTGGCTGAGCTCCTCGGGGAAGCGGTACTCGGCGTACCACAGCGACCAGCCCTGCGGGTCGAAGTGCTCCCAGAAGTGCGGCAGCGCCACGCGCAGCGTGTCCTCGTTGGAGAACTTGCGCTTGAACTCGTCCAGCACGACGGGGCTGGGGGGGGCGCGGGGGTGCGTGTCAGAGGTCTGGGCTCGCCGTCGCCCCCGAGCCCTGGCAGGAATCGCTCCCGGGGGGCGTGCAGAGGCCGCCATTCGCACCCGAGCTGCTGCCGGGGCAGGAGCGGGGCCCTGGTGCTCGGCGTCGGCGTGTGCAGTGATGGGGGTGATTGCTCCCGGAGCTCACACAGCTGCGGCACCAGCTGCAGCAAGAGCTGGTTTCTCTGCCCCTGGTTTCCTGAGCTTCCATCCTCCAGCCTGCCTATGGGGGGGTGATCCCCGACCTGCCTCTGTACAAATGGCTCAGGACCCTGGGACCGCACACGGTGCTGCCCGGCTGCTGCTTTTGCCTTGCCCGTGGCCCAGCGCTGCTGGGGTAAGCTACCGTTCTGCCCACCTTAGCCTGGGAGGTGTTTCCCCTGCCCCGAGCCCTTCAGGCTGCTCTTGCCTGGGGGTGGCTAACAGGCTGTGATGGTGCAGGGCCCCGCGCAGGTTTTGGGAGGGCTCTGGGGCTTCAGAAATGGGGTGTTGCCTTTGAAGAAGTTGCTTGTAAGTCTTTCTGTCATGTATCGCAGGCAGAATCCTGGCACTTGAAGCTTGAACTTGCAAACGGGTAGGAAAGCTCCTTCCGCAGGGCACAGCCGCCTGGGCTGGCTTTGCCTTCCCTGGCTCAGCCCAGCAGCAGTCCCAGCTCACCTGGGCTGAGCCGCGCACTCCTGTACCTCCACCAGAGCCAGCCTGGGACATGCATGCTCTGGAGTCTCCAGCAGACAACAGCAGATGACTGTAAGGACTAGAATGCCTCTGGGCATGTGTCACCGTGGGGCTGGCATTGCTTAGTGTCCCAGCAGCTGAGAGTCAAGCCAAGCCTTGCTTTTCCAAGGAAATAGGAGCTGGGAAGGGGTGAGGACTGGGAGAGCTGAGTCTGCTGTAGAGAAGGCTGGTGGGAGAGAAGGGCCAGGCAGGGAACAAAGTGGCCTAAAGGATGATTAGCTAAAGATTTGGAGAAGGACAAAGAGATACAAACAGTCCTAAGGGTGGAACAAGTGGCGGTGAACTATTAGTCTAACTAACCCATAGCAGGGAAAAACCTAGCCTTGAGGCAGATAAAAGCTCTTTGTGTGCATAGCCTTATCTTGCGACCTGCTTCAGCTTCGCATTCTTCAAATTGCTGCAGTGCTTGTCTGGATGGGACCACAGCCACAGACTGCAGCACCTCAGGTGCTCATCCACCATAACCTTTCCTCTAGGTGCTGCAGCAGGGAGGAAACCCTTTCCACAAACACCCGCTGGCAGCAGCGCTGTCCTTGAGTAGCTCTCTGCACAGCAGCATGCAAATCCTCCAGAAGAGTCCTTGCCATGCAGCCGGCACAGGACGCATCCAGCAGGTAATGTTTCACAGGCGGAGCAGAGTAGGTGAGGCAGGCAAGACACAGATGAGTGGAAAAACCTTGTCCACCATTTTCCCCAGGGTGAAGTGTTTCGTTAAAGTTGTGTGACAGTTTTTTCTTTTAATCTGAAAGCTCTCTGGTCTGCGTAGCGGAGTGGGAGCATCACCTGTGGGTCTGTGAGCAATACCAGCCCTGCTTTCAGGGTGTTACCTGGAGATCTGCCTTCATCAGGAGCCAACAGAAACAAGGCCACAAAAGAACACACACAAATGGCTTTAAAACAAAGACGGGTGTATTTCTACTAGACTGGTACAGAGGATGCCTGTAAGATGAATGGTCAGTCTTGACAGCAAATACAAATATACTTTATTCAGACAAAACTTCCACAAAGGGTAGACACTTATTTTATGGTATTAACTGTGCAAAACCTGAAGTGTCATGCACAGGCAGTTCCATCCCTCTCTTCCCAACTCCCTTCTTTATTTATTTAAAAATAGGAAGACACAAGCCAGTTAAAAAAACAGAACATGCAAGAACACCCCAGTGATAACCAAGTGCAAACAAAATGAGTTCACCAAAGGGGTTTCATTTTGCAGTGAAGCCATGTTCTGAGTTCTGAGAAAGGCATTCACATGCCTCTTCAACCTCCCCTTAAGAGAAACTGGTAGGACTGCTATTTTTGATTTTTCAGGGGAAAAAAAATTAACACAGAGCAAGCATTTAGAGAGCAACAGATAGATCAATTCCAAAATTCCCTTTAAGTATGAAAAGAAACTGGCCACAATTGAGACAAAATGGAAAGGTATTTTCTCTCACTTTGGTGCAAGTTTATTTATTTTGTACACTATCCATTCATACACCTGTGATACAAATTCTATGAACCTGCCACAAAGCATTAAAGCACAACATACCTATTATTCTGTAGACATTTGCATTTTTTAATCACCATCCAGCCTACACAGATCACTAGCGATTCAACACAGGAACTCGCGGTTCTGTAAAAATGCAGATGTCTGACAACCGTACTTACATGAGGGAGCAAAGGGCAGAAATGTTCACTTTTGGGGAACATGGCTCAAATCTTCAGATTAAAAAAAAAAAAAAAAAAAGTGATGTCCCTGGAAGAGCTGGCTGTGTAGGGATTTCTGTAAAGGATCTTGTAAACTTATTTTATACAGTAAAATCTAAGCCTGCAGGCTTTTTGCTTTGTGGAGGTCAGAAATAATAAGGATAACATGAGGACGTACTGTCTTTTGCATTTATTATACCTTGCAGCATAGCGCCTTGAGCTGTTGGCAGATTTGACAAACTTACTGCAGTACCTGGAGTGCTGTGTACGGGTGAAGGGAATGCTCTGCACCCTCAGCTGTATTTATAGTAGGGCTTTTCCAGCTAGGAAGTTTTCCAACCAGTACAATCGGTGACTGAGAACAGCTGTACTTCTGAACCATGAATGTAGCTTAATTAAAATGACCTATCAGTAAATGCAGTCACAACAGGAAGTTTATGTGGCAGGAAACACAAAACACAAAGACAATGCTATTTGTTCCACAGTTCTCTCTGAGGCTAGAAAACCTGTTAACTTTGAAAGCCCTAGAAAAATGCTGCACTGGTTTAGAAACCATCTACTTGGCATAGGACCACATTTGTTTTTTGCACACAAACATTTCATAGATCTCCTTATTTCTGCATTAAGCATTCTGCATTTCTTTGCCAATCTTGTAGCTGAGGATTTTGTTCCAGTCGATCTTGGTGCGGGTGACAGGTAGCTGCCGGCGTAAGGCTTTGAAAGTGGTGTCTGACATAGTCTGGTAGTTTTCACTGATCGCTGTCTGCAAAAGCAAGTAGATTCAGTTACAGCAGGAGTAAGACACACTGAGAAAGCGTGACTCTCCGTTAAAGCTGCAAAACCCTTTCTACAAGGTAAAGGCATGCTATTAACTAAACTAATAATGCAGTCACCAGTCTGTGTGCAAGTAAAAGGGTTTCTATTAAACTCCGCTGCGAATGTAGCAGTGTTTCCTTAGGTGTTTCAGTGACTCATTTTTATCGATTCACAGGCTGGGACTTATTTTTATTGATTATCGCACACAGTCTGGTACAATGTAAAAAACCGTCACACAAATTTCCTCTTCAGTATTTTTAACTGTCACAGAGGAAAATACTTAAGACTCACCCACTCCCTTTCCATGCTTGTTCCAGGTATCATTTGAAACCCTTTAAAATAACTATACAGCAAACTTGATTATTAATTACAAGTAGTTCACAGCTACATTCTTTAAACAAATACTACTGCTCTTTACTAGGTAATTCTTACAGTCAATACCAGATTCAACCAGAAACAGAATTACAGGTCAGTTTTCCATGTTTCCATTAACAGTAAATGAAGACCAGTATGATTCCATCACACTTATTTAACCACCACTGAGCCTTACCTGGTACTCGTTTTCTGCATTTTCTATTATCTTAATAAATTCCTTAGCTGTCTGGACATCACTCTACAAAGGGGAAAAATAATTTTTTTATGTTGAAGAGCAACTTACAAAAGCTACACAATAGGTTTCTTAAATGACAGGCTGAGTACAGAGGAAGAGGATAACATCAGCAGCTTCCGCCTCGTGTTTGCAGCTGGGTTCCTTTTGCTCTCTAAGGATGTCTCAGTGAGGTTCAAGACAGAGGTACATATTGGCTAGAGCTTGTGCTCCAAATTGAAACAGGACTGCACCCTAGTGAGCAAAAGCCAAGTAGACCTTCATGGTATAGACAGGATTTTGTGACTGTTGCTCCCTCTACCGTACCACAGGACTTTTTTTCCCTTACTATACTGCTCTTACCATTTGTTTTCCTTGCACGTAGGTAGAAAAGCAGATTCTGCCCTCTTTAACTGAACCTCCTAAGATGAACTTTCCGACAGAGACTGTATTTTGCAGTACAGGCAAACTTGAAGCAATCGAGAACCTGGGCTTCCCGTGTGACTCTAAGCACTACAACGACATTGACCAGTCACCCTAAAATTCCATTACTTTGAAGTCAAGAGAACGTAGTCATAGAAGCGTTATGAGTCATGAACCTTCACGAGATGTTAAGGACTAATGCCTTTATCATAAAAAAACCCAACCAAAAAACTTGTAACATACTTACTGAAACCTGTACAGAGTCCTGTATATCTTTATGACTAACCAGTTGAACGTTTCCATCCTCATAATAATGAACCTGAACAAAGAGACAAAATGCAGATTATCGTTAACACCCTTTATAATCCCTAGAGCCCCCAAATGCTACCAAAATGGCACAACAACATTGTTGTGCCAGTCTTCTCTGCTTACGTGGAGACTAAAAGCAGGATGGATTTTCTAAAAGGTTTCATTCTTTGTCAAGACTGCTCAAGATTATGTTAATGCAGTAAATGCCTAGAGTTGAAATAAGAGCAATTATAAAAGAGTTCATGGTATAGGTTTTAGCCCTATAAAGTGAAGCACACTTGGAGGCGCATAGGGTAATACTATACAATAAACCACAGGCCAGACTGTAGACCATGTCCAAAACTCTAGATTTAAGAATCAATTTCTTGAATTACATAGTTTAATGCCATCTTGACTTGAGAAGGACATTTCAGCTGTGTTTCAGCATCTCATTCTGAGCTTAATGCATTCATGTAAGAGAAGCACAATGTATCTTCTCCTGTTATGGCCAGAAATATAACTCACCTGGATTTTGAGCACTGCAGCCACTTGAGCTGTTGGTGGTGTGATGGTAAACTTCCATTCTGATCTCCAACGACCATTCCTAAAAACAATCAAAGCATGAAAACAATTTCCAAGAAGCTTCAACAACAAAAAGAACCAAACTAACAAAAGCAAGTTGTTTCTGCTGTCATCTTATGACAATATTACAGTGCCTTACATGGCACTGAATTAAATTTCTGAAGCACAGCTGTATACAATGCAGCTCCAGTACAGGCTAGCTCCAGCGCACTTGTGCTCAGGAATACGTAAGGGGATAACTAGCTAGCTCTGCTAACGCCTTTCTCTCTGGATAGGACACTGAGCTATACTGAAGGCTTCAGGGAAGCACCAAGGGGGCTGCAAGGAAAAGAGACTACACAGAACTTCTTGGGAAGTCCAAGACTACTTGCTCTTCAGACTGTGTCAGACAACATGGAGGATGGGTTTGCCTGAGGACTAGTAAAGAAAGAAAATACACAATGTTGAAATAATCTTACCAGAAGTTTTTGGGCTGGAACTGGTGGCTCTCAATACAGGCAATAATTGTCTGCTGCCCATCTATAGATTTACCATAAACCTGTATTTAGAAAAAGAGTTAAAAAAGCCCAAGAGCTGACGAAAGTCATTCTTAACACCTTCTTTTTGCAGTATTGTGGTGGCTTGCTGTTGTGGTATCTCACTGAGAACATGTACCACTGATTATATTGTCCAACACCTCCACTTACACATACGTGCAAATAATGCCTCCTTTTAATTAACGCTGGGTGTTAGATGCTTGGCAGTCATGACTACAAAAAATCAGGTCTAATACATCTTTACCACTGTGTGCATACCCAGATATATGCACTGTCTTTGGAACTTGTTATTCCAAAGTTAGCAAAAACACTAGTAAGGATGGAGAATTCAAACAGCATGGCCCAGCACAGAGTCCACTCAAGGTACTAACACGGAGCAATGAAAAGATAGATACTCAACAGTACAGAAGCCATTGGGGTAATGATCTTTCACGTAAGCTCTCAATGCACTGTCACAGGCATCTCTCCATTGTTTTAAAGCTGATTCTGTGTCCTCAGGTTGGGGGTCACTTGCTTCTTTCCTTAAGTGATCAAACTTAAAAGAAAGCTTGTTTCTTGGGTCTAAAAATCTGCCATTGCCCAGATCACCATGTTCTGTAATTAAGACCTGTAAAAGAAGTTGAAATTAAGATACACTTATGCCACTGTAAATGTGCTGTTTTGCATTTTTCCCTGAATATTTGAATAGATATCAATGTTTCAATAGATTCTTTCATTGGGCTATAATATCACATAAAGAAACAAGGATTTTCAGTAATAATTTTAACTAAGAGTAGTTGAAGTGAGGCTGTAGGTAAACTCTCTGTTCTTCACAGTAATACTGCACTTCGTCTTCTGTCCCAGCAATGGCTGTATTATAATAATGTACATATTCAGCTTAAAGTTGGGGGCATTTTTACAATACAAACAGGTGAGTTTGCTTTTAAAGTAATTTTTGCTATTTTCCTTCCTCATTGTAAAGAAAATGAAGAACTTTACTCTGGAATTTACTATTTATTGTCCTATTCCATGTTGCAGTAGCTCTTCTTCTGGTCAGGTAGTTGTGGCTGTTTCTAATATACACAAACTAAAGTACACAGTAAAGCAGCACTGTACCTTCCCTCTCCTTTATCTTATTCACTGTAACCCTCTGGCTTCCCAAACACTGGCTTTATTGGTTTTTTTGAGGTTGTACTGTAACTTTCTCTTGTCAAAGCTATTTCTTTGGACAGCCCTCTAAAAAATATCTGCCTCCCATGAACCTATCTGGGACATCAGAAAAGCTAGGTCAGGACTTGGCTCAGAGAACAGAACAGATGGTCAGGCCAGCTTTCCATCTTCCGTAGGACTTGCTGCCTGTTTTCAAAAAAACTCCACCCTGTTCTGCTAGCGTGGACTGGACATATTAGATTGGTATAATCAAAGATATAGTATGTCCTTCAGGGTAGTGGGAAATGGATTAAAAATGCAGAAAATGGGGGAAAAAATACCCCAAACTATTAAGATTCTACTACCATTTGTCAGCAGGAACTGTAAGCATGTAGCACCGTAAGAATTTTTAAGTGCAAATGGAGCATGGAGCTTTATGAAAGGAACAACGAATTAGAGCTACTAGGCAGTATCAGAAAAAACTTTAAGAGAAAATCTCACACTTGTTCTATTAAGAACAAAAGTTTAGTAATATATGATGTGGAGGGGGAAAGAGTAGAGATGGTTACTTGTGAGTAGAATGAACTAGTCAACATCTTGATGAAACAACATTTTTATTGGTTTTACACAGTGTAGTAATACAAACCTCAAGTGTAAAAAGTTTTCCCTTACCTGATCATCATACCCTTCTATCTTCACCGGAGTGAACTGATCCATGTTATACTGTGCAAATGCACTGTTAACAATTAAAAGAACACGAATGTTAGCACATTTATTTTGACTCAAGAATAAGTACATAGTGTGATTTATATTACAGACAATTTCAACTTAATTTGGCAAATAATACACACAAGCACTCTTAAAAGAATTTTTCAATACCTTTTATTGACAGTAGCTATAAAACCCCAGGTCTAAAGCCAGGTTTATTTAGTGATGACCAGAAAAGTACAGAGTTCAAAAGTACAACAGCAGGGAGCCTGGGGGAATATGAGCAAGCCAAGGCAAAGCAGGAACACCCCAACTATAATTTAGACAGCAGCAAGGTAAACAAACAAGTAGACTAATATTTACAATTTTCTTATGTAAAGACCTGATGACTGACACGTCACCCAGCTTGAAGTAAAATCTTTGTATCAAAAAGCTTGTATGCATAATCTTTGAGTGCCTTGTAATGAGACTGTGCAAGTAAACAAGATACTTGGAAAGCTTTTTTTGAGGGCAGTTCTTTTTCTAAACTTCAGCTAAGGATTACTCAGTATTTCAGGCTCCACTTGCTTTACAAATCATGCTTCAACAAGATCAGGCATTCCTGCTGCTGCAGAGTTAAATTTTTTGGCAGAGTGCCTTCCTGTCAGTTCTATACGGCCTCTACAGCACAAATTCCAATTTAGGGCTTTTAAAAGGAATCATCCATGCCTTTCATTATGTATTTTGTTGGGGGGTTAATGAATTAAAGAAGATTGCTCTCAATACAACAAAGGGCTTGCTCTGTCACAGAACGATGGGTATAGGAAAACATACGCATCTCTGATGGTAATTTGACTTGTGTTTGAAATATTAGTACTTACTGTGCTGCTCCTTCCCTGAGAAGATTGTCATTGTTAAGCAATAACCGGACATCTGGAAAAGAGAAAGTTCAGTTAGGTTATTAGATTTTTTGATCAAACGTTTTTCTTTATGCATTGCATTTTCAACTGTACAGATGCAAACGTTAAAGTGATTAAATAGTTTCATTAAGCATATGTAGTCACAGAGTGATAGCATGCTTTTCCCTCACCACTTCTTAAGCTTAAAAGCAGTACATTGTGACACAGCCTTAGCCTCTGACAATAGATGAAATGTGAAGAAAATGCCACTGATCATTTTTCCTTATTTACTTACCATTGAACACTTCATTGAATTCTCCAGGGGGTGCGTGAGTGATGAATTTTGCAGCTATACGCACCTACAATGAAGCAGAAAAGTAATTGAACTGAAGAGGAAAGATAATTCACTGAGTTCATACATTCTGCAACCTACTATGAAGCTATTTGCCAACAAAACCAGCTCTGACAGTGATAGGAAGTGCCAGATTTAGGGAGACATCTAGGCATGCATTGTCAAAATAGAAAGTCTCATAAAACCAGATATTTTTTTCCAGTGTAATTGAGCAGAATAATTCCAAACATATTCAGGAAGTGCAAACTTCACATAGGCACCTGTAAAAATGTGGACTGTTCCACCTGCACAGTACTAACCTATTTAAAGGATATGAATGCTTGCTAGCCACTCCCTTTGGCAACATTCCGAAACAATGTTTTTTCCTTGCTAGTAATCAGAAACCTAAAGGTTTATAAAGGTATATAAAGAAACCACTGCAGTAAAAGTGACAGCGTAACTGGAGCACAACCCCGCAGCTAAGGAGTGTCTGACATATATTGCAGGACACTGTCATTCCCTGTGATGCAACTTGTTTGTTGACGATGACTGGCTGAAGAAGATGTCACAGCTTCACAGCAACACGTGAAGGATGAGAGGTTGATCCCTCTAGAAATGGAGCAGCAAATCGATTACATTGACTGTCATGGGACTGCTTCCAGAGTTAGTTATGCCCCATGGACACTGAAAAGCCACAGACGTGCTCAGGGTGCAGAAGGTGGTGTGGAGATGCCAAGTAAAAAGCTGGGAACTGACAGAAATGGGGGAGGTGATAGAAAGTGCCAAAATGAAGCACAGAAGTCAGACAGAGCCTCCAAATGAAACCACGTACACTTCAGCAGGTGTTCTTCACACACACACACACACACCTTGACCCTCTAACATTGCCCTGGTCACTTGTAACCCTAAGCAATGGACACACCACCTGTGCCATTTGGTGGCCTATTACTCCTTTAATCTTGTGGTATTTTATTGGAAACTGTACTGTAGTCCAGCCATGAACTGTCAGGAGAGTGGAAGAATTCAAGCATGTGGAACTGTCAGTGACACCATAATTAACTGAAAAGGCCAGCTGTAAGAAAAATACCTGAATGCCTGCAAACTTTGAAGCTGGAAAAGAAAAAACAATTCTCTGTAAACTTTGAAGCTGGAAAAGAAAAATCCATTCTCTTCTAAAAAGTAATAAGACTGCACTGTGTTCTGAAATCCAATACACATCTTGCATTGTTAGAATTTAGGTGGTCTAGTTATCGATTCTGCTGAAAACTAGTAAGAGTTTATGGTTTTCATAATCAGATCTTTTATGTTTTTTACAGGACCAAAGGGAACAGAGTCATCTTGGAAGACTTGAAACAGGAAAGGACAAAAAATTAAACCTCTCCCTTAGAATAATAAAAACGTCACATTTCTTCCAATAAGCACAGCTAACAAAGCTGTGCAATAAGCCTTTCTTGCTCAACTAGACATTTATTGAAGATGACTGCAGAACAGTGCTCATTACAACTCCGATTACTTTTTCTGCTTTTCATTTTGAGCAGTAAAACAAAGGAGTGTGTATATAGCCAACTACTTCAGCTGAATTATTGTCAGAACTGAAAATAACTTGCTTTTCTCAATAGTTGTCTCCATTTTAATTAGAAATTGTTGTTTGTCACAATGATTTAAAGCAAGCCACGAAAGGAAATAAACACCTTTCCAAACAAAGGGTACATTGCCTTATTCCAACAGTATCAAGTAACAACTCTGCCTTAATTGGATTGAGCTTCAGATAAAAATAATTGTCTTCCAAATTCGCACCTAATTTAAAAAAAAGTATATATTCTTTCTGTCTTAAGTAATTAAGCAATACAAATGAAAAACTGAAAAGTCAGTAACTTGTGTAATTGATACAATACAGAATGTCAGACCATCTTCTCCTAAGTTTTTGCTTTTAGATAAGGTTGCTAAATATACAGCAATCCTAACAATGTAGCTCTTACTATTGTGAAGAACTGTAATTCAGACATATTGCTGCCATAATCTTGTTAGATTTCACTATCAGAACTCTGGATGGTGATGAAGATCACCTAGCAGTAATTAAGAGGGGCACTGCTGCTTTATATCCTCTGTGGACTTTGCTGAGAGCCAGCCCTAAAGGGCTGAAAGACTTTTAAAATCACACCATGTGCTTTTCTAAGAAAGCACAAGTGTAAGCATTCGTACAGGCCTATCACTGTGCTAAAGGGCTTATAAATATGTACCACTTCATGCCATGATGCCTCTCAGTGGGAGAACTGTGCTGGACAAATTAATTCCCCAGGTAAACAGATTCCCTTTTATAAAGTGGTTCAACACATGGACAAATAAGGCCCCCTAAAATGCCATAAAACTTACATCTTATAAATTTATGAACGATGTTGTGGCTGCAGAATCATACTGTAATTGGAACCCTCATAAAAGGGACCACTGTTTTAATATGTTGGCTTTTAGATCAATGGATTCTCATAAACAGATCCTTGTAAAAAACACAAAACTTACAGGATAGATTTTTAGTCTTCCAGAAATTCTTCCACTTGGAAGGATGAACAAAATTAAATCAAACCAGAAAGGACTCTGCATTTCAATCAAATGTTATTACAAAACCAGCCATAACAAAGCAAATGCTGCAAGGTGTTCACTTTCATAAAGTATCCCTAGCCCTGCCTCTCTTGCACAGCAAAGAAATAAAAAGCATGTAAGTCAAACTATTGAAATCAGGAGTGGAGTGCAGGAAACAGGTTGTGGAGTATTTAATTCTAAATGTCAAGCATTTGAATCAGTTGTTTTTTAGAGTTGTTTTGTTTCAAAGCGGTGTCACTGTGGTGGCAGGATGTTCATTTGCAGAAGCATGAAAATAAGACTTTCTGCAAACTGACCTACTTCCTGGCCATCGTTGCCATTTCAGGTAGCTCTGCAACACGTTAGCGAAACAAACTTCCTCCTTCTAAAATGGGGAAAGTGCCTGAGAAGGAAGCTGCGGAACCATTAGTTTAAGCTGGCAAAATGGCAGCAGAATGAACTTCGGTACACGATAGAATACACTGCAGTAGACTTTAAACTAAAATGAATCCCTTAGGTTACCTACAATATGCTTATAGAGAATAAAAAAGTGAGGCTGGGGTGAGAATGAATTAATTTTGTTGCTCTATTGATTTGTTCTGTTTGCTTTAAAATAAAGCATTGGTAAACTCACTTAAAAAAGGAAACATATAAAAGTCCTAGACTTATCTGAATGGTTATAAAATAGATACTGTATTAAATCCTTGCTGCCTGTTTCTTTTTCAGATCCTTGCTTAAGATTATCCTTTCCTACCTGTGCTAGGCATGGAGCCACTTTAAACTGAATCTGGGTTGCCTGAGCTGGGACATGAAGTAGAACGTAGGCTCTGATTTCAAGCGACATCCCATCTACTCTGCCAAATAAAGTACTTGGGTGTACATAGTTTGGAAGAGCCTCTTCCTGGAGGCAAGATCTTCCCCACAAGTGCTTTGAAAGAATTACAGATAATGCAGTGGGAGGAGGAAAAACAACACCTATTGACCCCAGGATCTTGCAACACTGACTCTCATTCCTAGACTAAACAGCTAGCTGAGATGTAAGCCTAAAACAGGGACCTC
Source organism: Microhierax caerulescens (assembly GCA_035590215.1). NCBI lineage: Eukaryota > Metazoa > Chordata > Aves > Falconiformes > Falconidae > Microhierax > Microhierax caerulescens. Next base: position 43,883,250 of record JAVJGJ010000062.1, read on the forward strand.
AGGTGTATTTCCAGCTCTTTAAGGACTTGCTAGATTACCACAGGTGATTTACTTCACCTCCTTCACTCTCAAACCTGTACCACCATAACTCCCAAAATAACACAGCTCCGGGTTTGTTTTAATTTTCACATCAAAAGTAATGATGACTTCAACTTTAGCAGTTCAAATGAAATCCAGCCAAATGACACTGGGTAAAATATTTTATACACCATCAGATGGATTTCAGTTACATGCTAAAGACCATATGAATTCTGTTCTGGAATACTTATTTTAAACAATGCTTATTCCATCTAAAGTATTAACCAAAGGATGAACTGCACCTTTAAAGCTCTATCTGCATGTTTCACAATGAATGTCACTGTAATGAAGCAGAAATTAGCAGTTTAAGGGAGAAATGAAAGCAGGTTCCAGACCCCTTGAAGATCTATGAATCTTAACACTCCTTCCAGAACGTTAAGAAACAAAGCAAAAAGCTACACGCAATATTTTTACAATGTAAGGAAGAGTAACGGTGCATTTTTTAAACACCACTTCTATGTAGCTAGCGTTACCTAGCAGAAAAGGTAACCCCTTCGCCTGTTAAATGAAACTCAGTGCTGTTCTTAAGACTGGAATTTTCTCCCACATTCCTACACAAGAAGAACAATCTGTTCACTTCTTTCCCAAAATAAATATTCCTCTATTTGCTTCTGCTTAGGCCCCTGCAGCCAGTATAATTTGTAGGCACTAAATAAAAGTTGCTGTCAGCAGCTGGGGCAAGCAGAAAACGGAAAGACACGTTCTGAAGGTGTTTTGGAACGGAACAGGTTGCACAGCACCTTTTAAAGATGCCACTACCTTTTGCCGACCTGGGAGAAGAAAGCTGAAAGCAAATATATTTTCATGCACCAAAGTGCGCCGAGGCTCCTCAGCCGCACCCAAGCAATACAAAAATCGAAACACAAAACGCTGCGCTGGTAAGTAACCGCTGTGCCCGCCCAGCCGCTCACCCGGGCAGCGCAGGCCCGGCCAGTGTCCGGGGCCCGCCCGCCCCAAGGCAGCGGGAGGCCGGGCCGCAGGCCACCCACCGGCACCGGCTGAGCCTCCTCACCATCCTCCCCGCCCGCTGCCCTACTGCGGGGGCAACAGAGCCAGCCCGCCATAGAGGTACGGCCACCTCCCTACCTTCTCCTCATCCGACACCCGGTCCTCGAAGTCGGCCATTTTGGCAGCTCTGGGCTCAGCCCGGCCTCGCGCGGAGCATGCCGGGACCGGCGGACTGGGCGCCGCCGCCGGGCTGGGCCGGAAGTGTGGCCAGCGCCATATTGGCTGCGGGCAGTCGCCGCGCGGCGGCCGCGCTGGGGTGTGTGGGCCCGCCTAGGCCGGAGAGGGCTACACTGGTGGAGCTGCAGCGGTCGGGGGTGGCCATGGGGCCTTCGGGGCTTCCCGGGCCGCGTCGCAGCGGTGGAGGAGCAGCGATGGGTGCGGGGAACTGGCTACCCGTGTGGGTAAAGCCCCCCCGGGCCCCGCCCCGCGACCCGGCCCGCCCCTCGCCCGGCGTCCCCCGGCGGTGGCCATGGCGGATGGCGGCGGGAGCGGACGGGGGCCGCCGTGCCCCGGGGCGCTGCCCGCCGCCGGGCTCTCGGGTCCCTGAGGGGACGGGTCAGGAACGGCTCCGCAGCCCCCGGGCCCCTGCCGCCTCCCGGGGCAAAAGCCAGGCACACCCGCTCCCTCAGCGCCCGGCCCTGGCGGAAAGCGAGGGCAGTCCAGGGACACAACCCACCCAACTCCACTTGGCGTTTTCCTTAACATCTGACACCTGTCAAAAAGTTGCTTCTTGAACTATGAGAACATAGAACTCTGTGCGTACACACCGATTAGTACTATCGCACCCACCACATTAATTCTCCTGTTGTGAGTGAGGCCGGTGCCCTCCTGCTGCAGAACCAGGGCCCGCAGGCCATGCTCCGGGCGCCCAGGCAGGCCGGCGGCTGCAGCTCGGCACCTAGGCCTTCACCTGTCCTCACACGGGGGTACACGGGCTGTAAGCCTGCTTCTCAGTATGAGAGTTTTCCAAGATGCTCTTTCAAAGATTATTTTCTGGGAAAAATTTAATCTCTATCCATGATAACTGTTTTATTTCCCCTGTTAGATACAGTACTGAAAGCATAAAATGTCAGGTGAAAGGCCGTTTTAATCATTAAACACTTGAAAAAGGAATAAAGCTTTATTTACCATAAGCTGCTAAATACCTACTGCTGTTGGCTCTGAGCTATTAAAAAGGGCCAGATGTGAGACAAAGCAGCGTTTGTTATGCTGGGTGAGGAAGAATAGATATTTGTGCTGTGCTGCTTTCCATTGTTGCTCTACAAATGTGCAGTAATCCCCAGAAGACTTTCTATCATCTCTGACTGCGAGCGGGGGAAAGCGAGCGTGCGTGTGTGCGTGCGCTGCCAGCAGGCACAGCTTCAGCGAGGTGGGAGCGGGATCTAGTAATTTATAGTGGCTTGAGCTGCAAGGGCTGGCAGTTTAGTCGGGTTTAAGGAAGCTGTTTCCGCAGCCATGTGCTTGGGAACATTTTTATATACAGAGCCTATTATATGCAGGCACAAACAGCCAGCCGGATACACACAAAAGCAAACCCACACATGCTTTTGAAAAAAAAAGACAGCATGACAGCTTGCATAAGCAAGCCTGCTGGACTCCTCTGGGAGAAGGAGCGGTGGTGCGCAGAAGTTGTTCAATCATGAAGCACATCTGCAGCCTGATTACAAAAGCAAAGGTGGTAAGGCTAGCTGGAAGCACACACAGAGGACTGGGATATGACCCACGCTTAAAGTAGACACATAAAAACATAAAAATGAACCCACTGTACAAGAGCGGTATCACAGGAATGTAAAAACATCACATCTCTAGCTAAGGAGAGTGCTCCTTCGAGCCTGGACAAGTTGGTCACCAGCCAGCACTAACCATAAAGCACGTGAACCGCCTCCTGCACTGGCAGCTCTCACCTCCACAGCCCGCTGGCTGAAATCACTGGTTTCCTCACACCGAGAGCAGCATCTGCAGATCCCAGTTCCTAGTAATTGCCCTGCTGCATGCTTATATTATGACGTTGGTTTCCCTGCATTCCACCCAGCTCCTAGTGGTGTCAGCTCTGTCAGCTTGTTATCTTTAGGAGCAGCAAGGAGGGAAAAGGACACTGCAGTTTAAAACAGCAAGAGGTAATAACACAAAATCAAAGGCAAAAGCACGTAGAAGCATGCTACGGGGGAGCCATGGCTGACAGACCTGCTGTAGTGCTCTCAGAGGCTTTGCACACTCCAATATAGACAGATCTGCTAGAACAAACATTGACAGTTCCACAGCAGAATCCACTGATCCAGTGGTTTATTAAATGTACTGTAGCTTGCAGGTAAGAAATGTTAATCCTCATCGGGATGGCTACAAGCAAATGAGCCATCCCTAAAAGCTTGCAGGTTTGCACTCAGATCATTTCATAACCAGTGTCCCTGATCACTCATACAACAATGCTGTAAAAAAACCCACCCACACCACCTCCCTGATAAATTTCCAGTTCCTAAACCGAGACAGAATCTAGGATCTCTTCCCACCTTTCAGGCTCAGTGGGAGGACTGCAGAGGAAATCAGGTGAACATAAGAACTGAAAAGGATTTGCATTCTGGCATGTGATGCTCACTTATCTACCTCATGACAGCTCGTTTCTTTCAGAGGTTCTGTGGTAAGATGTAAAGTATTTGTTGAAAATTCTTTGTGTTTGCCTACTGGATACTGCAATAACACATGAAGTGTTGTAACATCATTTGGCTTACATGCATTCTGGGGGGCTGAACCTACAGAGTTGCTACAAAGAATGTGCATGAACCATAAACTTTTCCTGCTCTTGCTAGAGGCATATCAATGACTACAGCAAACCAGCTGGTTTGGACATACTGATACAAGTTATTTGCTTAAAACCTGAAAGATGAGCTACAGAGGACAACCAAATAGAAGCACTTTCTAAAGGTCTAGAGGAGAGAGTAACAACCCAATCCATCTGTACAAAGATGGTCTTAGAAAAAGGAGAAAAGATAGAGGGGAGATGGCACTAGCAGCAAGTATTTTTAACAATTTAACAATAGCCTATCAAAATGTGAAAATGCTATTTTGTATTTGCTATGCTCTGATAACATCTCTCTTGAACCAGACAGCCTGCTATACAACAAACAGAGGTCAAAGCCTCTTGGGCCAGCTCAAAGAAACACTCCTAGCAAGAAACGTCTCAAACCCACTGTGAATTAGAAATAAGAAGGATTTACATTCTGACACTGAATGCCCTCTTACTTATCTGATGAAACTAGGCATCTTTTGGAAGTTGAACTGTAGCATTTGAAGGAAATTGTCTGCTGATTTCTTCTTGCGATTTTCATCACAACTTACATTCCTTATTACTGGGTGGCAACAGAAAGAATGAAACAATCCCTCATCCCCAAACTATACTACACCAAATAAAGGAATAAGCATAGATTTAGATTCTTTGTTTTCATTAAGTTTAGCATTGTGAAGAAGGCATATAGTCAATGTAGACAGTAATCTCACTTTGTGGTCTATAAACACAAGATTTATTCACCTTTTCCTTATTCCTATGAGAACTAACTGCTGCCAAGGCCAGTGATTTCTGGTAAGCCACCAGGGAACCTATCACTCCTCTGGAGAAAATCACTCAGGGAGAGGGAAGAAGAGGGGGAAGAAAAGCAGCATTACCTCAGTCAACAACAGGGAACAGTGCAACTGTATAGCTGCTTTGGGACACAGGCTCCAATAACTTTGATATCTGCCATTACCCTGGTCTGTTCTGATGAAATTTAAGTAAAGATTTACCCTACTTCCCAGAATGGAAGCAAGATAAATTCCAATAGGACCAGAAAAACCTGTAAAGGCTAAATATAGCTGAAGAAATAAGGTAGAAATTGTATGGCTGTGAATTTTTGTAGCCAGAGAAAGAGAGAAGTCATTGGTAGCCAAATTACATTTTCTGCACTGCTTTCAGTGGCTACTCAAACATGTCTTCTCTCAAAGTCTCCACTTACTCTGAATTATAACAACTTAGTGCTGGGGTGGCCATTCCTTTAAAATAATTTAAACTAAAGATATTGCACATCTAGACACAACAAAACTACAATTTCTGTGAGCTCTATAGTCTATTTTATCATCTTCATTTAAAACAGCTGATTGGAGATCCAGCTGGACCTGTGGAGCACACATTAGAAAACAAGGTATTTGGTTTCAATGAATTTTCCTGCAGTCAAAGGTCCAATATTTCAAGTCACCACCAAATCCTAAATTACAAAAAACCTTGCTGACAGTCTGGGTAAAATGATTCAGGAGTGGACAAGCAAAAGAAATGACTGTGTATCCCTCAAGGAAAACTTCTTCGTACATACACAGTGAAGCACTGTGTGACCACAGTCTACACGGGAGACTTGAAATGTGCCTGCTGTTTATATTAGTCTCAACAGCTAATATTCAAGCACCTGAACAGATCTATTGCTACTGAAACTTTATGAAGAAGCCCGGATATATTTTTGACATCCTATAGTTGTTTTTGAAAACAATGTAATTTAAAAACTAGTTCCAACTGCAGCACCCTCATTCCAACAAAGTAAAGCTGCACACATCCCTGCTGTTTGACTATCCATAATGTAGTCATTGCTTTTCCTGTTTTCTGAGTGCCCATAATTCGAGTGAGGTAGAAATCCTTCTAGACACCTAGATCACAAAACACTGCAGGAGCCTTACACATCAAAGCCTGCTGCCTTCAAGAAAGATTTTAACTCAAACACCTGTGATCATCTGCACTGCCACATTCTGTTTTCTCACTATCTTATCACCTGAGAGGACCTGCATATCTAGAAACTGGTCTTTGAGGATTGCCGGTGTCCCAGACCTACTTTACAGGCAAATAAAGAGAATTTTACACTTACCATGAAATGTTTCATTTTACCAAGAATCTAAAGAGACAATTCAGTTTTCAAAGGTTTGATGAATTCCACGGTTAAAGAATGTCACTTGCTCAGTTCACAAACCTCTTGGGATAATGTCCTGGTTTCAGCTGGGATAGAGTTAGTTTTCTCCTCAGTAGCTGGTACAATGCTGTGTTTTGCATTTAGCATGAGAACAATGTTGATAACACACTGATGTTTTTAGTTGTTGCTAAGTTATGTTCATACTAAGTCAAGGACTTAGTTTCAGTTTCTCAGGCCCTGCCACCGAGAAGGCTGGAGGGACACAAGAAACTGGGAGGGGACACAGCCAGGACAGCTGACCCGAACTAGCTAAAGGGGTATTCCATACCACAGAACATCAAGGTCAGTATATAAACTGGGGGGTAGTTGGCCAGGGGCTGCCAATTGCTGCTGGGGGTCTGGCTGGGCATCGGTCAAGCAGGTGCTAAGTGACTGTATTGTGCATCACTTGTTGTTTATTTTGGTTTTTTTTTTCCTTTTGGATTTTATTCCTTTCTCCTTCTCTCTCCTTTTCATTATAATTGTTGTTGTTATTCTTGTTGAAATATTTTATTTCAATTATTAAATTGTTTTTATCTCAACCCACAAGTTTTACCTTTTTCCTGATTCTCTCCCCCATCCCACTGGGGAGGGTGGTGGCGGTGCGCGAGCGGCTGTGTGGTATTTAGTTGCCAGCTGGGGTTAAACCAAACAGATAATCAGGAACAGATTTCAGCAGCATTTCCTCTGAGCGCCCAGATCTGTTAGCTGTACCTCCACTAGGTCTCTCACCCTTGGGTAATAGAACGAGCAAAGCTGAAATGGCATTTGGCAGACAACAACAGATACAAGGCAGGTGTTTTAAAATCCTCTCAAGTATTCGAAAGAATCAACTAAACAAATTATAAATGGGGCCTGAAAAAATGGAAAGACTAGCCATGGAAAAGACTAGAAATCGATGTGGTATCCCCTGTTAAGAGGAGGAGGGCATAGTTCCCATCATCACCACCGCTGTTTCAACTGGAACAGGCCAGGAGCAAGCCTGACAACTTATGAGTGACATCCGTCTTACAAACTGAAGCAGGCAGACTTCCCATTTGTATTACAGATGATGTAAAGAAAAACTATTGCTAATGAGTTATTTAAGTGCAGTCCATAAATTAAGACACCTAGACTGTCTTACATTTTTCATACCACCGTCATTATTACAAAGTATCTGCCCAGAAGCTTTTTCCCATAACTGCAGGGCAAAGTCAGCCCTGTGAACAGAGACCTGAGCTCTTCTCCTTACTAACCACCACCAAACACTTCACTTCCTCAGCTCCTCTGGCTTTCCAATTACGTACGGAGCTCCTCAGGGTAGATGCTATCTCCACCAAATACACATAAAGTGCCAAACACAAATCACAACTCAGACTGGGGCTACCACATGCCAGTTTAATATAAACAATGAAAAGTGATATAATAAAATCTTTAATGTACGTACTACTATAAGTTACAGATAAAACATCTAATATTACCCTTCCTGCAATTTCAAGACAGAATTTCCAACATTCAGCCAGGCTTCCAAATACAGAATTAAATTAACCTAATAAACATACACCGTACATCCAGATGACATCTGGATAAAAGCAGTTTAAGTCCAGATGGCATTTTCTTTTCTTCTACTCACATCCTTCCTTTCTTATTTTTTGTTTAAATGGCTACTACGACACAGTGTAACAGACCTCAGAAAGCTACACACTTTTCTTCTTTGTTCTCAACGGCAACACTACAGACTCCAGAGGTCAGCTTTATAGCCTTCAAGTTTTTCTGAAGCCCTGCCTGATTAGATGTACTCCAGAGCAACTTTCACTCTGATCAAACGTGGCGTGCTGGTGACACGCTTACAAAGCTGGCAGAGCAGTCGAGCAGCAAAGCCTTCAGCAGGCAGGAGTAGGTGTAAAGTCTTACTTGAAACAATGCATGGCTCTCCCGAAAAGGAAACAAGAACCCCCTTTGAAAAGGTTCTGATGAACTCAAGGAGAGACATATTGTTGTGACAATGTCAAACCTTGCGGAGAACAAAACTGCTTCTATCCAACTTCTCTTCGTCCTTTGCTCTTGATCTTTGTCATCCTTGAGCGGCTGCATTTTGGAACCCTTTTGCTCCTAGAGTAACTGGGGTTCATTAAATCTGAAATTTGGAGGGATATCTTTTGGAAGACGGTTCGTTTTTTAAACAGCCTAGCTGCCCGCTATGCCACATTACAGGATTAAAAAGGTTCCTGCTATTGCACGGCTGATCCAAGCAGGATACAAAAAGAGAGGGCAGGCTGGCACTAAGCAGGCCATGCTGCAGGAGCAGCCCCTTCGCTCCTGTCCCACCTGGGACAAGGGAACCAATTTAGACAGTACCAGATATGAGGGTTGTTATTTTTCTCTGATTTTGTTTCTCTTAACATAAATGAAGCCATGAAGAAGTAGTTACGTAGTAAACAATAGTTCTTCCTTCTCAACCAAAAAAAATCTTGCTAACTTGCAGTACTTCAAATTAAGGACTTCTTTGAGACATCCTTCTCTACCTTTTCCATAGGCCACAAACTGAACCTGGCTCCACTGTCCTTTATAACACATTCAGACACTCACCAGTCCAGGATAAGGAATTTTCTTCTCTCTTACCTTTCTATGCTGTCTGTCTACCAGCTGGTTAAGAGTTAGGCGTTGTAGTTCTTCCTCCTAAGGTGATACTGGTATCCAAAAAGCCAGACAGTAAAGTACTAAATAATGCAGTGCTCTATCTTCTATCTCTACACTTCTCAGCTTATAATTTCACCTTTCCAACAGTATAAAGCATATGAAGCAGGCAAACACCTACGTAAATGTCTTCTACCAACAGATGACTTCTTGGCTATTGCGAAACACCAAAGCAGCAACAATTAAAACAGGCCCTTAAGTTAGCTGCAGGCAAAGAAGAATAATTTTAGAGGAAAAGTCTAAGAGAACAAGACTCACCAACCTTTTTACAGGTTGGCACAAATACTGGAGACGTACAGGCAAATGGGGTATCTATAAAACAAGACAAAACAAAACACAGTCCCCTCCTACTTCTATGGAATACCATAGGAGGAAGCATGACTTTTCAGTTCTTTTCAACTACTACTTCTCTTCTTTAGAGGAATGAGAATTATTTGACAACCTTCTCTTTTTCTTACCAGTGCAAATACAGAGGTGTTACTGTAACATTAAGTATTATTCATCTGTATGGCAGGACAAAATCAAGGCATGAACCCTTTTCTTGACTCCAGAAGGTTTTGTTCAGATAGAAAGCTGTAGGCACAAGCAAGGAGTAAGCCACATTATGTTCAGGCAGAACTCCAACCTGAAGAACTGGGGACCTGGGCCTACCCAGAAAGGCACAGAAAGATGTGGATTGAGTCATTTGTATCAGCAAGCAATGGGGAAAATAAAAAAAATAAAAGAAAAAGACCCTGCCACAAAGTTTGCAGAGTATAAGTTAAGCAAAATCAATCACTTTGCAGTCATTAAAGCATTATAAAGATCTTTGTAAGATTTTTAGTAAAAAGATGTGTTCGTTAATCACCTAACCTAATTCAATCTTAAGTTCACTAACAGTAAACAAAAAAACCAAATAAATGGAAACCCTAAAGAGCCAGTTCTGTAACCATAAAAATACTATGCATTAGCTCCTCGCAAGATTTATTCAGTCCCTGAAAATATCCCATGCTGCTATAGATAACAGTCAAAATCCTGGGGATCCTGGCTCCACAGAATGATAACTGCTACCACCTGCAAGTGTCATAAATCCATTGAACAAGCTGATTGTTTTCAACCTTCTTCCCATTTTGCTTTTCAGGAGAAAGGAGCCTGTTTGCACATAAAATTTCTTTTTTACTGCCTTCAATAAGCCTGAAAAAAAATAAGGGTGTGCATATGACATCACAGAGCAATGCTGTGACTTTTTTTCACTGCTGAGCAACAAAATTAAATACTCCTCAAAAATGGTAAGTGGGAAGGTGTTTCACTCAAAGGTTGACTTCAGTCTAGGGAGCCAAACTCTTTACTACAGTTTTGATGGCCCGGCCTTTTCTACAGTAGAGATGCATTGCAGGAGCCCAGCGGCACATTTTCTAGGTGACAACACAGGCAATTTTGAACCTTTGACACAAGCACCAGACAGCGTCCTGACACCCAAGTCTGTCCTTCCTCATGTATCGTAACATGAAGAACATGTTAAAATATCCTGTAGGTTGTCCTGTTCTATTTCTAGCTAGAATCTGAACTATTCCAAGATAGTTTAAAACCAGTTTAGATAGCAGTTTCTTAGGATGACTCATTCATTTTCAAGTCAAGTACCACTCAGGACATAAGTCAGTCTACTGCTGCCACCCATTCAGACTCAGTATATCAATTATCGTCTTTGCTCTCCTCCTTGTTTAGAGACTTGTTCAAAAATCTTGAAAGGATTGGTTTACATTACCTACAACTCAAGTTTCTTTAAACCTCAGTACCATAATGTAAGTGCTTTGAATACCATCACACCTCTTCTAGAGTTGAGAATTACTAACTGACTTCATAGCAACTGCAATGCTATTATACAGCTATGGGGAGACAACCCCTGATGGGTCTAAGAAGCAAAGTTCCCAAGAACTTTCTGCCTGGCCTGTGAAAAACAATTCACCCGCATAACTTTTTTTTCTAAGTGAGCCTCTTTCCTTGTGAAAGCCAACTGAGCTGCTACCTATGAGGCTTTGATTAAATTAACATGCAAATACGTACATAAGCACACATGCGCAAATGTGACAGGATGAAATGCTAGGGGAAAAAAACAATTTGTATATACAAACGTAAGTAAACACCTTCTTGTAAGACTGAACAACAAATGCTAAGCATCAGAGAACACAGGAGAAAAGTTTGCACAAGTGATATTAAGCAGATTTGTTCCAGAAAGAGGGATTCTATTCCGCAGTTTAATTTATCTATCACACAGAATGTGCCTAGCTTTGGCCTCAGTTTTTATGAATCATACTACGGACTAAATTATAAAGGGAAAATATTGGGAAATAGGGTGTATTTTGTATCATATTACCATGTCCCTACCTGCAAGAGACCGAACTTTTAAATCAGCTTAAAACATTCATTAAACAAAGCATATTCAAGAACTGAACAAGCAATTTAACAGCCAACAGAATAAAGCAGCAGTTAACGGTGATGATGACCCAGCGGGCCAGCTCGCAGGTTCAGCAAACCATGGACTGCCTTGTCAGTCTCTAAGAATGAAGTGGGGCCGGTACGTAGGAGAGAACCATTTAGGGCACGCGCTGGCAAGGAAAATATCAGAGTTGGAAGGTCATATAAATTGCTAGACATGGAGACAAGATCTGTCAAAAAGACAAACTACCTAACAATTTTAACCTATTGGCTAGAGCTGTCCATGTCAGCATAACGTTAACATATATTATAACCTCGGCACAAAAAAATCCATGTAGATGGAAGAGAAATGCAACAAAACTCCCTCATCTTCTGTTTAGACAGGAACTTATTCTAACAGAGGCTTAAAGAAATATTTACTCTGATTTTTTTCATCTGACCCCAACATATTACATTACAAGTGAAAGAAAAATAGTATATTAAAAACATAGTTGTCGATTCCTCTACATTTACACAGTTTAGCACAGCATCCATTACAAGCACCTCTACGTTTGGACAACAGTGAATTTTTTTAATTATTACGATTTTTATTTGGTTTTGAATAAAAGCTTTTCTGAATAGTCACTGAAATATTTAAAATAGAAAGGCGGGCATTTGCTAGACAAGAAATTAACTTTTTTTATATTTTAAATCATCTGCATTTTCCCCAGCTATTACAATCCAATTATAATTATGGAACTGTGATTGTTCCTTTACCACATATTGATGACTCTCCATTTTTAATGTAAAATCATCTCATGATTTCACTTCTGTTGAGACTACTGCAACTTTCTGAGGTCATTTGATTTTTACTTGCCATCTCAAAGCTCCACTGCTTTGCAATATATTGCTTTTGTCATCTTTCCCCTGGCCTGATTTGGCTCAGCGTTACAGAGAGGGCCTTCGGGAAGGTCTGGAAGTATGCGTCAAGTTAGTAGGTGGGATGCTTCCCTGGGAGAGAGAGTATTAAGCTAAACCTCCAGAAATACTTTCAGGGAATCCTGATATTGTTAATCCCCCAGGGTTTATGCATGAAATGTGACATTTAAGATTAGTTCAGAAGCATCTGTTCATAATGCCTAGAACTGAACCTCCAAGAATGTACCACACATCATTTTCAGAAAAAGACACCTCCCTAAAGCTTCATTTCCCTATTGAGCCACTAAACTGAAAATCCAATGGTTATAAAAGCTAACCTGTTTCTCATATTATGACCCACTAAGTGACATATGAAACTCAAATGACAAAACTCCCTGCAAGTTCCATTAGGTTAGACTCCACTCACAGTGCATACCCCAATTCCAGTATTTTTTTTATTCTTGGAGAGCAACTCAGGATACTTATACTTACATGCCAATTTTCATAGTAATTAACCTGTCAAGCAGCTGACCAATGAAGAAAGATAAAGTCAGCAAACAGAAACCAAAACTTTCTGGATGTCTGATTTTTTTGTTTGGGTGTTCTTCTGTTCATTTTTGTTGGTTTTTTTGTTTCATTTACATTTTTTTTCTACAACACAATACAAGCAAAAGCCAATTCTGAAGGATTTGTAAGGGCAGCGTATATTCCCTGCCAGCTATTCAAGCAGGCAGGTATTCATGAGTACCGAGAGATGCACATAATTATGCCTGAATGATTATTTATCCAGAAGGAAGAGCAACTGTGAAGCATCTATCACTCTTTGTTCCAGGTCAGAAGTTTCAGCCAGCCATTTAAAAAGAAAAAAATAGCATAATGTGGATGAAGCGACCAACAATATACTGAGCACCATGAATACTGCATACACAAATCAAAGTGTTTCAGAAACACAGAGGCTCTAAAGTTAGAACTGCTTGTCATGTACTGCTGAACACAAAAAATTAGTTTGGTTTGCAAAAGAGACATTAACAAAACATTAATTTCTTTAAAAGATGCATTATATGCTTAGTGTAGCCATTTCCTGTGGATTGTGATATATATCCTGTTTAATTTCTTTTAAGCAGACACTAAGCGGGATATACCCAGCAGTAGATCAAGCCAACCAAGGAGACTATCCTGAAGTATTGAATAGCATGCCAACAGCATCCGATACACTTGCAGGATCTAGTTCCTGTATTCCATCACCTTCAGATGGTCAGAGAGGTGCTGAAGAGCTGTTACACATAATTCTCCATGGCCTCTGGGTACAGAGCTCTCCAATGTGTGTCCATTTCTACTTCTAGGCTGGCACAGTGCAGGAAAGAGTGACCTTGAGGTCAGTTGGTATCTAAAACCCCTCCTGTGAATGCCACCTGGAAAAGACAGGTAGCTAATTTCATCTGGTTTTATTCTATGCTAATGTTCCTTACAATCCACAGTTACCTGCAGTGTTCAAGAAGTAGTATGTATTCATGCTGTATGATATTTCATGAGAGCAAATCATGAAGATTTTTTAAAATTCCCATCTCTTGAATAAAACCAAACCTTTGACACACTGCATTTAGTACTGCATCAGACGGTGCTTTCCATCGATCGAGCATGAACCAGGAGAGCATGGCCACGCCTACACTGTGGATTTCTAGTCCTTGCTATGGTCAATGGCATTTCACACAGAGACAGATGGAAAGGAAAAGGGTGTGGGAAAGGCCAGGACTCCGGCTACTACTCTGTAAACCTGCAGCAAGACATGCAATTTAACCAGCGCGTGTTGCTCTAGATGCCTGTGGAACGCGTGTCACCTGTTTGCACAAGGGCCTCCAGCATCAGCACCGCTGTGGAAATACCAGCGATTGCGGACAACTGCTGTAAAAAATAGTTTGTCTGAAGTCACCGAACTTACACCTCATTCTTTGCTGGTTCCGGTAGCACAGCTCAGATCCTCATCTTCCTCAAAAACAAAGCAGCAAGACAAAGGACGGACATGGTTTGGCTAAGTGTTTCACAGACTCGATGTGAAACAAAGACCACGGCAGAAAGCTGGAGTTAATTCAAAGTACAAAGCAGTTGGTTCTATCCTACCCTTCTACACAGCAAGACAAGAAAGGAATACTAACGGACTCCTAATCACAACCAGGACAGTTTAAAGCTAAACAACTGCTCATTTTTAAACATGTCATCTAAGAAAACAATGAATGACTTAAGCTTTAAACTTTTTCTTTCTTCTGGGAAAAGAAATAGCAAAGGTATTTAGAATTAAACAGGACATTCACAATTAATCTGCTTTTTAATTAACTTACTCTGCTGCTGTAAGTGATTCTGCATTTAGTCTCATTCTTTTGAAAATTCCAAAGTGCTACTTCTGACCTGTGATTTACTGTTGCCGTACATCTTTATAAGCAGTACTTTAGTTTAAGTGGCAGTTGCATATTAATTACAAAGTTAATTATGTGCTATGTAATCATGCTGTAATTCATTAGTTTACTCCACAGTGTGAAAGGATAATGCTAAATGGAAGACCTGATGCAGAGTATTTCAGTAATTTGCATTTTTGCATCAAATATTCAAAATATTAACCAGAATATATTGTCTGCACTTAAGGGAACCTACAAAAATGCTCATCATGATTCTGCTGACAGCTATGCTTAAACTTTTCCTCCTTAAAAAAAAATTGCGGCAATTTTACCAGGGCAAATACAGTATTTTCTCCAAAACCAAGGGCAAAGCTAACTACTGCTCAGACCAGGGCAAGCTATCAGAAATACGGAATGAGTTCAAGTATCCAGACTTGGTGGTACTTGATATGACACATCTTCAAAAGACTGGTGCTCTCTGCTTTCTGAAATTAGGTTTCTTTAAGATGTTTCAGCTTGAAAACCTAAACACTGAGGCATCCAGTGGTACAAACCACAGTCAAAGACATGGGCTACCGGCTTTTGTGATTCTTAATTACTGACACTTTGCATGAAGTACCTATGGCCAGATAATTTACTCCTGGTTTCTGTCCAAAATCTGCTGGGAAATGCAACTCCTGTTTGCGCAGTTCTCAAAACAAGTCTGTTACTACAGATCTAGGTTTCCCAACAGAAGTATTGAACACAAATGTAAATATTTATTTTTAAGATAATGATTTTTGGTGAAAAATGAACTAGGCACAATACCATAAAGCTGTCTCTCTGTCCCAGGTTTAATTACCCCTAGAACTATCCAGCTTACTCTGATCAATAGAAATACAAAACCTAATTTTTACAAAGATGCTCTTAGTCATGAAGAATTCCTTTTTAGCTTTCAAGGCCGCTCCCTGCCCCCTCCCCCACCCTCAGAAGTATTCCGACATTTACTGTTCTTCATCAAGAAATGCTGTTTTTCAACACCAATTCCTCACAAGTTGTAATATTATTTCCTTCCACTAGCTATCACTGTGATGCAAAATGATGCTCTTTGTGTGATATTTAAAAGTCAATAGAGGTAGGAGTATCTCCTCCTAAAACTAACACCATAAAACCCACGATAAAGTGCCCTTTAAAATCCACGATGAAAAGAAGCTCTATCACTTAGAATTACAGGTAGAAAAATTACTATGCAAAGCATCTATGCTTTTTTAGCACATACTTCATCTCTGTACTTTGGAGCTATTTTCACTTACAAAAACAAAAGCAAGGCCACTTTATTGATAACTCTGCAAAAAAAATCAAGACATATATCATGAACAGAGCTGTCGACTGTTGTGCAGTGTTTTGACTGCATAATCTTTATTATCAGGCAGACTGCATCAACAAAAAGAAGCCCTAACTCTCCAAACAAGCATAAATAGATTACCAAACCCATGACTGAGTTTGCAGCACCCCTGGAATTCTGTCTCATGGGCTGAAGCAAGTTTCCATTTGAAGTCATTTTTGAAAAATAAAGAATCTGTATTTTTACGGGCAAATTATGACAATCATACTACTAAGAGCCTTTCACTCCTTAAAATTCTTAGAGCTTTGTTGAGAAAACAGCATAGAGACCTTAAAATATAAATAAAATGCATACAGAGTAATTAAAGTTCCCGTGGAAAAAAATTGAATTAATGATATGGTACTGCTGAAAATGTAAATATAGCAAAATAGCATACTGTTTCATGCTACTGCAGTTTGAGTACTATGTATATAATTATGTCAGGTTTGAGCTGGTTACTTAAACTTTTTAAAACAGCAATTAAAGAAAATGCACATGCACCAGTGGCTTTGTAGAAAACAAACCTGAAATCTATGTAAAAACCTTCACGCACTCTGTAGAGCCTCAGCTAAAAAAAATAGTTCTTTTTTCTTTAAGCACTGTGGTCATGGATTTTGCACTAAGAAATGTAGTTAAAAAATTAATTTCAAGCTCTACTAGAAAAAGGAAACAATAAATATTTTGTCCAATATAAAAGGAAAAAGACAAATCAGTAGAAAAAGTAATTTTACTTTCAAACTTGCACGCAAGCACCACAACAGTTAAGAAAAATGAAAGCATTTGCTCCCCCTTCAGAAACACCCACGAGACACTCAACTTTATATGCACAGGTAGTACCCGCTGGGCTGTGTAATTAATTTAGGTCTGTAGGCACTGGGTTAACAGATCATACAGCTCTGCTGTTGTCTTTGGCTTCTATTTTGGAAGAGGCATCCTAACATAGGTATTAGAAAGTGTATGGCATGGAACAGCCCCCTACATTTGTGTTTTATAGAATCAAAAAAGCTTTTTTTTTTTTTCCTGATATATGATGATACATCCAAAATCCAACAACAATTATAAACCAAAACACAGCTCAAATTTCCCTCCACATTTTAGCCCATGGCAGAAGTACCAGTTTTCCATTTCTATGTAGTGGTGTAAAAAACATTTTAAGGGCAAGTAAAGCTTTCAAAACCCCCAAATAGTAAGAGAATTAATTTCATTTACTATCAGTAGAATAAGGTAATATGGTGATATGGTTAACTCACCCTTTTAGGTTCTTAAGAGATTTCTGCACAGGGAAAAAGAAAAAAAAAAAAAAAAAAAAAAAGAGAGAAAAGAGAAACTTTTGGTTTGGTTATTGACTTTTCTCCTACCTTAGCAAAAGGGCCAACAACTCTACTTTCATGTTTTCAGAAATTACTTTGGTATGGTTAGCCATCACATAGGGCGGCTTTAGCCTAAGCTAATCATCTGGGTTCCATCAATAGTCAACGGAGAGTGGTACTTTCAGAGGGCAATTTGTCCCTTGCTAAAACAGATGTCCAAAATTGGTGGCACAAATCACTCTCTGGAGATAACTGTTTCTGTCCATTGATTACAGAGCAAGTCTAGATAATTTCTTAAGAAACCAGAGTCTTCATTGACTTTGAGGATGATGCAGACTCTTCAGTCTCTGCCTCATTTCTGAAAACGAAACTTGTATCCTTGACACTTCTAAAATTGTGTGCTAATGTTACAAAGCACATTAATTTTAACTAGGGTAGAATTAAAAGTATGTGATAAAAGAGTCCTTAGTTATTACATGACCTTTGGTTTCTCACTACAAAAATATTAAGAAGGGTTTCTTACATAGTAAGACCTGTATGCTATACTTTATTGTAAAGTGTACGTAAATATGTTACATTCCACTTGCCCATTAGTAAAATGTAAGTGTACTCACTTTCAAAAATTGGTAAAAATAAATATGGTAAAGAGACCTTTCAGAGGGACTGAGTTTTGTAGGACATGGGTATTTTACGTAATACATTCAGTAATTTATATAAGCCTCATTCTCTACACTAACATGTGCAAATGTACAATTTTTTTCAGAAGTAATAAACCAGGAGGAATTTATCCATTACTTGGAGCTCTAGTCAAGGGATCTGGGAAGCTGCATTCAACTCCTCTGTCATGCCTCCCACAGAAGCCTCGGCAACTCACAGAGTCTTCCTATACACTTATTTAACAGTAGTGGAATAGCAATAATACACTTTCCTAGGGTGTTAGGGGAACAGATACATAAAAAATTATGAACTACTCTATTAGCCCAATCACACAGGTAACATAAAAGTATCTAGATGAAGTATATTGCAATACAAGTATTCTCCTTAAATACACCTCTCAGCTATGCATAAAGCCAAATTACCAAAGCTCACATAGATGAATATCCTGAAACAAAACAAGCCTAGAGTCCAGTATGAAGTATTGCCACCTTTAATTATTTAAAAAAATTACAAGACTGAGATTACTTAGGGTTTTTTGTCCTTATCAGAGAGTTTATTCTAGTGCAAACTTGTAAAGAGAACACAAAGAACATGACACTTTGGGCAAGACCATTAGCACATTCTTGTTTGCCCTGGCCTAGCCTTAATAGAGAAGAGCTCTACTGATTTACAGCTTTGACAGTAAACAGAATTGCAAATCTGGGGCACATATCTTCCTTATCACCCTTCTTGGGACATGCAGGCATGTAATGAATTCCCAGGAACAGACAGGCCACCACCTCATCTCACCTTTGCTAACATAACCCCTGCACGTCTCATTTGCTGGTAGCTGGCTGCTTTGCTGTCCTTGTGCATCTTTTCAAATGGCTCACAGCTCCTGCAAAGGCAGCCTGCAATACACCAACCACTGTTTACAGAGCTGTCCTTAGCTCTGCACTGATTACCAACCACTGGGCAATCAAGATGATACACTATTTTACCTAATTATTGACATCTGGATGAGCTGTGTTATTAAACAAAAAAAGCAGTTCCTAATGAGTTTGAAAGCTCAAAGTCTGTTTCCAAAAAAGTCATATATCCACTAATTGCACCCTAAACCCCCTGTTTTCCCTTAGTCACAATTTAAGACAAACTGCAAACCTGGGTCTGCTCCCTTCAGAATTTAGCAGCTTGGTCTTGTTCTTGCATTAAATTCCTCATTTAACATAATTTCTGCCCACTAAGACCAATTTTCGCTTACTCTTGTTAACATTCAACTGTGTGTTAATAATTAAGGAAGCAGGAAGGCTGAGTCCTTGCTCGGTGCAAACATAACAGTTGAAACAGCATGCTCGGTGTGAAAAGCCAGCAAAAATTTCCTTACCATTTCCTTACAGGCATCTACATCACAAATACAGTTAGTTATGCCAGATCTATTTTTTTTTTTTCCAAAAACTGAATCACAAAAAAACATATCCAAATCCTCCAGCCCTGGATGTCTCCATACACTTAGAATCTTTTAAGGTTCAATTCTCTTCTTCCTGTGAAAGCATCTCCCAGGACTTTCTTGTTTGTGAGGCAATTTGCTTTCCAAGGTTTATCAGTCTCTGCAATCATGGTGGAGTCTCCAAAGCCACTCAAGGTGGCTTGCTCCAGTACCACCAGAGAAAATAAAGTTGGCTGGAGGATCTTTTCAATGCTAAAACCAGGAGTGCCCTCTAGTGAGATTCCACAAGGGAGCATGTTTAACTATCATTTTTCAGCTAGCGCTTCTTTATCTTCATAGGTGGTCTGATCTGCTGGGAGTATAATTACTGTACCGTGCTCCTCATAATGCAGCATCAGGTAGTGCGAAGCAAGAGCAGACTCTGTGGTCTGTGCGACACCGATGGGCCAGAGAACTGTCATGCGCTGGCTGCTTCAGGAAACCCCAGCACTAACCTGCAGTCACATAAAAGATCCTGCATTACATCCCACTGAAGCCCTACAGAAAAAGGCTATTTTGCTCCGTAACGGAGAATGCCTAGGCTCAGACACAGTGGTAGTTAACATGAGTAAGAGTTTAATAAACAGACATCAAACACAAACTCATCTAACAATGTTTGCCCTCTTATTATATGCTTTGAAATGCTTGCCTCTAATCTTTAAACCTGCTTTATTCTGTTGTCCATATTTATAAGACTAAAACTACTAAAACTGGAAATGATACCTAAATGAAGAGATCCAGACACCACCTAAGCAGATAAAATGCTGTGCACATGATCAAACAGGCAGATAGAGCAATTCTGCATCCTGTTGTTTCATACTATAAACCTGCTGATCCATCAGCAACTTAAAGCAACTGTGACTCTTGTAGTGTGCCTGGTAGCAGTACTTGTAGTGTAAGCCTCAGGGTATTTTCTAACTTCTTAAGAGACTGCATTTTGTCACCTCCTGATGGCAGTTCTTTGCAGTGCTAGCTAACTAATTTTTGTATCTATCTTTGTTACATCTAGATAGAAACACATTCATACTTTAGAAGCCGTGGATTAGTAATGAATTACTAATTAATTACCTGCCACCCCCAACCTGTTTGACTGAGGTTTTCAAGAAAGAAAAGTCATAATCTTCTAATCTTTTGGCCTTCAAAAAACATACAGAGTTTTACAAGCAAAGAGGAAAGGGACAGAGCAAATTATGTAATTAGAAGCCACAGAATGAAAATAGTGGCACAGTACTGGATATTGATTATAATCTGGACAATGTGATTAGGCTCACATTAAATTGAAAGAGACCAACAGGTATAACGACGCTGAAGAAAAAGTGACATTGTGCTGTGGGTGGGCAAGTCAGAGCCTGCATAGCAATAGAATTGCAGAGGTCACTGTTTAATAGGAAAAAACATCTCTCAGGAAAACTATTTACTAATCATGCAAGCAAAAATGATTGCAATAGTATGAGGGAGGGGGCGGGGGGAAGATTGTGTTTTACAATGGGGAACTGTTCCTGAGACAGGATCTTGGAGTGCGATTCGGTTGATAGTTAATTTTCACTAACATGAGACACACTAAGCAAGAGACTGCTAACATGAAATGCTGACAGTTAACTACAACATGTAATAATAAAAGAAAGAACAGATGGAAGAGAAATGTCTTCCTCTCCTTCACGTATCTGTGAAGTGTTTGACTTCACACGTATCCCAGGCTAAGTATCACAACTAAAACTAAATGCGATGGCTCATATTCCTAATAGGATACAGTGGCCTTCACCTTTAGGTCAAGGGTTCAAATGCAAGCCCAATCAGTGGTGACCAAATGTTGTCACCATCTGCCTGTTTAGTGGCCTAGATGAGAAGAGAAAGGTTGTTCAGCTCAGTCCCATTGTTAATGGGCAGGTGTCTCCATCACAGAAACAACCATCATGACTGTCACTAACTGGAAGTTGAGTCAAAGAGGTCAAGAACTGAATGGGCATAAAAACTGAATTAACAGATTAAAGAGTCCCTCTAGATAAGGGTCAAGGCAGTTGTGTGCTTGCTGTCCAGATAAAGAGCATTTCAGTCTTCAGGGCTTGCAGTCACATGCCTATCACTAAACCAAGTTAATTTTTAAATGGAAACAGAATTGAATAAAACAATTTATAATTTGATTTAGATTTAGCTATTAGGCTGGTTCCTATTTTCTTTAGCATCAGCTGGAGGTATACAGAAGTGTATGCACATCTGGGGCTTCTACAACTGCACCGCTAAATACTAGTAGCCTTCTGAATGTTCAGAGGCGTTCGGGTCCTCCAGCTTAACAGGTAGTAGACACGGCCACTGCCACATCATGGCTACTGCACACAGTGCTCGTGTGCTTCATGCAACAGGCTTGAAAAGCCACCTGGGCTTTTAAGTCTTGAGATTGGTAGTGACAGCACTGGAAAGGTGCACTGGTTTTTACCAATACTATCATAAACTAACGGGAATCCACATTTTTTTATTTTCTTGAAGAATTTGATACTTGCAAATAAAAAGTGTTAGTTGAGCTATCTTAATTAAACTCTTCTAGCCATGCCAATAAGAAACTCTTCTTAGCTTTTATTCTGCTGCCTATTTTTAATTCATTTATGTACACTTATATATCTAACAGCATTTTAAAATGCTAAGACTTCACAGACTTAGTAAAAAACATTTTTCTTTTCACTACACATACACATATTTTTTACTTCTATTTAGATCGACTGAAATCAGATGATACTTACCTTGTTTTGATTCTCACAGTAAGTACTGTGCTGGAGTCAACACTGAAGCAGGAAGGTATCAGATACCCACAGAAGATAGCTTGAAGCACAAACTTTGAAAAATTCTGGACAGATAGTAACTTGGCTCTCCTCCCTGTCAGGAGAGATAATCTGAGCTCTATGCAATGTAGAGCATGTACGTGCATACAGATCTTTGGGAACATTAACGTGAGCATGAGGTTCATCCAAAGAGGAGGAGCTTATTGAGGCTTGCCCAACTATTCCCATATTACAACTGCCGTGAAGCTGTGCAAATTTTTGCAAATCAGATCTTTCTTCTTGTCATAGTATATAACAGCAGCTTTCGACACCACTTTGGGAACACAAGTGCGCTCTTTTCTCTACCCTGCAACTCCCACTGTTTCTCACTGCTATCTTATGTGGAGCTTGTTTCTGGATCCTTTCCATAATTCATAGAAATGACTATTTTTTAATATGAATATTTAAAACAAAAACCAAGGCAAAAGTTTGTATTCACAAAGTTGTTTAAAAAAAAAAACCAAGCCAAACCAAAAACAACAAGAGAAGGACATAGGAACTTATTGTTAGTCTCTTTAGAAAGTCACAATAAATTGCAGCTTATATAATTCTCACCCAACACTGACACACCCCCAAGTAAACTCTGTTTTCTTAAGGTAGAAAGAAAACAAATTCTACTCCAATTATTTTATTTCATCACACTTGAAGGCAGCAATGTAATTCCTGGGAAATAACTGTTCTTCATAGATTATGCTTGTATTTGGTAAGGTACACATGTGTATAAGCATGTCAGGGGTGAAGGTATGAGTCAATAAGTTAGAAGAGGTCTCTGTAAATAAAAAAATACTTTGGACAAGTATTTATCTCCAGTTCCTATCCACATTCCAAAGAAGAATGAGAAGCAGCAGCAATCGGCAATGTCTTCATTCTGATAGTGTCAAACAGCCTCCAGGATGAGAAGGTTCACCTCAAGAAAACAGACAATTCCCCTATTCCTTGCTTGCCCAGAAAACCACCAATAGGTCAACCGCGGGATAGCAGCACATTATCATTTATGCTCAGGCCATGCCTACCACTTGGCTACCACGTAATTTTGTATTCCCTCACTGAAAACACATCCTTTCCATTAGCAAGGACTTTGCATCCCTTTACCCTTCATCTTCTGTGATAGAATCCACTTAAAGTAGCTTCATAATGAGTTCTGGTCTCCAAGTTATTCAGATTCGTTACAGTTGTATGGATATGCTGTGTTTCCAGCTTCATCTCCAGGCTACAATATAATCCTGGAGAAACACCTTCCCTTTACCCCCGTATCTTATTTATTCAGGCTGTCCCTTTGGGAACAGGAACAACACAGTTTTTCAAGACTGACAGAGACAGCCTGGCCACAAACTTTTGTAAAGTCTCTTATGTTCTACATGTAAAACACATCCTAAGGTTCTCTACTAGTTCTTATATTAGAAAATAGAAGTTACTGGGATAATATGCAAAGAGTATTGAAAAGTTCCCGCAGGTTGACATCTTCAGTGTCACCCTCCTAGAACCTAAGCAGCGAGCGCTTTCACCCTACAGAGATATCAACAGTTTGCTGGCTCCCATTTTATTCCGTGACAGATCAGACACAAGTACAATACATGAAGTAAAACCCCTGGCGCCTACGAGTCAAGAATCATGATATGGCTGCCTGTTTCTGCAGAGGGCTAGCTTCAATGATCCCTTCCTTTTACAGGTTCCTGGGGACTGGACATAGCAGCCTGTTTGAGGAGTTAGGAGTGACTTTCTTCTATTTCCATCAAAGTAGTTTGGTAATCATGCCTTTAGCAGGGCTCCCCTTCTTCAGAAAGGGCTTCTCTCTGGACACTCCTCCCCAGTGTCCTTGGGATTGAGTGCACTGGAACGTAACATGGAAACTACTGAACCCTGCTGAAGCAGTAAGGCAACCAAATGAGACAGGATGTCACTGCAATAAGGAAATAAAAGTGATCTTACTGCTATGGTTTGGATTGTTTCACTTGCTGTGCCTCTTAGAACGCTCTCAGCATGCTTTGCTAAAAAGAACGACTGATTTCATTCTCCAGGTCATATTTAGCAAAAGGAGAAATGTCTAACATTTAGAACTGCTTCAAGTTAACTATTCTTTTTCTATTCTTGCTGCTCATTACCCAAAGCATTAAAACATTCTACAATCTGTTAACTAATTCCCTGCTAAAACATGAAAAAAGGAGAGCACACAAAAGCTGTCCATAACTATTTTATCTAGTCAAGTAATTTTTCAGTGAAGCTCCACATCTAACCAAGATCCCACAGAGGAAAATGAAATATCTGCCTAATGACTGCTTCCAAGGCACACGTCTATCATCTTACCCAGCTACTCAACCTGTAATGCTATTTCTTAGTAACCTGCCTTTGTAGTAGATGAGGCCTAAGCTTGCTAACACCAGAGCACACAAGTAGAAAGCACGAACTGCTGAAGACACAGGAACCACGTCCTGAGCTCCATTAGTCGTACGTACAGAAAGGTGAGGAAAGCTTTGGAAAAGGCAGGCCCTAACGATGCTATATAAGCACCGCTGTTGAGGAAGCTTAAATGCTTCCAGTATCCAAGCCCACATCATGAGCAACGGTAGAGTCTAGAACACAGGCCAGCTGTCCCATGCATTTCACCTACCTTCCAAGGACTAAATGTGTAACTCCCCCCAGGATGTGCAAATGATGACCCAAGGGATTGCGTATGCTGGTTCTCAGTACAGCTTTGTGCAAGAGGTGTGGGTAGAGACCCAAAACATACTCCACAGTTATGCTGGAAATATCTGAAAGTTGTAACCCTCATCCAGTTATCACAACAGACTGGCCCACAACCCTGCATGCACCACCTTACATACTTTGCCTCTACAACCTGTTAGTAACACAGCTTTTTCAGAGTAATTGTTAATTCCTTGGAAGTAGAGGAAAAACACACCATTCATCACAAGCTAAATAATAGAAACGTATGAAGTTCTGCTTTACATCTATGTTTTTTAAGAAACACATGAAATCCATTCAAATTTCTCAGAAAATATAGCTGGGAGTACACGTCCAAACTGCCCACGGTCAGTCCACAAAAATTCTCATGAGGCATAATGCTCATCAGGCTGCTAATTGGTAATATTGTAAATACAGAGCAAATCCGGGTCTGCTTACAATGTTGCACACAGCACTGTGCATCGCTCTCTGATAAAGCACGAGGGGATCCAAAGCCTCAGAACGCACTGTGATTTCACAGTATAATAATAGTATCACCAACAAGAAAATAAAAACCTTTGTTTGTGTGCGCCTCTTGGCAACTTTCATAAACAAAAGCAGCAAGGAAGATATTGCAGCATTGTATCTTCAGAGCAATCAGAGCCACACCTATTGAAGGCTACAGCCCACAATCCGGCAATATTCTTCCATTTAAAAAGTGAGAAGTCTTTGCTATATACAATTTAGACCCAACTTCATTAATTTAGGTTTTACTAAGAAGACGACAAATCTAATTATCGGAACTGATGTGGAAGCTTAAATTGGTGTGTGTATATAAAATACACACACACATATACACACACAAATAAAATTAACTGCAATTTTCTGAATCTGCCTACCATCTCAGCCTTGCAGTGATGGCATTCTCTGTGTTACTCATCACTTGTATTAGATGTATTTGCCTTTTGCTTTTCAGTTTCAGCAAATCCATCTTTGTCCTTATACTATGAAGAAAGACTAAAAAATGTTTGATTCACTTCCGTACTATTCCCTCCTTCATATTACGTCCCACATTCCCATTTAGTTGTCTTCTAGACTCAACATATCAGTCTTTAATTTCTCTTCATCCTCCTGACTAATAATTTTGTTGCTAGGATTTAAGTCTTGTCTATCCTCTCTATTCATAACCAACCAGCAAACAAGGTTTTATTCAAGGTGAGATGACTTGTATTTCATTTTATAGTATTTCAGCATTACCCTCCAAATATTTCCTCAGTCCAAATTCATCTAAGTTCTAGGGGAAACAGCCTTGTACTTCAAGTATTTCTCTTCATTCTGACAAACAACTAAAATACCCATTACACTAACAGAAACTTAACTGGTGAAAAATTTACCAGGTTTCACCATTCTCATTTTGTAAGAATGATTAACATAGGAATAGGCTTTGGTGAACAACCTGAAAATATGCTGTACAGTGATAGGTATTGCTAGTATCACATCACTGTTAAAAGAGTTTCCTTGACATTCACAACTGATCACTAATTATTATAGCCCTTCCTTCACATACACAGGCTATATAAAATGTAATAGTGAAAACAGGTGAAATTTGACAGACTCCACCTTCAAGACCAGCTTCCCAAGATAACAATTTTCCTATTATTAGCGAGGGGGTTGATCTCTCTCACAAGGGCACCTTGGCTCCAACTTCCCAGCTGGTACGGCACACAGTTTATATTATCACACTGACTAATGTGCCTAGACAGTAGCAAGTTGTGTGTCTTATGTATTGTTGCAACTTCCCCTTTCTTAAGCTACCTAACAGAAAAATAAATACATAGAAGGATTTCTCCAGGACCTCCTAGAAAGGGATTCAGTGATCCAGCTGATCGCCTGAGGTAGCCTCCAACCCAGAGTGCTCACTTAGGTAAGAGATGGCACAGCCTCACATAAGCAATCCCACTCCTGAACCTGCTCCTGCCCTTTTCCTCCCATTGCTGCACCGGCTGTTTGCAATGCAGTCTCTGCACGTGACAGCTATTGTCAAATCCAACACAGGGGCCAGGAGAGAGCCTTTCATCGCCCCACCGCTCTCAAAAGAAACCTTATAAGCACACTGCCAACACAATAGGCGACCTGCGTATGCTCATTTTCTTGCCCCTGCCTCTTTGTGCCTCTGCACGTTAGACAACACTGAGATCAGCAATGGTACTTCAGTCATAAAATCATTATTAAATTTTTGTGCAGGACTAAGGAGAAAGAAAACACAGTTACACATACCAGACAAACACACATACATGCACCTCATCTCTATTCAAGGCAAACATTTCACAGTCATTTTATTGGCACTTTATATGAATATATATTAAGTCAAACTGGGGTTTATGTTGAATATGTCAACCATGTCATACATAAAGCTGCATATCACAGTCTTTCAGGAACAACAAAATGGTGAAACAAACATATCAGGGCTCTGACTACCTTCAAGCGCTGTTGACTAATCTGTAGGGGCTCATGACTGTAGTCATGTCATGTAGCTCTTCGATAATAACCTTGGACATGCAAGATGCTCCT
The DNA here is from genome assembly GCA_035590215.1 of Microhierax caerulescens. Lineage (NCBI taxonomy): Eukaryota > Metazoa > Chordata > Aves > Falconiformes > Falconidae > Microhierax > Microhierax caerulescens. The sequence continues at coordinate 43,910,512 of JAVJGJ010000062.1, forward strand.
TCTTCCCTCAGTGCGAGCCGCTGCAGCAGAGCCTGCCCCCGGCATGGGGACACAGCCCCCTCCACCCACGGGCACTGCTGCCACCCCTGCCCTGCCCCAGCCGGGCATCCTTCGGAACCCGCCGGCACGACTGCCAGCGCTGCAGAGCTCTGCACACCAGCTCCCGACACTTACACTGCCGCGGCAGGTTGGGGGCAAATCCTGGGTTGTCTCTTCAGCCCCCCCTAATTTTTTTTTTACCTTAAGAATCATCTTTCATGTTACATCACCAGGCAGGAAAGTTTAAGATTATGATAATTTTTCTGTTATTCTTCTCTGGCCATGTCTGATACTTTCTTATCTGCATTTCTTTTGCTGAAGACATTTGCTGATCTTAAACCTGGCTTGAATGAATAGCAATTGTTCCCTTCTGGTTTTGAAGGTACTTTGTTTGTCTACCCCATTCACTGGCCTGAAATCAGCAAGGCCTCAGATGGCTGTTGCTATGGCAACTCTGTTCATTCAACACTGGCATATAATGAAGACAATGTGTTTTCCATTTAGATGAGTTTTAGAGCAAAAGAGAGAAAACTCCTGCTTAACAGTCCCTGAGAATGCCAGGGTAATATAATCAGGGTTTCTGTAGTACCAGTAAAACCACAATGTGCGACTAAGAGAGAGAGAGAAAGAAAGTTACATTGATATTTCACAATAATTACAGCACTGGGCAAATTAATCAACAGTGTGACTGCATTTCTTTACTCTTTAAGACCTTCTCCACAGAGAATAATTCAGAAATAAATGTTTTGCGCGCACTTTTTCCTAGTGAAGTGGCAATTTGGACACTACTGACCTGCTAATAAGACACCTAAGAGCTTCCCTCTCCCCCTGCTTCCTTAAGCAAATGGGCACTTTGAAAGCACAATTAAGATGTGTGGGTATGTGCTTGTTTTTAAAACAAGTTTTCATGAACACTGACAGGCAGAGTTACCAGTGCAACAACTTTCTCTGCCTCCTCTCATCTGCTGGTTGCTGGCCACGCAGCTCCATCTGCAAGGACGAGTACATCCCTGCTACTCACAGAAACAAGGAACAGAGTTATTAAAGGGTTCTTTGCATACAGATATGATTCGCTTTGTACATCTACACCCCAAGTTTTTCTACTTATCTCGGTCACGTTAAAAATAAGCGTAACTAAACTTGTGTCAGGAGAGAGGAAGCAGAGAGGGCTCTGCTCGCCAGGAAGGCAGCACACGGGGAATGGCTGCTCCTCTTGCCCACTGCAGCTTGCCATGCAATTTACTGCTGTGTATCGTTACCGAAGGCCACAACTGAACAGAGTACTTGAAATAGATTCTTAGAAACCTTTCCAAAAAAACATATACCACAGAAACTTGTTTACTCCTTTGATCCATGAAGTCCAGACATTTTCTCTCTCTCCCTCTTCTCCTTCCTTCTCTCTGGCTCTCCCACACGTCGTCTCCCAAGTTGTTATCTGGTTACCTTGTGGGCTTCACTCAGGAAAAGAAATGAAGGATTTTGAGATCCCCAGCAATAACAACAACAACAAAGAGGAAAATGGAAACTAGGCATCATAAGTTCTTCTATTTTCAGTGGAAATAGTGACTTGAAAAGATTTCTCTTTTCCACTGTTTTTGCAGAGCAGCTGGGAGCAAACACTTCCTGAAGGGAAAGCCAGTTTTCCAAACTCAAATGAACTACAATGTTTTAAAATTCCTCAAGCAGGAAATATCATGTTTTCAGTTGCCATGTCCCTCATTTAATCAGGTTACCACCTCCTTATTTCACTCCAAGGAGGTGAGTGGTTTTGGAACTATGGTGTTTTTTTTCTTTTCTTTTAGGAGTCACATTTATGTAATTTTTTTTTTTTTTTAATGGCAAAGTAAAAAGGCTATCATCAAGCTGGAGTGAAGATACTGGACCTACGTTTATCTACCTTAAAGGTTTTTTTCTACTACTGAAGTTAATATTCTCAGGACTATGGAAATGGCCTGTTTTAATACACAGGACTCTCTCTGCACATGGAAGGGTTGTGGGATCAAATCCGAGAAATCCTGGGTGTTCTCAGTGATTTAATCCTTTGCCTAACAGCAATTTGTGCAATCGTGCACATTCACTGTGACATGCAAACCATCCCAGGATTTCGAAGAGCAGTGCCACCAGCATGACGCTTGATATTTCTAATTATCTCCCAAATAAAAGGTTTAAACAGGTGGAGCCAACTAATACTCCTCTGTTATCCAGGTGACTGGGCTTTGATGGGTTATAAAACTTGGTGACTACCCACGTATTTTGTAACACTATCTAAGGAGAAGGAAGATGTACGTCAAGATCTGTGTTTGTTCCTTTGCACTTATACAGCTGAAGAAAGCAGTCATGTTTATGTCTGTCAGATCTTTTCTGGCTCTTCACTTGTGCTGACAGCCTACAGCCTTGCTTCAGTTCCTACAAAGCTCAAAACCTGCAGCTGCACTAGCTGGCATGCCTTTTCTCGTTCCTCCCCTCCACCCCTTATCTCCCCCGCTCCACCCCCCCGTCTTTATTTCTAACTTTTTTTTTTTTTCTTTCTCGTCTAGATCAAACCTGACTGGCCTCCAAGAAGAGACAGAGACTGAATTTTAAGGCACGACTACAAACATGTTGTACATGCACTCACACACACATGCTTTCCTCTTATAATTTCAAACAACTGACCCCTATTCTGAAGACCAGCTATTGCACTGAACTCACTTACTGTCAGAATACTACAAAACCAGCCATCATTTATGCAAGGAAGACAGCAATATAAATCAAGACAAGCCTGGAGTACTCAAATGTAGATTCATTGTCAGTTCAGACCTTGAGACGTACCTCTTTGGCTCCTGCCAGTTAAGTCAAGATTCAAGGCTACGATTCCCCAGATAAAAGGACAGACAAACCCATTTTGTAGTGTCAGCCCAACTGAAGGGTAGTTTTGTTTAAATCTATTAACGCAAGTTTCTTTAAAATATTGCAAGTAGCAACATTAGTTCTAAGAAATTTCTCTATTCCCCACAAGTTACAAACTGACAACCAGCTATTTAATTTCAGGGTCCCCACGAAGAACCATATTGCAGAGCAACTGTAGTGGCAAATGAAGTTATGTTGAAGTTTTTGAAGGGTAAGAGGTAAACTTAACACTCAGGTCAAACTATTCACTAAAGGATTAATTTGTTTTCTTTCCTCCTGTCTTCTGACTGTTGAAACAGTGGCGAGTGGGGCAGAGCTGTAAAAGAGCAGGACACAAACCAAAAGAGCAGAACGTGCAACAGGAGAGGGTTCAGAAGGGAAAAATTGCTGCATTTCCTAAATCCACAATATCCCAGTTAATCCACACAGACAAAACAGCAGCAGTAAGCGCTACTCCCTCAGAAACAAAGGTGATTTCAACAAGATTCAGCAACGAATTTGTGGCGTACTTCAGTATCACTTGTCAGTGTTCGTACCACGCTGGCGTCTCAAGGCTCTCGGCACAGACCAGCGCACCCACACAGGAGGTGCTGCAGGGGCCTGACTGTAAATACGAATAATCCCATGAACACCAAGGGATTATTCTCCATGGTTCAGCCATCTCAGTCTTTGCACGCAAGGTGGAGGAGAGGATAACGTGGCTCTGCAGCCTGTAATGCAACATGTGCACATCCAGCTGTGTGACACAGCAATGGCACCGGCTTTCAGCTAGGACCGTGTCCCCATATGGGGTTAAATTGTGGTGTAAGCAAGCCTGAGTTAATCTGTACATCCCTGCGTGCAGAGCACCCCTCCCTCTGGCAGCCAAGGACCCTGTGGCGTGCGGCAGAGCTGCTGAGCCAAAGTTAGCAGGTCGGGCTTCTGCGCCAGCACGAGCTCCGAGCTCCCTGTGCCACGCTGTCAGCAGGTGCAGGAAAGGGAAACCAACGCCAGTAAGATCTTCTGGGTTTATTAGCTTATGCCCTGTACAGGGAGGGGAACTGCTGGAAGATGGGGCGCAGCAGGGCTGCTGCTCTCTGAGATATTCCAGATTCTTAACTCGTTCGACCCTTCTCAAATTTGTAAGCCTGTGCCTTCCTCTGCGGCATGCTGCTTCTGTAAAAGGCTCAGCATGGGCACAACCCTGCGCTGGGGGAGTGGGGAGGGGAAGCCCCCGGGGTCCCAGGCTGGCAGCAGAAGACAAGAGACAGAAACACTGCATCTGAATAAGCAGAAGGCCAAGTCCCTTGCAGCAGGGGCAGGCACGGAGCAAAACATGGAAAGATGGAGAGCTGCTTAGAAAGAAAAGTCACAGCAAACCCCTCAAAGATATGCTGGGAATTCCTGGTGTAGACGATACTAAAACTGAAAAATTCTTATTTATACAAACCAAAGGAAGTAATCTACGAGCTGAAGTTTATTGCCCTCATTCCATCTATTCCTATGACACTGTGATAATGTGTGTCAGCTTATGATGTGTCCCAAAGTAGCAGTAGTAGCTTTTTAATCTATGCTGAAACCGCAGGTTCTTGAAAAAGAAAATATTTTCTTTGTATTTTTAAAATTATTTTTTATTTTATCATCTATGCATGTATAGTGCCTAGCAAACTGCAGATCGGTTGTAGGTGGGGTGCCTCCTAGTACCATCATAAATAACTGAAAGAATTGTTTCAGTACAAGCAGTCTAAACAGCAAAAATAAATCTGTTCTTTTCACTAATGTGTTAATAAATAGCAACAGCAACAACAGAACCAGTGCACATTTGATGATTCAGTGTCTAAAGATTACAATATTTGCAAAAATTACCAGGGAACATTTAAATTCAGACAAAAAAAAGTTTTAATATAAGAAATTTCAGTTGTCTCTGAGTGAGCCCGTAAATGACTGGACTCATCCTGTGCTGGTTCTGTTACATTGAAACTGCTTAATACAGAACAGTGTCCTACTGAACATCCACATGATGTGTTCAAGTAAAATTATTTAGAAGTACTGATTCTCCATCATATTCACAAACATAGATGTCATTTTCACATCATAAATTCTTCCTCATCTCAGGAACAATTACTGAATGAACTGGAACCTGAGATTTTCAACCAAACAACAAGATTTTTCATTGAAATTATAGAGATACATAAAGAAGTCATCTAAGTCTTCATTAGGTAATTAAATAATATAAATACTAAGCACAAAGTTCTTCATATTCTACACTCTTACAAAGCACAACATGAGAGTCACCATATGATGAGATTTTTGAGCAACAGGTAACTTTTGTGTAGGGAACGGGATTTACTCAAGTAGATGTTCAGTAGCTCTGTGTTATTGCTTCTGTATTACAACACACTGCACCAGCTCACACATGCTGTCTAATAAAGATATTACAACACTAGCAAACATCATGGCTAAACTAAATCCTAATGTAAACTACTGTTAGAGGGGTATTACATTGTTTTCATTTGCTCTGTGAGTTGCAGACTTTAGGATAATAATATTGCTTGGTAACAGCAATAGCTTAATTTCATGTTGTAACACCCTAATGACTTTATTGTTTCACTCCCATTCCAATTCCAATAGCTATTACCATTTAAACACCTGTATTATCAAAGTGTTGTGGTTGAGTACCTTCTGGATAATTTACTTACCTTACAAAAGACTAATTCAAAGGAAAGCTATATGTTTCTCTAGCTGTTGCACTATTTATCTTTTTAGTATAAGCAGAATCCATCAGAAAAGCATGTGTTGAATAAAACAACCAGCCTACAGTCATACTTCAGTTCATGTGCACGATATATTTCCTTCAACATAATGGGACAGGGGATACATTTTTAGGTTTTGAACATTACTAAAAAACTTTCCAGAGCAGCAAGTTTTATGCACAACTAAGAAATTAAAGCTTCTCAGACACTGATGTCCACGTACTACATCTAGGTAAATGCTTGAATTAACTGCTTCCTCTATAGAGGCAGGCAACAGTATACTGATATTAACTTCATGAGCGACTATTAAAAGTCAAATTCTTATACGTCCGGTGATTTGGACACCAAAAGAATAGGATAAACTCTAAGAGTAATATACAACTTATCAGATACAACATATCCTTTTCAGTCTTCAATGACATTAGATGACCAGACCAACTAAAAAAATTCTACTTTACTTGCCATTGATAAATATATTTAAGACTGAGTTAAAATATCTTGGTTTCAATCTTTTTTTTTTTTCCCCAAAAAAAGAGGTTCAACAATTAATTAATTTATTTTTATTTCATCTTAATGTACAGATAAAGAACCTCAAAGGAACGGTAAATCACTACTAGAAAAACCCACAAATGCTTAAAAAGCATTTTCAAAGTAAACTATTTTCCAAACAAATAATTCACTCCAATTTCTTTCACCACATTCTATTTAATATGGAATCTCTCATGGGAGCGATGTGAAAGTTTGAAATACTCGCAAATCAGTGCTTCTAAAAACCAGCTCATCTGAACTGAGGACTCTTAGGGCTGGTGACCCCAATACAGACAGAAATCCCCTATACAGAAATACATTCTGTTTAACCCTATTATGAGACAGCATGGAAGTTCTCTTGTACAAAACACATTATCCTCTCTCTTTTAAAAAAGTTTTGGGTTTAAGATTTTAATGATAGGTAAGCTCCCTGTAATGGTTATGTCTGGAAAAAAGCTTAACTTAACCCTTTCTACTCCGTTTTGTACTCTTTGGTCTTGCTTCAGGACTCAATAGATCTCATTATTACAGATTGTTATCCATATAAGTGAATTGCTTATATGGATAATATTGAATATTAAATTGTATTATTATTTTATGAATATTATATTATAATATATGATATTGAAGCAATATTCATATTGCTTCAATTGCCCATGTTACATAAAACTACTACAAGATCTACAAGGTACAACAAGAAAGCTTTACTCTGAGATCTAACAGTAGAAGAAAAAATAGTTTTAAAAAGTATCTTTTCTGATCCAAAATATTTCAGGCAAATCGAGAAAATACTGCGCTATCTGCTACTTCTCTGAAAAAATTTGCATGCTGATATTTACCAACAAATACACACTAAGGCTCTATGAACTTTTGCAGAGAAGCATTTTTAAATTAGAAGTCCTCCCTGTTGAAATTTCCATTAAGGATATTTACACACCTTCTATGTAATGTTTTTTCCCCCAGATATGTAACTAAATGAGGGTTTTTTAATATAAACAGGAAATATGTTTGTGCTGCACCATGATGAAATGTAAAGGCTAACTCTTTCTGGTTAAGAGATGTCTGAACTATGTCTATGTGTCTTCAAATTTTTGGATAAACATGTAAATAAAGACCTCAACTGCTAACATTCAAGTTCATGTTCTCTTTTGGCCAATTCCAGTATGATCCAGCAGGACTTTGCCAACCCACCCAGCTAAAATTTGTTCTGAATAGATCCAGCAAGCCACCTCCAACTGAAAGACCAAGGTCAGTGTTTGTAAAGTGTACATATTACTGACATACCCATCCACCACGTGAGTGCTTATCCTCATTCAACCGATTTGGCAAGATTTAAAAAGTTTATGCTATTTTTATTTAATATTTTTCAGGTATTTACAGAAAACACAGCTTTAAAAGTCAAAGTATATTTTCAGGTCTATCAGAAAAAGCTCATCCCACTGACAGCTTTGTTGTTGAAGACAGAAGGACTCAGAGCATTTATTATTTATTATCATTGCATATTGTTATTTGTTAACTCAGACTCTTGAGTTCAATACCTGTTTGTGATACTGACTCACAACATGCCCTTAGGTAAGTGGCTTAGTTATTCTCTGCTTTATTTTGTTGCAGGTCAGATCTTTTCTATTAGAAATGTTGGAAAGAATTTTTTGAGACCCTTAGACCAAAATCCCTTCTGAAAGCATTGAACAATAGGCTTGCAGTATCTGAACATGGAAATGGAAAACAACTTATTAATTAGCTATAATTAACTTCTTCCTGACATAAAAGGGAAGAAATTTATAATTTACTCAACTATGTGCTCAAGAGTTTAATTTTTGTTTCTTTCACATGTGCTTTCATTCAAGAAATTTTCTTAGCTATCATCCACAAAATATTTTGGGAAAGGACATAAAGAAGAAGTTAGAAAGATGGAAAGGGAAAAGAAAAACCCCATAAACCCCCTGTTATTTCTACGCAATGCTCAAACCTTGAGATTGATTAGTAAATCAGAATCAATAGTAATTTCTCCCATGTATATTATTATTGCCATAGTATAAAGTATAGTCATTATTTCCATAGTCCAATAGCCAGGCTTATTCTCAAAACAGAAAGATGTTTACATAACATTTCTGAAGGGGAAGAAAAGATTATTTCAGGCTCTTCTAATTAATAGTATTGACCAAATTATGGTGGTTCATTTGTTCTCCTCTCCAGAAAACAACTACCCTCTGGTTAAAAAAATAAAGTTATATTAGCTTTTAATTTCCATTTTCAAAGGTACGTTTATGGAATATTCAAATTTTTAATAATTTTTCCTGGCACATATAATGACTAGTGTGTGTTCTCTCTTGTGCTTCCCATTTGCCCACTCCATCCACCCTCCACCCTGAGCCTACATTATAATTACAAATATAATTATAAATTTACATTATAATTTAGGTATCTGTGTGAGTGCCCATGTATAATAAATGGAATCACTAAGTTAACACAGAGGGGAAAAAAAATAACACTGAATTTCTTTGCTTGTCCTAAGAAATGGTTCGGACCACGTGAAAGGACCAGGATGTGGAATGAAGCCGAAAGCTCTAACTGGATAAATGACTCCTTAAAATACTACTTAAAATACTAGGGTTTTGAATTCCATTGGAACATTGCAAAGGTCTTTGAAGAAATTCATATGCACTGAACTAATTACTTAAAGTGACCAGCACTTAAGCAGGAAACTTCCTAAGGATGCAACAGCAAGGCATGCTACTGTGTTCCGTGTGACATGGAGTCAGGCACAAGCTCGGACTCGAGGACTGTACTGGAGCCTCCACATGCTGGAATCATTCACATCTTGATGGTAAAATTCCAAAGGGAGAGAGGGGGAAGGGTGAGAAGAGAGCTTTGCTTAGGCTAAAAAGCACTTCTAAAGGCATAACATATGGATATCGGCAAACAGCCTCAACACAAAATTCAGAATGTTTCTGTTGAAAATCCCATTTTGGTGCAGAGAATATCTACAAAACCCTGCATCAGCTGACTCTGGGCTTGTACTTTCTCTGCCTCACATTCTTAACTTGTATTCTCCACCAAAACCCCTCCATCTCAGCATCCAGAGATTCCCACTGGTTGTGACTCCCAACCCAGAAGTAATCTGCTTAACATTCAGCTTTGCCAACAACTGCATGAGACAGCTGCCTTCAGGGGGCGGGGAGAAAAATCACTAATTTAGTTCACTATTGTTTTCCCGAGGTCAGTTCTGATTAGTTTCCAGCATGGCAACTTTAGGAAAACTAACACATACGGAGCAGCCTCCCTACAAAGGAAAAACAGAATCAAATTTCAAGGAAGGCATTGCTTCCAATTTTGCAGCTTTCCGGTTCTCTCCGAGCCAACCCAAACTCTGGATATCAAAGCGCATGTGGTAGTTGATGGGCACCATGGCCACTGGGGACAACCCAGGGCTCAGCAGGCTTCCCTGGGGCAGGACCATGGGGCAGAACGATACACACCAGTACAGTCGTCTCACCCACATCTCGCCCACCTAAGAGGAAGCCCTCGAACACACAGCCTAAGCGCAGGCAGGATTTTTTTGACATCTAGAATACAGCTGTGATTCCAAAGTTGCGAGTGCATACAAACATCTTCGTTCTGCTATAAATCTAATTGTGAGACTAAAACACAAGGTAAACCACTAACCCCGATTTGTACAAATACTTGATGAAAGCGCACATAATATTTTCCATTTCTCACTCTTTGGAATAAACAGCACACACATCTTGAGGAATAAAATGAAACAAAAATGTTGATCTTTGTCACTCTCACTAACACCGTTACAGCACTTCATCTCTCGCAAGGCTTTCTTCCCAGCTAGAGTCAGTTATTGCTGGAAGGGAGCTGGTAAGTTCTTGTGCTTCTCAAAGCAAACTCTCAGTAGTCACTAGCCTGTGATAAATGCAGTACCAAGGAAAATGATGTTCCTTTTTAAAGCAACAAGGTAGAAAAGTTACCATGTGTACCGGCCAGAGAATAAGGGGTGTATGTGTATATGTATACATATATACAAAAAATCTACATACATATTAGCAACACCCAAAGAACAGTTTGGTGTAAGATTCTGTGAAGTCTGGCCAGAGGTGAGAGACACAATGCAACAGATTAACACTGCATTAATTAATATGCATGAGTTAATATAGTTCAGCATAACCTCTGCAAACGGTTAGGTTATTAACCACATGGCAGCTTACCACAACGCAACCACCACTGCCCGTTAGTTCAGTACCCCCTCATGCCACCCACATGGCTGTGCCACGTGGCGAGGGAGCACCCGCCATGCCCAGCGTGGCACGGGCCGGGTGGCCAGGCCCCCCCAGCATCTCACAAAGCAGCCTGCACACAGGAGACTTAACGAGGCCATGCAGCCTTATCTCCCACTAACAGACACCTTGTTTGGGGGCTACCAGGCATAACAGAGCTCGGATCTCATTCCCGAAGTATTCTGTGGTTTCTCACAGGAAAAAAAAAAAAAAAAAAAAAAATCACACCAGTATTTAGGGAGATTCATTTCCCCCTTGGTGTGCCCAGACTGTCACACAGATCAGTACCTTCAATGAAATGCTGCAGTTAAACACTTTCCAGTTCAGCTCAGTTTGTTCCAACCTGATTCTCTGAAAATCACATGGAGAGTTTTCAGCTGTAAGCACCATTTCTTGCACTGTATTATTTAATTACTGTAAAGAAGCTGGTCACGGACCTGATAAAGCTCTGCAGTCCCCAATTCTCTTGACTCGTATCTGACCTTCCAAGTGAAAAGATAAATAAAGGAATCATTCCCGGTGGTAATTTCCATGATGTTAACAGTTTTCCACAGCTTGAGGAAGAAAAACACGGTTTTTGGATAAGTGCACAACGACATGCAGCCAGCAACAGCATTCAGTCATTACTGATTTATCCTCAGACCGATTTTACCAAGTGAATCATGCAATGATGATAAAGTCTTTATTTGGCTGAGACTTAAATTAAGATCCGGTAGCTTACCTAACTAAATTATAGTAATTTTTTTGCTGCTAGATAGAGTGTTTGTTTACCAGGATTACCAAACTAAATAAAAAAGCATTAAACTTCTTTACCACTCCAAGTTTTCACTTACCCCTGGGCAGCAAAGTAATTTAATTTCTCAGTGCCTGATAGTATTTCTGCAGGATATCCAATCTTAACTTTACACATAGCTTGAATTCTTTATTAATATTGCCAGAAATCTGGGGGGTGGAGGAGGATTGACTTTTTCTTATTCATTTCTCATTCCCAAAGAAGAGGTGGAGATAAATTGCATACCTGTTAGAGCAACATGATTTAAAACTTTACAACAGAACGAAGCTCCTGTTGTACCATCTGGTTAATAAGCTGTCAGTTCATTTATTAAGAACTATAGAGATCTGATGGAATTTGGGGAAGCGGCTGACAGCCCATCATATTTCTAATTCTAAGGTACATCCTGTCTTTCAGTAAAGTTTGAATAAAACAGTTCCACATGCCAGGTTTGCAAGTGAGCTATACAAGGAACAAAGGCGCTTGGGAGGAAGCCTGTAAAGATCTAAAGCTTTGTAGACTATCTAGAGAAATGTATCTATAACCAGACACTGAATCAGTCTCATTTCCCCCGCCACCCTCCCCAGTGCATTTTCTCCCATCCCTCCTCCATCCCATACTACATTCTTCAGCACAAGGAGGTTTTGAAGCAGGTTTACAGAAGGTAATCACTGTTGGAGGGAGGGAGGAAGGGTAGGAGTTTTTCCATCTCTAAGAATAACAGATGAAGCTGATCTTAACAAAGAGCATCTGCAACTGTTCTCCGGCTGAGGAGGGAGGTTGAACTAGCTGAAGTACAAAAACAAGCCTGAGAAAAAGGGGTGGGGACGGAGGGCAAGAAAAAACCTTAGGAGCTGTGATTCTCAGCTGTCAGAAGTATCCTTTGGAAAAACGCATTCTTAACTTACAGGAACTAAAAGTGACAAAAATGTAACTTTTAGTATCCTTATTGGATGTTTTACTACATCCTCACCAGGACCTTCATTAAAATCCTACTTAATCTTAAGTCAGTGGTTCGTTGCAAGGGTAAAGTGGCACCCCTGGGACATTGCCCAATGTGATTAAAAAGCACACAGAGCAGCGCCACAAACTGTAGCTTTTTCAACTTGGATATCCCTGTGGTTTTGTTTTCGTTTTTAAGGAGACTGCGACAAACCTTTTGACTGAAAATATACTGACTGTTAAAAAATACCTTCTGTTTGAAGAGAAAAGGTGTGCAGCACCAGCCTGTGGGACCGGCACTAACACGAGCAGCTCTTCTGCTTTGACAAAACAGCATCATTACCAACAACACGATAGCTGGGATCAGGGGAACCAGTTCCATTTCTGAATCTTTCAAGTGCAACTGTAACCTTTTTTAGAATGCAAAAAAGCATAACACAAGTCTTCCTTGTGTTACAGTGATACTGAAAGACCACATTTGAATAATGTTCAGACATGTTTAAAAGATCCAAGTCCATCTGCTGCTGAAGTCTTTACAGGCCCAAGCTTTATTTTCAAGACTGTCAACTGGCAGGAGAAAAATAGTTTCACCTCTGTTGGTAGGGAAAACACTGAATCATAGAACTATCCAGTGATTTCCACAAAACCACACAGGAGAGTTGATACAGCCAAAACTGAACCTACATACCCTGGTCAGAATAGGCCAATCAATCACAAAAATACCTACTTTAACTCTTGTCACAAAAGAGTTTTGCCAAGATCCTTTGACTTACGAGTCTCCAACACTTGCAGTTTCCAGAGCTGGCTTAATCTCCATGACGTGACTAGTCCTATTTTAGCTATTTGATTGACATTATAGCTCTGAGTCTGGACTGCGCTACCATACGTCATTAAGTTCACACTAAGCACTCCACAAAGTAACATCAAGACTGAAGTTAAACACGTGTTCATGTCCTTTCTAAACTACAGTCTTAACAGTGACACATGAGTAAATATTTTTATAGTTCAAAAATTTGAAAACCTTACCAGCTCTTTTAATCACTATAATTTTAGGCACTTTTATTTAAACATATAAAATCTAGTTATTTGATATAAAAACAGAGCCTACTGATTTCTTTGTTGTCATAAGGATATGAGCATGTTTCCCTGTTCATAACTATAGGTAATGCACAAGGGACCATAACTTGCAGACATTTTATCACTGAGCATTATATAACAGCACTTTCCCAAACTGCAGTTCATTCTCTGCCTTAAAACAAGAACAAATGCTAATAGAACAAAAGGGAAGGTACACCAGCTCTCCTGGAGCTGTACTTTTCTGGGGGCTTGTTTGTTTTCAAGTGCAAGGTACATGGAAGAACAAGGTAATTTGCAGAAACATACCACCCTCTCAATGGTTTGGGCTCAAAAACAAACAAGTGACTGTAAAACACAGCATAACATTTAGAATGTTTATTTTGATAAGTTGTTACTGTAACTGTTCTTCAAAATTGCTCATCAATTACAAATTTTGCCAAAGCAAACAAGCTTGCCAAACAGCCTTTAAAACCCAGAAGAGGAAAAGTATGGTAAGGGACGACTTTCTTGGGAGCTCCCGTTCCCCTCCTACCTATTGGGATCTGCAGGATCCCTGCATAGAGAACCCTTTCACTGCAAGGCAATCACACACAGCTGAGGTTTCCTATGGGAACCTGAACTGAATGGCCTTAACTCTGAACTTCTGAAGTTACAATTTAGAAACCCATCAGAGGCACTGAACTTTCACGAAAATTCCATACAAGCAGGTTTCTGCTCGCACACAGTTCCTTCATAGAATCATTTAGATTGGAAAAGACCTTTGAGATCATCAGGTCCAACCATTAACCCAGCACTGCCAAGCCCACCACTAACCCATGTCCCCA
>JAVJGJ010000062.1:43938151-43948607 GCA_035590215.1 Microhierax caerulescens
CTTGCTGAGGGTACACTCTGCTCCATCATCCAGCTCACTAATGGAGGTGCTGGACAGTATTAGAGCCAGTATGGAGCTCTGGGGTACACTGCTAGTGCCTGGTCTCCAACTAGACTTGGTGTCATTGCACTAGTACTCCTTCTAGCAGGCAGAGCTGAAGTAGCCAAAAATAATGGCACAGAACTCAGATTACTTTTTTACTCCCACCAGGGGCAGACCAGAGTTGAACAGTATCATAGTAAAGCACAGCTGGAAACAGATGTTTCCTAGCTGGTCATGTTCTATAAAAAAAAAAATAATCCGTACATAACATCTAGTCCCAAGAGCTGTCACACTGACATTTACCTCTAGGATATGCACTTCTTACAAGTTATCCAGGTTCTTACTCAGCTTTTATTCCTAGGGCAAGGAAACTGGTAAGGTTCAGAAAAGCAGGGTAAATATGACTGTACCAGTATTACTGCAAATATTTCTACACCAAAAGTTTTAGTCTGAACAACTTTTTTCTATTAGAAAAACTTGTTTTGATTTCATTTTTATGTACAATTTGAGTTGACATCTCTTGTATCCATGCACTGCAAAAAAACCCTCAGTCATGACTTCAAGGGGATACAGCTGTGGTAAGGATTAGAGCCCACATTCAGCATTTACACCAATTTATAGCTTTGTTAGCGAGGACACAGCTGAGGACAAGTACAGGGGTTAAATTACACAAGTGCCTTCACTATCCTCCTAGAAGTCTTAACCAGTTAAGGAGCAGCACAAGTTTTTTTCGTCTGTCATTCATTAGGAAGGATTTATAGAACAGCTTGGTTTACTGCTATAAGACAACCAAGGTATGTGGCCTCAGAAGTCCCAGCATCAACACACATAGAAGAAAGAGGATCAATAGAGACCTGTAAATAGGGTATAATGACAACCCACACCCAGAGCAACCTATTTCATCTATTGATTTTGTGTGCCTCTACACTGAAAATATAAGCTAAGGCAGACATCTTCCTAAGCAGCAGTTCTCTCAACACCTCAGACACTTAAATATTATCTGAAGTTACTCATCTCAGCAACTACACTATCACCCTCTCCTTCCTCCTTTTTGACACAAAGCTATTTTTGAATTCAACCTTTCAGTCACTCCAGCAACAATGAAGCCTTTGATACTTCTAGGGGATTGGGACCATGATGGAGATGCACCATTCTTTGTGCATGAGCACTTTTTGTTCTCCCTCTATCATCTCTTTATCACTCATGTTTATCTACCCAAAATTAACTTGTTTCATTTATTTAACAGTCTGCTATACTGGTGTGTTTCTTCCTCTCTTGGCTGGGAGACCACCATTGCACAACACAGAAACTTAAGAGGACCATCTACTTTATGAAAATTAATTCAGCAGATGTTTCTCTTTTGCAGTAAGTTAGCTTGGTATAAGTGGTTTTACACCTACTACACATAAACACATAGGGAAGTACTTAAGGTGTTCTGTCCTTCTCTCCACTTTTAAAGACCGAGAAGTCTAAAATTCAAGAACATAAGCAGTTTGTTTTGATGACAACGTGGCCTTACCACACGCACATTTTCATAAGACACTTGAAATCACAGCCTGTGCCTGTACTTCATGTTTCATAAACATACGTACAGTTTCTACACTTGAGCAATTATTTCACATTTCATGCTGAGGGCATTAGAAATATGACACCTGGGATCACACATTTAGCCTGAAGCTTCAGGCTGATAATCCGTTTTGTGCATGTATGTGTACACGCATGTTGCCAAAAAAAATAAAAAAAAAATAATTTTTTTTAAAAAATCAACTGCAAGCTTGCAGAAGTAAGAAAGCAGACATACTGCAAAGTACAGCATCTCCATCAGAGAACATTACATCCATAAATACTGTAATTCTGGGAGCTTGCATTCATATTATAAGTAGTAAACTGGTTTTGCCTGTATTTATATCTGAAGAAATAGATTTACCAGCTTCAGAAGACAAAGGCAAAACCTTCCCAAAAATGCTGGATATTGTCACAGGTACATTCTCAACCAATATTAAACTGAATCCAATCCCTTAAACTGTTTGCAGAAATCCAGCTACCTTTATGCAACAAAATGAGCAAATGTGGTAGACTCTCTGGTTTCACGTATAAACCCATAACGTCAATAGGTTAAGAACCAGAGTTGTTACTGGTTACTCAGAATCTGTAATAACACATAATTTTAGACTAATACCTACAATCCTGCACCACACTGCAGAAGGAGGGAATAAACACTGAAATGAACCTCCACAGCAGACCCCGTTTCTAAAACACCTTCAATTCATCATCAAGGTTCATTCTGAGCAAAGAATTTTCATCCTATAAAGAGCCGGAAAGTGAACTCGCAATCAGTTCAACTTCAGATAAACACTGCTAATACTTAAAGACCTTTGACAATGGCTATTAAGAGAAAAGTTCTATTTATGCCAGACCTATTATTGAGGTTCCCTACTGAGGAACATATTAATTTGCTGGATGATTACTTTATTGTGTAATTATTCAGAGCTTATTATATAGAAATCATCTTGTAAGATAATGTGGATTGTCCTACAGTCTTCATATCTCCCTGACCAGTCCTTAGAAAAACCTAGAGGCACAAGGTGGTTTGACAAGTTTCTGGAGCAAAATTGTAGCTGGCAATGGTTCAAGCTTATCACACCCAAAAAGTCACAGTGGACACAATGGCCAAGGACAGCGAAGCCTGTGCTCCAGCTGTTTGCCTTCAATGAGCTGGGAAGAAAATTGTCTTTAGCTGTGTACTACTAGTGAGAGCAGCACCATTATTTCATTTGAGAACGGCAGATGCTATATTATCTAAACCTTAGTGCAAAAGAAGTGTTGCAGCCTCAGCATATACATTGAAAAGGCAGTACAAGTGGCACAGTAAAGTTCAGTGCCAGGCCACTGTTTGTTTCTAGTGTGTATTACAGACTACAATAAACACCTGGTATACAGTATGCATTTGATAAACAACAAAGATCCCTCTCATCCTGAACTTCATGGCATTGCTCACTGCTGGGCCGCGATAACAAACACACGTCCCTTACTTAGGAAAAGGAGTCACAGAAGATTTCCAATGCTACTTTGTTTAATGATATAGCTGGAATAAAGCTCTCTCCACAAGCTCCTAGCTTTATAATGTTCATACATACTTCCTCAAGAGCAAATCTATTACTTGTTGTGCCACATTAGAAGGAAAAATGTGATTTAAATCTATTTTTATCTACAGGCTTCTGGAGAGCTAGTATACAGATGTACATTTCTTGTACTTGCATAAATAATCAATATTTTACATTTTGTATTTTTACTTTAAAACGACAGCTCATAGGAGTAATTGCTAACTGCACAGATCCGTAAAGATCCACTCCGGAGAATTATTTGTCTATGGACATTTTTCAGGAATGCCTGCTGCCTCTAACTTGAAAATACACCCAACAGAAATGGTAGGGCAGAACTAGCTACCTGCTGCACATTTTAAAACAAAAGGTAGTGACAACCAAAGCAAAGTCAAGATGAAGAGAGTGCAGCCCTTAAAACCTAAACTAAAACTTTATCCTCTGTGAAAACAGATTATATAAAACTCACAAAAATATTAACATAAAAGATCAGTCTTTTCCCATGTAAAAATAGTAGAAGACCAAAGAATACCCTGTCACTACTCTTGATGCAACTTAAAATATTATTCACGCTGTATTTGAAGTATTGTTATATACCTGAATGCAATAGGAACAGAAGACACGCCACACTGGGTTAATCCAGTCATCCATCTAGCTCAGTATCTTGTCTCCAAGGATGACAGCTGAAGATACTATGTCGGCAGGGTATGCGAGCCCAGCCGTTATCTGTAGTTTATTGCCATTACTCCCCAGCATCCATGGTCAGATGTTAGTGAGAACAAATGCACCCTTTGGAGCCTGTTCACAGGCCTGCTGTCCGCAGCCGTGTTTAACCTGCTGATCTGCCTCCACAACCTCCTACGGCAGCAGGTCTGCCAAGTAAGGCAATTCTCCCATTCGCATAGCCAATGCTTCTCTACAAATAAGAATCTTGCACCACTCCCTAATAAGAAGTTAAGGCTATTTGTGGAAAGACAACCTGTAAAAATAATTTCCAGTACCCTCAGCACTCCATTTGAGCGCTGGTATGCAGCAGCCAAACACACCTCTTGCCCCCGAGACTTCTCTAAGAGTTTGCCATCACATGGAGCACAGCAAGAAGAAAACAGGAAGTGCTGTATGGGAACTTGGCCCATATTCTAGGCTAGAGGAAAACAAACTGTTGTTGGGGTTCCACCCTCAAACGCTTTGAGCGCAGAAAGGGCACAGCCACGTGACCTGCTCACACGATGGCTGCAGACCTGGCTGAAAAGTTTATCAACCCAAGCAGCCAGCGCATCAACATTGCCATTCTCCTCACTGGAAGTTAGACAGCACTTCAACTTCATTTGCTTTAAGTGATACTTTTATTATTTTTTAAAAAATTATTATTGCTTTTATTTTTTCCAAGTGTTTGCATCACCCCAAAAGATGTAGTTAAACCTCAGCAAAGACAAGGGAAGAACTGTGCTGAAAATTACTGCCCATCAGCCAGCTACACTACTTCTGTGACTATTATCTGTTTCTTGCAGGAAGAATGATCCAAAGCTACTATTTATGCGTTTAAACTAACCCAGCTCAGTTTGTCTCTAATGGTGTACAGAATAATCACGGGAACTATCTAGCTAGCAGATCTGAATGGCAGTAAGTTCTGCTAGAGGCAGCAATAAGCTGCTGAGAACACACGCTTTTCACAGCCTGGTCTCTCTCTCTCTCTAAATTCAACCAGCGCTGTCTGAATGATAAGTACATTTGAAAAGAGGTATCAAAATCGTTACGATGGGCTACACACATGAATTTAGAATGAATTTCTAAGGCACAAAGGCAAGAGGGGTGTCCATCTCCCTTGGTATACTCAATTGCAAGAGTGCCCCTGTCTCCTCAGAAGGTCATAGCATTAGGGACCTGCTCTGGAAAACATTCATCTCGGGGCTCAGCATTTCCCACCATTCTGGGCACCTGCTGGCACCTGCCACAAAAGCTAAATACTTGGGTTCATTTATTAATTGATAGATAATATCAATTGCTCAAATTCAGAAAGAAAACAACCCTAACCCTCAGTACACTGTTTTCTCCACCTGCATCAGCCATTTGAGCCAAGCGGCTGTTACTCCCCTTTCCTGCTGTTATGCTCTCCGCATCTGTTGACAGTGGAAGTGGGGCGCAGGTGATAGAGGGGGCCGAGACAGTAAGTGCAAGTACTGGCGTGTAAGGTATAATTGTGGTGTGGGTTTTTTTAAACCCCTAATCTACATATTTGGAGAGGCAAAGAAAGAGAGATTATACGATTCACCCTTGACATTCTGCCAAATAACTTCAATCCTGTAAAATGTCCCCTAATGACCTGAATATAATACCATGGTGTTACAGTGTCATTTAAATACTGCAGGGTTCTTCCACTGGCAGTGCAGTCTGCAGACTTAATATGTAACGTACAGGATTATACTGCCACTAAAATATTACTTAGTGCTGCTGAAATTTCAAATTAATTCTGGGAGCTAAATCATTATTCAACTCTGCCTTTGCAGAGATACATTCCCCTGGTTGTTTTAATAACAGCAATTTTAGAACTAAAAGGTTGGTACTGTCTCTTTGAAGCTTGCTCAAACAGAGAAGTGGCCTCAAAACTGACAAGCAAATTAATGCAGTGATGCATAGATGTTTGTGACCAAGAAAATAACTTGAGAAAAATGGCCTCAAATATTAAGGGAGCTCATACAGATGTGGCTGATGAATCATTTTATTATTTCACAATAAAAGGAGAGACTAGTCCAGTTTTCTCTCCACAAATATACACATACACGCTTGTAACATTTCCATCCACCACCACCTTCCTCCACAGAGAGAAGATTTCTTAAAGTTTGAGGGACAGATACTGGCTGAAGTAAGTAACACAACTGTTGGTAACTGATGAAACCAAGCTACACCAGCTGAAGATGTGGCTTCCAAGTCAGTCTGAGCTCTAGTTTTCCAAACCTAAATAAACAAACTGCAGCTTTTTCACAGCTCTGTTTTTTCTTCTTCCTACAGAATTCCTGTTCCTAGTGAGTATTTTGTACCTTTAGGTAGCTATAGCACTTCAACATGAAGACGGGCAGATCCCTGATGCTATATTACAACCAACATACAAACTAATTTGTCTACATATAAAGTAAGGTAAGACAAAACCAGATGATACACTAATCATAAAGGCAAATTTCTCCACTCTGAAATTTTGCCCATTTTTAACCTTGTTTGGATCGGTTTCTGTCTCCCGGTTAAAATACCACACTGCTCACTTCTACAATAAAGTTTCTTAAATCTGGGAAACATTCCCAAGAAATATTGTTTAAAAAAACAGAACAAAACCAAAAACATTAGTAAATGAAGAACAAGATGGGGACACATATAAGGGCTGAGAACAACTTGTGGTAGTCAGTCTATATTTGGAATTATCAATCCTTCTCTTTATTGAAACTGTTACCTACTTCCTCATTCATTAATATTGCCCTTGTTTACAACTGCAGGCAGGCCAAAGATTTTCCCCTCCCTCCAAATATAATTTCCTACTATTGACAGACATGTTCAAGTGCTGGATATGTGTATGTCTACATGGCATACTGCAGGCAGAGGCGAGCCTTTTTGGCCACCATCCAAGCCAGCTGTAAATGAGCCAGCTCCAAACTGGAAGCTGTGTAAGCACAATTAGCACAGCAGTAAGCCTGATCTAACACATCCTGCCAAGAGACCGAGTTTATTAGCTCGAGCTCAACACAATACTAACGATGGATATGGGGCTTCTGGTTTGGCTCCACGCAGAACGTGGCCAGCTGAAGATGAGCAGATCAAGCCCTTGTCTGCCCACAAGATATGGTGGAGGTACATGTTCTCCTAGGGTATACCCCTCTACTGTAAGGACTATTTGCTTCCCTCTACACGAATCCCAAAATGCTCTTGACTGCAAACCAACAGGACCGGAGGGCTGCAAGCAGATGGAGGCAACAGGGGTCTCCAAGTGAGAACTTCAGAGGCAGGATAAGAAAAAAAGGCACCAGGCAGGTGTTAGGCACCAAGGAAGAGATGGGCACCAGAAATGCCAAAGGTGCAAGGGAAGGGCAGGGCAAAGTACCACACAACTCTACGAACTGATAAAGAGCACTCTGCCTCTAGCTTCTCAGCTTTATCAGGTCCAGAGCAGCACTGACCAAAAAATCCCACAGTACCGTATAGCAGATGTTAAACTGATTCTTTGCACAGGCAGGTGTCTGTCCCACCAGCTCATGAAGAATCCGCTCCATTTGGTGGACGCTTGAACAATTCAGAAGAGGAATGTGCTCTTCTAAGAAGGAAATCTGTTATCAAACTGGGACCCAAGAAAACAGCGTTCCTTTGATTCCACAGTTTCTGCTAAAGAGGCAGTGATAATCTGGTGGTTGGCAACAGTATAAGAGAAACTTCTGGATTCAGAGAAAAGACAAAAATAAAAAAGTATTATTGAAAAACATTGGCGGGGCAGGGTGTGTGTGTGTGGAGAAAGCACATTGTAAGAAGAGCACCTGAAGAGACTGGAAAAGTCTATATTCAAAAGGACAGTAATAAAAAAAAATTACTAAATCATATTAAACAGGAACTATCCTACAGAAGTTAGTGAGCTTCTGTCCACCCAGAAAGAGAGCACATGAGCAAAAAGAAATTCCATTAGGTTAAAGAAGTGCCCCGTTCAAAGGCGACAAAAGAAAACACCTTCTTACTCAACACTAATTATTTTGTTGAGTTCTCTGCCACCAGACTGTTGCTGTGACAAGCACTTAATATCTTTGAAAAGTGGTGTTCCTACCAGTTTTCTTCATCCTCCCACTCTATCTGTAAAGCAGTATTTTTAGTTTTCAGTTGTTTGAGCTTTCTGTTGTACGAGACAGGTATAAGCAAGTGTGAGAAGGGACCTCATGCAGTGTTGCAAGCACACTCCTGCGCACATTCACATGCTGCAGCTCAATTAGGGTTATTTTCACTTGTGACATTTTTAGATTACATTGTGTATACGGAGGTTTTCGATGATTTGTTAGCTCAAAATCTTTTCTTTGAAAAGCCTTAGTTTGTTTTCTCAGGCAGGCTATACATCCTCAACAGAGTACAATTAGTTGAAACACTTGGCCCTGCTCATCATTTCGGGCTATACACCTGCTGTCATTTCAGTCAGTATTTCCCGCACTCTGGTAACACAGATCTCAGTCATACATATCTTTATGATTTAAGGCAGCATTTGAATCACTGATAGGTGCTTCAAAGGAATATTTTTTTCCTCCCTTTTCCCTGTCCTTTCATAAACTTCTAAAAACATGAACAAATCAAACTGGATTAATCATACCAGGTTAAGAGATGGACTTAGCCATAGACAAAAGAAAAATGGAGAGCTGAGATTACACTTGCATTGTTCTTTTGTCTTGAGAAGGAAATAGATTTCTCTTTCTCTTTTCCCACTTGAAGGCCTGAAAAAGAAAGCAATACTATCAGAAATATCAAGACCTAATAAAATGTGTGAAAAAACAGCTGTACCTTGAATTTCCTAACTTCAATAAGATTAAATAGAGGAATTTAGTTAAATACTGTTCAATATGAAACATATTTAAAAACCTGCAACAGTATTATTATTGCAGGTTAATTTAACCTTATTTAAAATGTCAGTCATTTAAAAATACATATATGATATATAATCATCAACTGTTAACAGACTGTTCTGAAACAAGATCTCAACTTACACATCTAACATACTTAATGTATAGCTATGTTACAGATACATGTCTAAGATATACAACATATATATGCGTAAGCTATAGAAGCCAAATTATCTGGTTAGTCACTTTCCTTACGTACACTTTTGGTGAAAAGATACAAATTCTTGGCTTGCAATGCAGCTGATCTAAAATACCCTAGAAGAACATTTTTAACAGTTGGAAGAAAACACTGAGGAGATAAACAAGATTTTTATGGGAAAAGAGAAGCATAGAGAAGTAGAATATTTGCTAGTTAGTTACAAATACTTCTGTATTGAACAAAAATAAATATCCAATCAGCATATTTCTTTTGGAAAGACTTCTTTGCACAAAGGAATGCAAACTAGCCATCCTTCACCAGGGCGTGAGAATCTTGTCCATATCACCATAAAATAGGTTTAATATAGGATACAGCTATCTCCCATGCAGTCACATGATAAACAGAATTCTTGAATACTGATTCTATTTGGTCTCCCTTCAAAGAAATACTTTAAAAAAAATAAATAAAATAAAAAAATCAGAAGCCATCTGCCAAAGGAAGTACCTCAGACTAAAAGGCCTGTCTATACTCTGTATGTGCACGTTGCTTTTTGTTTAGACAAAGTAAAACCAGGATAAACTGCAATGTGTCTACAGAAGGTTCTTCTATTTTTAACCAATACTGTCCTGCCAGTATCAATTCATCCAGATAGAGAATCCTTCATTAAAAATATAAATTTTTTTTAGTTGCTTTTCACTATGCTAAAGTGACATCTTTCCCAACCACTGTCAAAGGCAATTAAGAACAAGTTTCAACCATGATTCCTGTTGGGCTGCCTAAACAAAGTTTCCTTGTAAAGGCTTGGGAAGTCTTAGATAGCAAGGGGCAAAGCCAAACACCATTAAAAGCATTATTCAGATACACATATTATCATTGCAAAATTATAAAAGGTCCTTGCACATTCTCATAAAGGCACAGAAGCTACAAACCAGCCAGCCACACTATGGAACTAATGAAACCCTGGAACATCTCCAGAAAAAAGGAAGCTCTTGTGCACTATTTCCTCTATCTACAGGGGTGGTTTTGGGTCCCTTTTTCACCCAAAAATTAAGGCACTACCGCATTTTGCTGAAAAGCACAGTACTGAAGACAACTCACTTAAGTTACCAACATTTTACTCAGTTACACTGTACAAGATTTTTCAGGTCTTTCTCCACATTTGTATGTGTTCACTTGGGGGCAACCCCCCCCCCCCAACCTATATAAAAAGCAGACAATGCTCAACACAGTTTGCCTTTGAATCATAGCTCACTTTTACAGAAGATCAAAGATGTATTTAAGTTGATTGTTGGAACTATGTTTTTCCACACATGTAGCAGTCCAATAGCTTCAGGACTACTTCTTGGCTCCATACCATTCCCTCTCAGTCAACTGCTTTAACTACCAACCGGTAGGTACCATCATTCTAGACTAGACCAACCTGGAAGACTGATCAATTATCATAGTATTTTTTTTTATGTCACAGGATCCAACAGTTTTCTCTGAGAACCACCAAAGTAATCGGGGGGGGGGGGGGGGGGGGGCGGCGCACCGCCCCAGGC
>JAVJGJ010000062.1:43950656-43980458 GCA_035590215.1 Microhierax caerulescens
TTAATTTCAAATCTGTGCTGGAGTCAGCCCACCTGTACAGACCTAATAAAGTTAAAAAAAAAAAAAAAAAGCAAGGAAAAAAAGGCAGGAGGGTGGGGAGAATATAGTAATTTTAAAAAAATAAAAAATAAAAACCTCCTAACCCCTCTGTTCTTTCTGTGTGTTTATGAAGCCTCCGGAAATACCATGGCAAACATTCCAGCTCTACAGCAGCGAGGCCACGTGACCTGAAGGCACAGCAAGGAACTTCATTCCCAAGTTTCTTCATGGAACAGGAAAGTGATTTTTATTGTATTTTTCTAAACCAGGATCCAAGTCTAAGGAAGTTTCCTGGAAATTTTCAGGAACACAGTTTTGGAACAGGGTGGGTTTTGGTGTGGTGTTTGCATTTTCTGTTTGATTTTATTTTTTTAGTTTTACTTATTTGCTGCATTTCTATATGCCTGCACTTGTTATCTTTACAATTAAAGACCAAAGTCTTAGACCTATACTCAGAGGGCATAAAATACAGCATACTCTTTAAGGCACCACTAAACACTATTTGCAGTGTCCTCTGTATCTTGTATTAGATTTATAACCAGTACTAGTTGTATTTCTTAATATAGCCAAGATCTTCTCCCGGCAAAAATTACGAGAGGTAAAACCTCTCCTAGTCTTGCAGTACAATTTCAGTTAGAACTATTAATGAAAGGATTTATGCACATCAGCTTTGCTAAACATTATGAAAAAGTACTCAAAATGTGAACTTGAAAAACAACCTTCCACTTTTACAAACAATCATGTGTAAGTACTTGGAAGTAATAGTTTAAAATGTAGGAGTATGGATGAATCATAATGTAATATTTGAGTATCAGTTGAAATCTGTGTTTTGTCTTAAAACAAAACAGAAGAAAGCATCGCCATACAAAAAGGAAAACAGTCCTGCAGTACAAAAGCACAGCAAATGGCAGGCACACACCACTAACTTGCTTTTATAGCCGTGTCAGAAATGCTTCTAATTATCAGAGGTAAAAGAGGGATGGCATTTCTGCTGGAAGCAAGTTTTACACTTTAGTCTCTCCTCTTTCCTCTCTTTCAGCCTATAAATATTAGTCTTACACATTTTTCTCCCATATCGTTCTTGAAAAGGTTGAGTTTTTCAAGGCTGAGAGCAGACAGAAATGTTCATCAAGAAATGCCTTCAGGTCAACTGTCTGTAGCTCATCAAAGCGCAGCACTGAAAATATGGATGAGGGGGAGGAAGATTATATGAGCATGGTAAAACAGATTAAAAAAAAAAATGTTCTGATGATCATTACCTTTTTTCCTTTTGTAAATGGGTTCACCTATCATCCGTGGACCCTCGGTGGTGATGGGCACAAGGGTACTGACTGACTCCCCCCGCTAATTTCAGTTCCATTCAAAGCAACTACAAATACATGAGCGTCTGTAATGCGATTCCCCAATATAAGGAAATGCCAGAGGGATATGACAAGGAGTTGAAGTGTAGATGACCCACATAACAGTGTAAGGAAAGGCAGCTGGTCCACCAGAAAACTAAGATGTAGACCAAATTCTTGAGAAGCTCTAAACTACACTGGAAATAAAGTGAAGATGAGATTACCTACTGCTTTATAAAATACTTTAAATACCTAAAAAAAAAACCCACCAAACCCAAAGCAAAAGCAGCATCAGAGCAAGTCTGCAAAGATTGTGGGGGGTTGGGGGGCAACAAAAACCCCCAAGTGCCCACTGTTTTTTTTTTAATTCTGTACAACTGCTGAACCAGAGCTGTTGAACAAATGATTGAAACTACTGTTCATTTCTACTCAAGGATTTCATAGAACAGTTTGGGTTGAAGGGACCTTAAAGACCATCTAGTTCTGACCCCCCTGCCACAGGCAGGGATACCAACCACCAGCCCAGGTTGCCCAAAGCCCCGTCCAGCCTGGCCTTGAGCACTGCCAGGGATGGGGCACCCACAGCTGCTCTGGGCAGCCTGGGCCAGCGCCTCACCGCCCTCACAGGGAAGAATTTCTGCCTTATCTCTCATCTCAGTCTACCCTCTTTCTGTTTAGAGCAGTTCCCCCTTGTCCTGTCATTACCTGCCCTTGTAAAAAGTCCCTCTGCAGCTTTCTTGTAGCCCCCCACTAGGTAGGGGAAGGCTGCTCTGAGGTGTCCCCCGAGCCTGCTCTTCTCTGGGCTGAACAGCCCCAACTCTCTCAGCCTGACTTCACAGGAGAGGGGCTCCAGCCCCAGGGTCATCTTCATAGCCTCCTCTGGGCTTGCTCCAACACAGCAGTGTCTTTCTTATGTTGGGGACCCCAGAGCTGGGTGCAGTGCTGGGGGCAGGGGGAAAGGTCTCAAAAGAGCGGAGTAGAAGGGGAGAATCACCTTCTTTCTATTTTGTTTATTATAAATGCATATTTACTGGCAGCTAGTAGAACACATTATTACTCTGTTTTATAGCTTGAATGGCTCGTGCAAAGAGTAATTTGTTTGTATTCTGTATCAGGATCAATATTGTACCAGGGATAGCCCAAGGAATGTTTATGCTGAGGGCTTTGCTTGCAGTGTTTTGCTGTTGCAATCAATTGACCAAACAGGACTGCTTCTTAAAACAACAAATAAACTTTGATAGTGACCAGATCAACCATTAAAGCATAAAACATGATGCAGTGTCTGGAAAAAGACTGAAGACCCACAAGTGTTTTTACCACCTGACGGTGCATAAAGCTCTCCTACCTGAATATTTCCCACCGGCCTTTCTTCCTCTCAGTAGCTGGGGACTGTTTCCTCTATGCCCTCACATAACAAGATCCATTTTCCTGCAATAAAAACATAGACACGTGACACTTTCATTCTCCTGCATAAAACAGCAACATTTGAAGCAGCTCACCGAACAGACCTGAAATGAATGAAGAGCATTTAGCAGTCCCAGGACCAAGCCTGGAGGACCAGATCTGAGGTTGGGTGGGGGTTCCAGCCCAGCTCTGCCACCCCCAAGCTTTTGAGACTCACTCCAGCACTTTAAGTCTTACAGGTTTTCTTGCCCGTAACAATGAGATGAGAAGTTAGTAAGAATTCTGTTGATGTTTCTATCAAAATTTCCTGAGTCAAATGGCAATTTTTTTTCCAGTTAAAGGTCACGCTGAAGTCTCTTTTATTCTCTTTATAAAGGCTACTCCCTGACTGTAGTGAGCTAAGTGCCATTAAAAAAAATAAACCTACCCCCAAACTCTGCTTAAGCAAATACACCAAAATACCTCAAAACCACGATCCTGTCTGCAGCAAAACAAAGCAAGTTTATGGATTATGTTGGCAGAGCACCACAACTTCTAGGAAATGCTTTTTAATTATAAAGACTGCAAAGGGAGACAGGGGAATGTTTTGTTACATGCTGTTTTAGCAGGCAGAAAAGTTGTCCTTACAGCTTTATACACTAGGCTTGAAAATTCAGCAAATGCTGAAGAAAGGAACACGACGACTATATTTTGATTCTCTTTTGACTAACTTCCAAATAACTTCCATGCGAAAACAACATTCCATCAAACATGAAAAATCAAGTATTACAGAAAAAAGGCACATGATTCATGGCCAGCCCAGGTTCCTCCCCCCAAAGACCAGCTGTACAGGGAACAGACACTTCCATAACAACTCATCTGATGCAGAAGTCACAGGTGACTTAAAAAAAATGCAGAAGAAAAACCTCAAATTATTACAAATAACCTGTTGCATTCAGTATTTGTCCTGCGGTCCTATTTATTCTGCTTACTAATAATTCACAAAGAATAACAACACGTCTGAAAACCCTACATTATAAACAACCACCCCACCCCACCACGTAGAGTGCCACCAAGGGACAGTCTGCTTCAGACAGGAGCTCTGCTGGTTTTCTTAAAACAAATGACAAATTTGGAGAAGCTACATATTGACAGGCACCCTGGATGAAGGACTGGTTTTTAAGGCCTCATTGAACTGTGAATGTTTTCCCCCAGAACGTACTTATTCTCATCCAGAAGTTTTCCCCAGTGCTTTTTGTTCTGCTTATACAAGCCAGAAAAAACATGTTAATTGATTCAGATTTAGTATGTGTTAACATGACTGTCTGAGCTAATGCATACTGGGTCTTTAATGAAGCTGGAATTAGTTATTTACCCAGCTTCTAAGTCTGTTCCTCCAAAGGATAAACTTTTGTTCTGTCTGCCCCAGGAGTCGGGTACCATTCCAGGTGTGATGGGATGGGACTTTGGCAGATTGGGCTGTAGCATTTACTTCGCAGCTTAAACTTCACCTCTTGCTTCCCTCTCCTAGATGTTTGCTTCCAACCCTGCATTTGCGCAGCTGCATGGTTAGCTGGATCGGGGGAACCGCTTTCCTTCGGCATGTTGGCTCATAAACAGCTGTGCCAGCACAACACAGGGAGCGGGCACAGGGCAGGAGTGATCAGCTGCGATGGCAGAGGGTAGGAACAGAGGCTGCTTAAACCAGCTGAAACCGCACTGCTGCAACACATGAAGCCAACGCTCCGCTCCCCTCCTCTGTGCCTTAGTTCTGCCCATCTGTAAAACTGGCACCAC
Source organism: Microhierax caerulescens (assembly GCA_035590215.1). Classification (NCBI taxonomy): domain Eukaryota; kingdom Metazoa; phylum Chordata; class Aves; order Falconiformes; family Falconidae; genus Microhierax; species Microhierax caerulescens. Next base: position 43,955,216 of record JAVJGJ010000062.1, read on the forward strand.
AATTCCTACTTTGTTTTATAAAGTACCTCTTAGAAAGGCTATCCCATTAACATTTCTGTGAATTCACATTACCGACCACCCACCCCTTTCACAAATCAGGCCCAAGCTCATTCTAAGGACACTGGCACTGTCCCCCACCAGCATCTGCTCCCCGGTTTCACCATGCAACCTGCTCAGGGGCTGTAGTATCTCCCTCGCTGCCACCCCAGCCTGTTCCCATACCCTTACGCCAGCCAGCTCTGCCAGCACGTTTCGCAGGATTTTGCCCTGAAGTGGAATCAGTTTCTAAAAATAAAATTAGCTTTTTATTAAAGTCTGATGCATTCTCTCATCCTATTTCTAGGAAGATCCCCCAAACCAGTCTCACTGGCACAGCGAGAGGGTAGCAGGCTACTTCTGAAAATGAGATTAGATAGGTGGGGAAGGGGAGACAACTGGAAACATCCCAAACTTGGCATCAGCCACCCTTTCCCAGGTGTAAAACCATGGCCTCGCTGCGGCACAACTTGATGCTGCACAGTCGCCACCCTTTACCCATTCGTACCTGCTTCATGTCCCGTGACACAGCTGCATGAGCGGCCACTGGAAAGCACCGAGCCCTTCCCAAACACCCACCGGTGCCCGACAAGGCAGCTGCCAGGTATGAACCGGGGAAGAGCGCAGATGGAACCGGCAGTGCTCGGGCCGGTGAGTCTACCTTGCTCAGCCGGATCCAGCAGAGGGAGCACAAAAACACGGTTCTTTTTGGCCAAATGCTTCTTTGGCTACCAACCGCTTGATGCTTGAAATCCCAGGCACTTTGTGTTACGTTACTCCTGTAGTAATGCACATGTGGTGCATTACAAGTGCATAATAAACAAAACCCTTGCTCCGAGTAGATTACACTGTAAAAATCAATACGGTGAAGGAGATGACCAACACAAGCAGGGAAGGCTGCAGAAGTTGAGAGGAGGAAGGAGAGGCAGCACAGCAGGGCTGCCAACTCCTGTGATTTTATTGTGTCGCCACTTGGAATTTTTCCTAAAGCCAGCTTGCTGAAGCCTCATCATCACAGAAAAATTTCAGCTTTCAGATTTTTGTTTGAAGGATGTCTTTCTAGGCTTCCAAAGTTCAAAAGCAAAGCTGTAAAGGTGGAGTAAGGTAAACCCCAAAGACTCAAAACTAGAAAAGTACAAGAATCCTCAAAATTTGTTGTCTATATGTCATAGGCAAAAATATCTCAACTCAGGTAATTTTATTTAATTTCACTTTATTGCCAATTAATGTACTTTTAATTATTGTTTCAGGAGCTGAGGGAAAAAAGGAGACTAAGCAATGCAGCAAACACTGAGAAACAGTCTTTTTCTCCACCTTTCCAAGGCTCAGACATCTTCCCCCCTACCATTTCCTAGTCTAACTTCCTTTGTTTCTGCCATGCCTTACACTCAGTCCAGCCCATCACCTTTGGCGGGGCAACAGGCAAGCAGGGGAGGCTGTGGGTGCAATGGTTTCTGTCTGCTGCTCCTCACCTCTCATTTCTCCTTCCACTGCTCCTTGCTGCTGCTTCACCTGATTTCCCCTGCCCCAGCCTGGACTGCTACTCCACTACTCCCAGTACCCCAAGGATGTCCTTGCTCTGGCCTGGGGTGGCTGCACTCCCTTGGGGCACCCTTACTCAAGTCTGGGGCCACCACAGTCCCTTGGGGGCATTCTTGAAGGGCAGCCCGTGTGATGCCGCCCCAGCCCCTAGCACCAGCCCCCCAGCTTAGGCCTAACATACCACACTGTCTGAACATGTTTCTTTCAACATGGCACTCTGGTTCTGAGTGATTCTGCCAAGATGAATCAATCGAAAAGGTCAATATATGTAAGGGAAACACCCAGAGTAAACTGTGCATCACAGCCAGTCTTAAAGCATATAAGAAACACTGAAGGGAAGAACTGGAAGAAATCCAACTGGAAAACAACACAGATTTCATCTTTAGGCCTCCTAAGTCTCAGCTGTATCATAGCAATGGACTTGGGTCAAGTACAAACAACTTTCCCTGCTTTCTCATCACATACTGGTCCCACCTGGTGGCTGCCAGTTCTTAGATCTTTCCGGACTATCACAGATTTTCCTGGAGCCCACATCTCTTCCTCAACCTTATCCTCTTGAGGAAAACAAAAGGGACTGCAGGGTATCTCACTATTTACACCCCAGCACACAGCCGGTGCTGGACTTTTAACTGTAAATAAATAAAATTCAAAGGGTAACCATGAGCAGAACCTTCAGTTTCCATACACAAAATACCACTTGGCCTCTATGTACCCAAACAAAAATGAAGAGATAGCAAATAGAAGACATACACGCAGAAATTCTTGGAAAACAGAAACACCACACAGACAGCTAAGTATGTTGTACAATCTTCTTTTGGAAATACACGAGGCAGGTACACTTCAAGGTATTTTTCTACTTTCAGAAGTTATTTCCAAGTTCCAGCATTATTCTCCTTGAATTGCAGAATATGTTCAAACACAAAATTCCTGTAAAACCACAGAGTGCCGGCAACCCTGCCTTCTCATTTATCCAGGGCCGTAACTGGGTCATAAGTGAAGAACACAAAGTGCTGTGCTTCCTAAATAAGGTTACTGGTCAACAAGCATGCTGCTGCTACGAGGGAAATTTTACAAACTTCTACAGAGTGTTTAAATATTATACACAGTCCTTGTAAGGTATCATAGCCCTCTATCAACTCTGGAGGTTTTAGAAACTTGGGCTTTTTTGAAATTCTGAAGCAACTCAAAGTCAACACTGAGTGTATACTTGACAAGCACTGGATGCTGTCCTCTGCTGGAAAAACAGGGGTAATCTGCTAGTTTTAAATAAAAGAGAAGCATAAAATGTTGCTGAAATAAGCAGTGCAAAATAGGTGGGGGTTTTGGAGGGGGGAAAAGATAGAGATACTAAGCTCAAAGCAGGTTGGTCTGCCCTTTCCTGGTCAGAGATGGGGTAAGGAAGGTAAAGTTGGGAAGAAAAGGTCTGGGGCAGGGGAAGCACAAGGGACGGGGGCAGAGGGGCGGCCAACTTCCAGCTTTGCCTGCACCTAGACTTAGTCCTCAATAACCCTTATTAAAAGAAGAACCAAAAAAGCACACAGACACATCACATCAAGATGCACTGTAAAACACAGATGCTCATTTGATGGCACTCCTTTCCAAACAAGCAGCAGAAAGCCACAGAAAGTGGCCAGACTGCCCTGAAACCCTGCCATGTTCCTCACCTGGCACCACCGAATGCATCCTCCTCCCTGCCCTGGCCAGCTCGGGCATCAGCCCCCCTTCCCCATGCCCCCAGAGGCTCCCCACGCCCCTCACAGTGCCAGGCAATCCCTTGGCTGACACTCCACTGCTACAGCATTTCTTCCCAAAACAGGAGTAGGTTCTCACAGGGCAGATGGCAGAGGGCTGCAATGGTGAAGCTCACTGCGCTGAACGCTACAGTTGCTTAGACACGCCATCAAACGTGATGTACCACCGTGATACAGCAACCAGTCCTCCTGGGAGATTTTCCAGACTTGCCCTGTTAGGCAGAATGCCACCAGGGTAGAGCAAATTAAGAAAGAATTGAAGTAATAAGAATTTCAGTTTTTGCTTGGGTCTTCTTCCTCTATTTTGCACTGGGGTAAAAGCAAAAGTTTTGTTCATTTCAGTCACCATTTCCTTGATTAGTTGTCCTAATTTTGAGCAAAAATTACCCTTATTCTCTGCATAAACAAAGAAATGTATTTCACATTGTTTAAAAACAAACAAAAAAACCAAACAAACAAACAAAAACCCAAACTAAAAGAACATAACCAGAGTGTACTTTTTCTCAGATGTACGAAGCCATGAGGTTGCAATTTCCTCACTGTAAGATGGAACAGAACACATTTGGGTTGTGTCATACCCTACGTATATAAGGTCTAACAGCAGCAGCGAGCAGTATCATGATCTTCAGTTTAGAACAACAACAAAATCCTTTGCTTCTCCCAACTTGCTCCACAAAAATCTAATTATGGGAAGAGCCACTTTTCCAATCTGGTGCTCTTTTCCATGCTGCATCTGAACTTAAGATGGGCCTGGTGCACGTAACGCCAACCACTGCTATTGTCCATGTCTCTGCTCTCCTGCCATGGCCTTGGAAACCCTCAAGTGCCTGGGGCAGTGCTGCACCCCACCTCCCTCGCAGCCCCACTCCCCACATAAGGGGCTGCACACCAGTAAGTAGGTTGGATCAGGCGGTCCAGCACCAGGAGGGAGGAAGCGTGTAAGCAGCAACAGGAAAACAGGACTGGGAGGATGGGCACTTTGATGCATCCTTGTGAAGGCAGGCCACAGCTCTGCTGTGAAACACCAACCTGACGCAGGTGGCTTTGGCCTGTACTGAAATAAGACAGATTTGGCATGCCTACACTGCAGAAGGGAGTCAGCCCAGGCGCAGCTCTGTGCTCCTGCAGCCAGGCTGCTCCTCCTCCAGCGCCGCAGCCAGCAACAGCAAAAATCAGCCCAGGGGCTGAGGAATCCAAAACAGTCCTTACCATTTCACAAGTGACCATCGTAGTAACAGCTCCTACCTTGCCCGCCACAGACTGTAGCATATTCGACCGCATCTGTTTATAGTGGAGGACTGAGTTGCCAACTCACAGGCATAGGATAACGAGCACTATTAATCTTGGCTTAAACTGAACCATAGTTCTGGAGATTGGACACGTCTTGTACAATCCCATTATTAGAGACCATTTGCCATCTATTTCTGTCGCAACTTTTTTAGTTTGTTTTGCTCTATTTAGAAAAAATTTCCCCTTCCCTTTTCCTTACATCCCACTGTACTTACAGAGCCTTCAACAATAATCCACTCAAGCACGGCCATGGAAGTGGTTTGAAGAGACAAAGCCTGCTTCTGGTATAGCCAGTGCATCTGACTCCTATGTACAGCTGTCTGCATATCCTCTGCAGACTTGCAGAGCACCAGAAGCTCCTGATTTCCCTCTGCTTCTCCTGTGTGTTGGACACAAAATAGACTGTAGGCAGGAGAAGTCTACTAAAATTACACTTGAAGCATTGACTAAGGGTGCAGCTGAGTCACAAGCAAGTTCTGCAGCTAATCTTGCTAAAGGAATAGGTAGGAGAAGGCTGACCTGAAAAGAAAGAAGTATGCATCAACAAGACAAATTTAAAAAAAAAAAAAAAAAAAAAAAAAGAAAAAATCCAACTCCAGGGAGGTGATGCAGTGGAAGCAGAGTGTCTCAGGCTCTGCTAAAGAAGATTATTGCCACATCTAGCAGTTAGCACCCACCCAAGTAGAGTGCCATCAACTTAATTCCCAAACGAGACTAGCAGAACAGTGAGACAGGATTAGACATGCTTGTTTTTAACCATTCATTTCTCTCTCTGGTGGAATGCTATCAGCACAGCATTGGCATCAAAATTACTACCCTTCAAAATGCACAGAGCGCATTTTTAATTTTACATGTAACAGTTATGTCATATGGGGTTATTTATTTTTTAATTTAAAGTGGTAAAACATATTTAATCTGTTTTGAGAAAAGAACAAATTGATTTAGTGAGCAGTTCAAGGCTCTCCCTGGAGACACTCAACCACACTCAGCAATCTGGATACAAGTTGGGACTTCACTAAAGTAATTTTAATTGTAGGTCATAAGAAACGTCAAGATATAAAACACCAAGGAATACTAAAAATTAAGACATCATCTCTGAGACTAACAAATGTCTTATATTTGGCAGATAGAATATTTTTTAAAATCTTTATAGCGTTGCTACTGGAGCACAGCAGCAGGGCAAAGGTCTTAGAGCTGCATGTAATACACACGCATTATTTTCGCTGTTGGGGAGAAAAACAAACAACCAAAAGCTACATGAAGGGAGAAATACTGGGGTGGAAGAAACTTAAAACATCACCCTTGTGATGGTGGTGGTGTATCTTTTCTATGTCTTTTGTTTATAAACAGTTTAATTTCATCTTGGTCAGAAAACATTCTTCCCTAATGCAGTATGAAACAAGATTGCCTCTACAGCAACACACAGAGGCAGAGAAAGGGGGCACAGAAGTGAGGAAAGATATTTTTTAAACAAAACTTTTAAAAGAAACAAACAAAAACCCTCAAAGCCTTACACACCTTCAGAGCTTTGTGCCCAGGTTTTATAAGGAAAAACTCTTGTTCTTAGTGAAAAAGTACTTTTTACTCAGTTGTTGGGTTTTTTTTTGTGGAAAATACACCCCAACTTCTGTCCTGGAGTTTTGAGCTGGATCCCCCATTTACTAAACTCTTTCACAGAACTTAGGTGAAATCCCCACAAAGTTTTCCTTTGTCCACTTGCCTCAAATAATGATGACAAATCTCTGACTTTAGCAGCACAAAGCCAGAACCCCTCCAGTTCAACTTCTTAAAACACAGCAAGTTAAAAATCAGGTGCATTCATTTTCAAACCCAAAGAACAGTATCAAAGAGCTCTTTAGTAAAGTATCTAAAGAAAACATATATAACCCATCTCCTTCTCCACATTCTATCTGAAACAAATTTTAAACGTCAGCAATGTGAAATCAGGGGCCAATTTTTTTACCATCCCTGCCTAATAACCTTTTAAACTTGATCAATATACTATCTCCATTCCTGCCATTATCTTCCGCTCATGGGAGTGGAGGCAAGAAAGGTATTTTCCTCCCTTTACTTAAATCAGAATGGAACTCCCCAATAAAGAGGTATTTGAACAGAAAGCAGTTCAAGTGGTGTGCTGAAGACCCCATATTAAGGGAAACAATTTCACCCACATGGAAGAAAAAAAGAAAGCAATTTTAACACCCTATGCTTCTGCCAGTCAACTCATTGATTAAAAATTACAAATGTTCATTTCATTGGTTTTAGCCACTCTCGCTAGCAGGTGTGCCAAAAACCTATGGATGAACACATATCTCTCTAGATGTGAAGCTAGGCATTTCAGGCAAGTTCAAATCTATCCACTGCCAAGTCCTTTTTCTTGACTGCCTTGACATTAGCTCACTGAATACTACCATTCCCTAACCACCTTCTTTATGATTAAACACCACATACGTGTGCATACATGCAAACCTACGTCTGCGCATGGTGTAGCGTGGGGGCTGTCACCTGCTCTGCCTGTGTGAGCGGTGCCGTTGTGCCAGGGAAGACGACGGCAGGAAAGGTGCATCACTGTGACCCAAGCAAGACACAGGCAAACACAGTTTTAGAGATCCAAACATCACAAAAGTAAAAGCACTACACTGAATAATTGCACACATGCCTCAGAGGACGCGTCGTATCTTAGGATTTAATAGCTAGAAGAAGTCTTCCCCCATCTTCCCTTTAAGTCATGCGGTCATAGCAGACGAGTGCTCCTTGCTGTCTATCACACAAGCCGTTACACAAGTACTCCCAAACTGGTAGCCCTGGATCCTGGTTTTCTGGTCCCCTGGAGGGCTGCAGGGCAGGGTCAAGGGCCTCCCCTCACGCCAAGCCCTGCCAGGCTGCCCACGCTGAAACTCAAGGCCACCGGCAGCTCGGAGAAGCAGCCAAGAGCAGGCAATGTTACACAATTTCTGTTTGTGTGGACATCTGAGCTGGAAAGACAGTCATTTCAAAACAAGCTGAAGGTTGCCTCAGGAACTTCTAAGTTTTACTGCAGGCTGTCCTTAAAGTCTTCCACTGATAGCATTCGTAAAAATCAGATTAATTTTCTGTGACACTGGAAGAGGAAGGGAGAGATCCTAAAGAAAACCCCAGCCTTGCCTCACTGACTTCACTCCTTACATCCAGATAAACGTCTCCTCGCTTCTCTCCTGTCCTCAAAAGCCCTTTCTCTGCAACATGCCAAAAGCTTTTAACCCATATTAAGGCCACTAGCATCCAGCCCCAGCTCCAAACAGGCACTGCTGTGGCAAAGCCACTGCTCTGGAAGAGGTGAGCCCTGGAAAATCTTGCTCAGAGACTTTGAGATGTGGCTGCTGTTGCCCATCCGCTGTGGCCCTCCGCCGGAGGGGAAGCTCCCCTTGGCAGAGCTCTGCTTCCCACGTGTGCGAGGCGGTTCGCTCAAGGGAAGTGCGTTTTCGCTAAGAGAGCGGCCAGAGAGTTTCCACAAGCGAGGCAGAGGCAAACATTGCCTTCTGGCAGCTCCTCTCTGGGGGTGGGTGGACATCTGAAGAGGGGTGAATTAGAGGGAGAACAGCTGTTTGCCCAGTGAATGAGCCACAAGGACTCAGCTATTAATTCTTCCTCCCAAGAGAACATGCCCCCATGCCAGCCCACCCACCATCCTATAAAACAAACAAACATATAATGGAGGTCAGGGAAGGGGAGCTCAGTAAGAGGAAAGGAAAAAAAGGGGAAAAAATAGCCAAGCATTTAATATTTACATAAGAATGAAATGTTTCATTAATTACATACAGAATCAATTTGCAGCTATTTTCCTTAAATTTCTTAGTCAGACCCACAGATTTGAAGCACTTTGAACTGTGCTGTGCCAGTAATTGTGGATGAATATTTTAGATCAGTCTTGAATTACTGTACTGCACACACCAAATGAACTAATAAGCTGCTCATGTGTGGACTACTAATGTATTTTCTTTCTTTCCTAGACAGATGGAGTGCAGTCTAAAAATCAAGTTGAATTGGCAACTGGGAATCTTCAGAAAGGCTTAGAAAAATCCTTAGTTCTACTTTTTTTATTACAAATACCACTCCATGGCCTGCATGCATTAAAAAGGAGCCAGGAAGATGCAAGAAAAAAACCAAACAAGTTTACAGATACAAAGGAAGAGTTGGACATTTCACATGACTACAGCAACCTCCAGAGAGTGACAATGAATAGTGTGTTCTGAAATTTTATTATAGGACTATGGAAAAGATGGACAACCTTGCCATCTATATGATATTTATCACAATGCATCCATTAATGGGCAGTCATTTGAAATCACGTATAGTGGCATATCAGCTCTGCAATCTGACAGATGTGTTCCAGTTTACAGAAGCATCTGTTGAGTCATCAGGACATCAGAATAGTTAATTGCACTTTGGGGATGCTTTCAGAGATTAAAAGTTCCCTTATTTCAAGCAAATTTTAAGTGTCCTCATAGATTAAACTCCTTTTTCATATACAAAATTAACATATGCACCCGCACTCCAGAGAAATTAATGTACAAAACATAAAGAAGAACTTCCCTGAGGGATTATCTGTTTTCTTCCGCCTCCTGTACAGCTTGCCTCGCACAGCGCTCAGCAATGTGGAACAGAAGACAAAAATACAACATGAATCACACATAATTCTGAAATATAAACTACGACTTGGCCTACACTGGCTAGGCAAAGAATACAGAAGAAGCTGCCTTCGGTCAAGAACTTACTAAAAAAAATATGCAACAGCTGAAAACTGCTAGATGATGCCTGCCATCTCTTTTTGGCAAAATGCTTATAATTCTATTTCAGATCCTTTTATTACTGTTTATTCTACAGTAAATGCTGTACAGGCTGTATCTTTCACTACCACAAGAGTATGAGACAAGCCAGGAGAACTACCCAAAAGTTTAAACAGGGGCTGAACGACATTAAGCCATCCCCTCATTTGAAGTGATACCATTGCTTCTTAGATGGCATGCTTCCAGTCCTTAGCTGCATATCCTTTTATACACCTAATTATCCAAATATCTGAATGAAAACGTTAAAAAACCTTGTGGAAGACTCCTCTGAGTTTTCAACATGTGTGAGCAGATATCATCTTTCCCATGCTTTCAACCTGAATTTCCTTGCAACCTTCTGGCCTCCACAGCAGTAGGAGGATTAAGAAAACATATTTCTTAGGAAGAAGGGTCCATCATATAAACTTTAATTTAAAACAATTTAGCAGTGGATTTTTTGTTTGGTTGGTGTTCTAGCAAACAACACAAAAAGATGAACCAACCAAAAAAGATACGATCAACCATTTCTCAGATGTGAATGATTCTGCTTGGTCTGTAGCTCACGAACCACAGAGTTCCCATGATTAATTCAATGAACTATTTGATTTCACTCAAGAAGCAATCATAAAGCTAGTGCGAGTGCATAACCAAGAACACTGTACAAAGCTACAGATACGAACACCGCATCTGGGTTTGGCTCCCTATAAATCCTAAAAGCGACAGCACACCTCAGTCTAACCAGGCTGTTATTCTTTAGTGTGGAGGAAATCAAACTTGAAGTGGGAGAGTAAAAGTGGAGAAAAGCACTGCAATCACGACCATGCTTTAAAAAGGTCCAATAGTTTTTAAGTTACAGCATATTCCCTTGCTATTAAAGTGAACTGAGACTGCTGTCTCAGTTGCATTAAATTATTAGCTAATTAGCCCTGAGTAAGGACAACAGTGTGTTGATGCTGGCAAGCTGTGAAAAGAACACTTCAGCAAGGAAGATCAATAGCATTTTTGTCTGGCTTACAATAAGAAAACTGCTGGCCCAGGTTATGAGCTTCAGCCATTTTTCATTTGGCAGACAAGACAGCACTAGTGACAGATCAATACAGTAACTTTATGATAGGCTGCTGCTCCTGCAGATGGCACGACCATAAACAGGCATAATTTCTAAAGCCCAGAGCAATCCATTACTTAGACGGAAACCACCTGACCTTTTACAATATTTAGAAATTCCTAGACAAAAAGGAAAATCAGAAAACAAAACAGAGGGAAAATCAGAAGGATTAGCTGGGCTGTAAGGCAGAAGGGAATATTAGCTGTTTGAAAACCAGTATTTAAAGTAGCAAGGTTCTGTGCTACTTGGGAGATCACACTAAAGCCAGAAGGTTGGCACCAGGTAACTACTTATCCCTTCAAAGAGAAAATGTTATTTGGGATCAGTTCTTAGGTGATGCCGTTTTTCTTATCCGTAGGTTATCTGGGATAACAAAAGAGCCTATTTATTAATCTTAAAAAAAACCCAACAAACCAACTATAAACAAACCAACCACTTTAATATGTCCTTAAAACATTAGATGAGTCACTTAAACACCTGCAATTAGGAAGCATTTGTGGGAACACTGTTACAAATAGGTGGTTATTTTTCCCATATTGCAATACATACACTGTAGCAGGAATGGTTTGTTATTCTGCACCAGTATTAGGATTGCTTGTAGTGTTCCACTACTTTATTAAAGGCACAGGAAAACAAGAGGAAGGCTTTATAATTTTTGTGCTTTTACAGTAAGACCTCTAGTTGAAGAGAATATAAAGGATAGCACCTTAATAAATTATTCAGGGCAGATCATCAGCTGAGGACACAGGTGGAGCACCTAGCCCTATATTTACAGTCTTTTCTCTACTATAAACATGAAATAACCACAGAACACGGGAAATTAATCATACAGCCAGCTTGCCTCTGCCTCCCCATCTGAGGCTGGTTTGTGTCAATTACTAGAGAAATATCTGCTTAAGCAGGAAACCAATTTTACAAAAGCACATTGGGTTCGTAGGCTTTTATCAATACTTTTGGGTTGCTGCAAGTAACTAATTAACGTTAATGTCAACATAAAGGATAGAAGGAGGAAAATATTAATGAGCGCAATATACAAACTCAGCTGGCTGCTTCCTCCCCATACAGTACTGCCATGCCACTGGCTTCCAGTCCGTGCCTGAAAAATGAGTTATTATTAATTTTCTCACTAATTTTACCTTGGATGATGTAAGCAAACAGCACTGCATCTTCCCCTTACTTGGCATTAGTTATGCACAGCATTAGTTTAAAATACAGCAGAAGAGCACACGAACCAGAAGTCTTTTGACTGGGCTCCACTTGTGCTAAGAATAACTTGGCGCGCACATACATGATGCTAAATCTGCCAGTGATCTGCTTTGCTCCAAAACTACCCCCCTGCGCCTTCTACAAGATCCTATATACATCAAACTGTGTTACAGTGGGAAAATTCGGTATTGAATCTATTTTTAAGACAAACTGAATTTCTTCAAACTCAAAAGCAAAGGATGGTTTCAACAGTTTCACATTTATAATCTCACCTCTTTTCAGCATGCACAAGGGCTCTTTATACTCGGCCGCGCTTAGACATGCTGGCCGCCACTGCTGCCAGCCACCAGCACTGGGTTTCAACCCAGAGATTCTGCCAGCCCACCACAAAATCACTGGCACAAACACACAAAACATCAGCCCACAATTTTGATTCACAGCACACAAAATATCGTCACAGATGATGCCCCCACGATCAGGCTAAACAAGATAGTAAATAAACTAAATGCTTGGGGGTTTTATAATTTGTTTTTTGGTTTTGTTTTGTTGTGTTTGTTGGGGGGTTTTGGGGGGGGAATCTGTGTGCGTGTTTTGTTTTTAAATAAGCTTACTAGGATTTTGATTGTATTTGTAAAAAAAAGGAAAAAATGCAGCACTGAAAGACTTACTGATGCTTCTTTTACAGTGCCTCAATGACACTGTTTGAAATTTAAAATAATCCAGAGCATTTCACTCATGCCACTGCATATGGATGCAGGTAGCAACCCCATGCAGGGTTCTCAAATACCATCTCAGCCTCAGCACACCTGGGATGCACATCCCATTTCAGCTACTACGGTCTCTGGGGAAGGAGGGAAGGGGACTGGGTTTCCCAGAGCTTGGCTGCATGGACACGAGCTAAAAGCAGTGCTGGAAGGAGCAACAAACAGAACCTGGCAGCAGACTACCTGAGGGGTATGTTCAAAGGGAGGCAAAAGCATATGCCTAGAGTGAAGGGGAAGAGAGCCCCTTGCTCTCAAGAAGTAGAGGGCCATGCTCCTCCTGCACCCACAGGGATTATTACCTGCTTTTTGGTGCCACAGCTATTTTCTTAAGCACTTCAGCCATTTTTATCCCACTCCTCCACTGAGCATAATCCTGTATTTCCATTTCTTATGCTTTTTTCTTCTTTTCCCTACATCCTATTGGATTTGAGTTTCAATACACTATTTCCTTCTCAGCAAGGTCCTCACCAAGACTTAGGACTTTTTCTTATTTTTCTTCTGTCCCTGGTAATAGGTGAACTACACCCTTCATCCCAAACAAATCTCTGCAAATTCCTGTTCAGTTCCTTCCTTCTTCAATTAAACTCCCTGGATTTTCCATACTAGGAAACTTTTAGCTAACAGGGACATGAAGTCTTCTTATTGCTACCGTACTATCAAAATGACATGTTCTTTGTCTGAAGATAGCACCACCTGAACAGCTTTATAGACTTTAACATTACACCAGTGAAGTGAGACCCCACTGAGGACCTCCACAATTTCTTGTTGAAGAAACTGTGCTTAACTGTAAGGATTAAGTGACAAATCCACAAATACAGATGACCTTGCAGCAACTTTGCTACTGTTCAAGAGGTTAGTTAAGTTCAAGGAAAAGAAAACCACAGTCAGGTTTCCAACACCACACCAAACTTTCTCATCATTATGCTTCCAGACTCCAGATGAGCTACAAAAACTGCATGTGACACCTTACCATCTATTTTTCTTCCCTAGCAAAACCTTGCTTGAAAAGCTTTGTCTTAACGCTTGCTTCACATCCATTCAGAAAAGAAAATCAGCTCTTTGTATTTTGGATATTGCATTTAAGTAAGAGATACCTATTTCAATGTAGCCTTTGCTACTGTAATAAAACTATAAACTATTAGTTGGTGAGTAAAGCATTTGTGAAAGGCACCACCTCTCCATTATGTATAATGCCATGATCATATTTAACTTCTTGATGGTGACCAGAAGGCAAGATCACAATATGTATGTTAATAACACAAATAAGGAGCTAAAACAGCGCATTCACGTTACACATTGTTCACGCTACCATCCACCAGAGCCAATCCTTTCGAGTGTAATAAAGTGAAGGTATTATAATTAGAGAGTTCATAATGCCATTTAATCAAGTGTGGAGCTGGAGCACAGTGGGTTGTATACCAAAGACAAAACCACATGAAGCAGTACAATGCCGAGTGCAAGAAAGGGCACACATAATCTTCAGGGAAAATAACAAGTTACTACAAAGCCATGTTTGTTTTCAAGTACTCAATCAACAGAGTTTGCATACTAGGTAATTTTACATCACGAAAATAAGTTATTTCATAAACTGCAAACCAAATATGGCCACAAAAAAGGTCTTTTGATTCTTCTGAATGTCTTTTGACAGAAAACCCTAGATTTGAGGTCTCAGTTTAGGAATTAATTCTTCATAGTTTTATTGGAAGAATTAATTATACTTCAACAATATTATAATTATTTTTCTACTACTGCTTATTATTTACAATCACTAACCAGTTTCCATGACACCCCTAAAAGTCTCCATGTAGCGAGGCTGCGAGATGAGTATCCTGAGCTATCAGCAGCAGCGCAGCAAGCACCAAGTGAAATCAGGAGTAAAACCTGATTTCAAGGACTCTTCCATGACCAGCCCATTTTCTCAGGGGTCACAGTATCCTTGGCACACCTAGCATGAGATGCTTCTCATAATCAAGATCAACGCTACAACAGCTCCTTCTCATGTCTCAGAACCAGACTGGAATGACCCTGATCCTCTCCCACAAACAGAAAAAACATATGCTTGGCAGGGGGAGGAGGGAAGCTAGTTGGGAATCACCCTTGCAAAGGAGACTGATCAGGCCCTCGCTAGTGTGTTTTGGCTTAGCCTCCCGACCAACCTGAAAGACCTTGCACATCTACCTGGCCCTGGACTCATATCGCTGGTTGGCAGCGAACACACCACACAAGGACGGACCCTAACAACAACAGTTTCAGCTACTACTTATTCCCCTTCTGAGACACACTTGCTTGACATACACAGTAAGTTAGGACCACTGAATGTTCCCAGGACACAAAGTGTTATGGTATGACTGTTACTTGTTTCACAGATGCAGCAAAGAAATCCTACAGACTTTCGCTTGATCTTGATTTGGGGCCTTCAGAGCCCAAATGTGGTTTTTCATTGTAATACATAAATAACAATATACATAAATTTATGTCTCCATGTTACCAAGTAAGTGTAACTTAACACCCAAGTAACATCAGGAAAATTAAAGCAGAAAAATGATGTGGCAGCACAGAGCTTCAAAAATTACTCTCTGGCAAGTGTCTTCAGACTAAAGTGTTATTTAAAGATTTGTTACATATGTAACAGCACATTCTCAAATGACTGCAGATGAAGAAATAAAAAGATCTAAACCAGGGTCTGATTTAACACCCATTGAGGTTGCAAAAAAATTCCCACTGGCTTTCCACAGCTTTGGGTCATACCCTAGTCACACTGCTATGCAAGTTTCCTGCACCTTTCAGCTCATTTGTATGACAGTTACACAGCCAACCGTTCCCAAAATAGCAAGATATGACCTTCCGTCTGCCTGGATATTCTTTATGGACAACAGCTCGACACTCCTAATGGCTAAAAAGGACTTGGCAAGCTAGGAGTCGATTTTACCATAACCTGTAGAGTTTCACTCAACCTTTGCCATCTCCAGAGAAGCACTGTGAACAGAAGCCATTTATCTTACCTTATTTTCTAAGTTTTACAGACCAGTTTCTTCCTTACCTGACCATCATGCTGAAGTCCTTTTTCATAATTGCGCATCAAAAGGAAGAAAGCCATGGAGATCACATGCTTTTATTACTTATTCTCAAATAGTTCATTCATTTAAGAACTTGTATTGATTTTGTTGAGTCATTTACACATTTAAAGTACTTCAGTGCTTAAGTTCTGTAGGAATGAGCATCCCAAAACTTACCCTATTATTATGGAGGGGAAATGAGATGTTTGCTTTGTTTCTTCCTTCAAAGCATTAATTTACATTAAGGTTTAGGAAAACTTTCCCCTCATCTGCACTCTAAAAATATTCCTTAAAGTGTGGGAGAAGGCTCAATATACATAAGACAAATACAAATTAAAGTATAGCAAACAAATGGCAAGAGAAATAGTTTAATCCTCGCTCAACAGGTAAACACTATAACTCACGGCTTTGAAATGGATGAAATACAAGTCTACTCTTTATTAGTGGAAATAAATGTTTGTGACCTTAAACTCCAATACGTTTCTCAGCTATAACTGTAGGGTATATTCCCAGGTCAATCTGCAGGAGATTTAGGCAGACAATGTTAATCCTAGCACAAAACTTAAGGAACATGAATCAAGTCCAAGTGTTGCAGAACATTTAAGACACAAGCAGCAGCTCACATCAAACAGGACATAGCCAAGATAAAAACCACGCTATTCTAATATCCTTAGGGCTTTATCCTGCCAGCACTAACTGATAGTGTTGCTTATAAGAGATACTGGCAGAAGAAAGCAACAGCAAGGACAAAAATATATTTCAAATCCTTTATTGAAGCAGGTAATTTTAATGAACACTTCATCCCTACTGCTTTTGACTGAAAGTACGCCACAATATTAAACTGTTTAGATTCCCACTCATTTCACTCTGCTTACATACGCAATGTTTTCATAAACATCCTGCAGGACCATTTATACCAAAGAGTACGTTTGCTGTACTCATTGCAGACTTCAAATGCCATTAATGTCTTCTAAAAAGGCTGCAGCACCTTGGTTTAAAAATCAAGCATTTTAAGAGATGCAAACTAGCAAACTTAAAATGCAACACCTGACCCTAAACCTGGAGTTCCTATTTCCTGTACTTTTGATAGAAAATTTTCATGTTATTGTTTTCTGTTGCTCTATTAATTTCTATTTAAAATATTAGCCCTTTATTTGCACCATTGACCCTTGTTAATGGGGTAAATCAAAGTAAAAACCAGACACAGTTGTTTGACTACAACTGTTTAACATCCATTTCAAAGAAATGGGTGCTACATACCTAAATGCATCGCATCACACCTCTTAATTTTATTTTATTTTTTCAGGCATTCTAATTTTCCCTAAGGCAAGACACTAGAATAATCACTTTATTGTTAACATTTACTGACTATGACCCTCAGAAGGTGGTAACATTTTGACCCCATTTGATTACATTAGTCTTAATAGATCCTAATGGAAACACAAGTAAATCCTCTTTCTTATCACTCATTCTCATTAATTTCAGCACTCACTACAACTTAACCACTCAAAGGGCTCTAAAGCACACATGGAGTACAAATGAAAGAGAACTTGCACTGCTTTTTGCTTATACCTTTCATCTTGTTCACTGAACAAATTTAAGGTAATGCTAAAAACATAGTCCCAAGATAGAGCTGGCACAGTGCCAGTGCGGGGGTTAACACTGCTACGAAGCTCACAGCGCAGCAGCAGCCCATGGGAAACAAGACCCAGGAAGCTTTCCACCCAAGAGCTCACAGTCTCAGCAAAATCAAATACACAGGATGTACCTGGAAGCCCATAAAAGAAAATAAATATGACTATTATTATTACTATTGACTTAACTTCTTTCTGACACTGCAGAAGTATTAAGTCGTTAGGCTGGCTTTGAACAGAGCAAGCAGGGAAAGAGATGCCTTATAAGGAAGTGTGTCCTATGTGCAGAAGGTGATGCCAGCAAAGGTGTGAAGACTGTCATGGGAGAAGCAGGTGGCCAGAGCATCAAGCCTCACACTGCTGAAAGAACAGCCTTCTGGCAAGGACGGTCACCTACAGGTGCTCACATCCACTGTCCCCAAGATTGCTGTGGCAAGTGAAAGAGAAGCGCACAGCTCCGATGGGTAGCTGTCATCTCTATTTCCCTACCTGATGCCACCTTTAGAAAACAGAGGCCCTGACGCGAGAAATCGGAGTAGCCCACAAATGAGCCAACTGTGCTGAAATCTGGTTTGACTGCAGAGGTCAGGACAGCTCATCAGCCAGCTGCTCTTCTATGTAACTGTAACGAGACACCCGCAGCTTGCTGCCCCACCAGTGTAACCGCACATCTTGTTCTTTGTAATCATGCTCACCGCTTATACGCTGCTGTAGAGACATAACTAATCCTCACAGATCCCACTGAGAGGCAGGCAGAAAAGTATTACCATCCCCATTTCACAGATGGAGAGAAATATATATTACCTACAGGAGTCGGTTAATGACTGGAATAACCTGGTGCACTTCCACAAGCCTGGGAAGATTCAGCCTCACGCATGCCGGCAGCCAACTTGGCCAACAGAGGTCAAGCCATTTGTCAAAACCCATAGGGTGTTATTGTGAGACACAGGATGAAAACTCAGAGCACCCAAACCAGCTTTGTTCTCAGGTCACTGTACAAACCATACCCAGTAACTGCCTGTGGTGGGCTGGTTTGCTTTTGAGGTTTTTTTGGGTAGGTGGGTGGAGTTGTTGCTGTTGTTTTGGGGTTGGTTTGTTTTTAAAGCAACCCATAAAGGATTCCAATTAAAAAGAAGCCCAAATAAAATTAAAACTTTTGCTACAGTTGCCCAAGTGGAAGGAAGTAAACTCCTCACAATTTGATTAATTCTGAAAATAATTAGTCTTATTATTTGTATTCTGTAGCATCCAGAAAATACCACAGCAGCTGCTGCCAGAAGACAGACAGTTACTTACAAATGAAATGCATAATATGTGAAAAACACAGGACAGCAATGGATAAATGATATGATACATACACAGTAAATAACACAACGAGGAGGCAGCATGACACATTTTTTCCTTCTTTTCATAGTAGGCTACATATGTTACTCTCAAATGCTGTGATA
The DNA here is from genome assembly GCA_035590215.1 of Microhierax caerulescens. Lineage (NCBI taxonomy): Eukaryota > Metazoa > Chordata > Aves > Falconiformes > Falconidae > Microhierax > Microhierax caerulescens. The sequence continues at coordinate 43,973,853 of JAVJGJ010000062.1, forward strand.
GGTGGGAAAAAAAAAAGTTTTAGTAGTCATTCTCTATTACTTGTAAGGTCTCAAAGTTAAAATAAAACAAATGTAACTAGCTATTTCTGTGTTTAAAACCACACACAATCAATAATAATCAATCAACCATCCAAACTTCCACAACAATCATGAAATGGTGTTCTTTGTTCTTTAAACTCTTTTGATATACTTATATTACCTTTTCCATCTTTCTTATGGATTTAGCATTGCTAGGAACTTTAGGAATGGAAAACCATCTTACCAGTTTGGTTTAAAAGATCATCTGACTCCAACTGGTGAGGTTTTAAATAAACATCATCATGAGACCAAGAGCCAGGCTGGGGAATTGACCCCGCTATTATTGTCAGATTGCTATTGCTCAGCCCCTTTTCAATGTACATTGCCCATCAAAACGAGGGTGATAGAGCTTACAGCCCTGCACTAAAGTTGCTTCTCATTAGCAGGAAACATTCACAAAGCCCTTTTAATTTATAGATCCATGTTTTAGCCAGGTCCACAGACAGAAACATCAATTCAGCGGCTAACTTACACACACACACCATTTTTACACTGCTGTGAACTTTCCCATCCTCTGGTAACGTTCAATTTTTTTAACTCTCTGCTTTAACAAGAGGCAGCAATGTTATTTTTCATCATCCTAAAAGGAATCCTGGGTAATCATTTTAGACTTGAGTGGAAAGTGAAAGAAGAAGAGGTTTTACCTCAAGGACTAAGCTACCTGCTGTCAACCTGAGCAGCCAGCTGCTCCAGCCAGGCCTCCCTCTGGTCAGGCACCAGCTAGAGCAGCAAGTCTCCCTTCTCAGTGATTAACAAATACTTCCATACCTGCTCATCTCATTCATCTGTACACACATACACACAAAATCATGATGCTTACTGGTCAGTTGCTTATTTTCAGGACCTCTGCTGAAGAGGGTTTCATGGATGGCACCACACTTGAGATTATTTTCTGCTTGGAGATGCCAGCAGAACTCATTGCTGCTATCTAAGTTTGCTCTACCTATACATCAAAAAAATACAGTTTTCTTTGGTTTTGAAGTGGATATAGGGTTAAATATACCTTACACAACTGAACTTAGAAGACATGAAGGTGAATTATATGACACTATATATCCCAAATCCAACATCAACATAAAAGAAATCTGGTTTACATAATCAATCCAGCTTGTTTACTAAACTACCTGGCTAACAGCCAAAAGACAGCAATTTAGAGGGGTTTTATAGATTCACTCTGAAAAACAAAAATCAGTTTTCTAGAAGACAACTTACAATTCGGCAACTCCGTAAGTTAAAAGAAACATGAAGGAATTCTGCCTTTTTCCAACCTTCTGTTACACAGCTTTACAGTGAAAACACACATCTTGGGATAAATCAACTTGCCTGTTTATGCTACCTTTCATGTTTCCACATGCACAATTTGCCTACTAGTTTTTAGGGATTATGTAAATAGTTATTAACATCATGTGGTTTCAACTAGGAAGAGAAAATCCCAGATAAAATTGCTTACCAAATGACCTTTATAGCTTTCCTTTAGCATGCAAAATTAAACAAGAAAGTCTTGTAATAATCACAAGTGCTTTTTAAGTAACATTATTTCAAGAGGAAGAATGACCTATGAAAATTTTCTTTTTAAAGAAATAAAACTGAATTTTCACAAACCACAAAGACACTCGATAGATAAATCAGAGGACAATCTCCAAACAATCTCGTATCAAAATGCATAAACATAAAATACTTGGGCACATTTTAAGTCCCCAAAAGACTGTAACAGGAATCCTCCGAACTGACCTCTCCGCTCCCCCTAACAATCATTCAGTACTTCAGGGATCTAAGCCATAGTGCAGTTGGGTCACTCTTGGATTATATGGCAAATGACAGATTTGATAAGCTTGTTACAGATATAAATATATGTACACTACGGGTAATTAAAAGCCTAGTAAGATGAGGTAAGAAAAACAGTCATAAAATACAGTATTTTTGTTTCTTTTACAACATGAAAGCATTTGTTTTTTCTAGTGAAAAAAAATTCTGACTTCTCATTAGAGGACTGTAATCCAAATTAATCAGTTATTTTTTTCAGCATGCAGAACTATTTTAGGTCACAAGCCAGGAAAAAAAAAAAAACAAACAACCTGAGACAGCTGATACGCAACCTAACATTTTCCAGCTCCAGCTATCATGTAAAAACACTGTAAATTTTATGCTAACAGGATCTCAGACCCAGCAGCATAGCAGTGAAAGGGCCAGACTTCTTGTATTGCATCAGGTAACTCTGCAGCTGTGCTGTGAGCCCAAGCAGGGCAGCAAGGCAGAGCAAAGCCTGCGGGTCGGCTCCCAGCTGCAGCCATGCAGGAGAACCAGACACACAAACCTCCTGCCTCAGTTTCCCCACCTGAAGCAACAACGTTTAGCCACCTCACACCAGAGCCCTGAAAAGGTTAACTCATGTGTGTGAAGTGCTTTTAAAATGAAAGCATGCTTTATTTCTCTCCTTTCATCGACCATCATCCTCGCAGAAATCCGAGTAGCCGGGAGCTTCCTATTCAGCCAGTTATAAAAGTCACAGTTCTCATGATAGCTCTGTGTGACCCACTTCTCCACCTCAAGCCTGCTCTGGTAGTATTTAAATGTTGAGGAGTTTATCAGTATATAACTGAAATGTTAAAGGGGGAAGTGTATTATTGGGGACAGGAAAAGGCAAAATTTATGACACATAAAAGGCACGGCTTATTCAGATAAAATTTATTATAGCCCATTTGAGTTAAAATATCACATACATATAAGACCTTAATGAAACCATAATCCAGATGGGAGCAGGGAGAAGACGAAGCACGCCCTGCACTTGTGCAGAAAGAATTTGCTTCTGAAGCCTGGCAGGCAGAGACATAACCGGCTGTGTGCATGCGTGTGTGTGTGCGCACGTGTATTCAGGCCAACATCAGCAGCGTAAAAACAAAGATCCCTACGGCCCTGGAAATTAATGGGAGGAAGTGAGTTGTGGAAACAAACCGACAATGGAAGATATCAAAGGTTTCAAATCTATTCAATATTAGACATAGTGGGGTAAAGGCACAATGAATCACAGCTGATTAGTGCTAAGACTAGCTCTTATTGACTATATGCACAGCAAGTAGCAAGACAGAAACCCAAACCCTGTATGAAGCTTCAGGGGTTTCCAAGACAAAAATGTGAAAACAGCCATTTCCATAGAAAAAGCTCTTCCACAAACTGCTTAAATGAAGTGGGTTTAGTCCATTCCATCCCTCCTCACACAGGGCAGCTGTGGAGGTTTCCACTTACCCTTCCTGTAACTGAGGCATGGCTACCCCACTGCCTGTTTGCAGATGAAGGAGCAGGACAGCAACTGGATTCCTGCCTAGTCCCATTAAATGTGCAGTGGCATAAGCAGAGCACAAGGAGCCTGGCCACTGGCCCTTTCTGCTGAGTCTGCCAGTGACTCACCAGCCAAGACACACGTACACACGCACCCCAAAAAAAGATGCATTAAAAGCAGACTTTTGTGTCTCCTTTTCAGAGACTTCTTCCCACACTGCTGCCTCCATCCCCTCTTGTGCATCTCCCACCAGCACTGGGCCATACAAGGGAGGTTTGCATTTATATCCCACTGCTGGCATCACTGTTGAAGAATTAAAGGCAGCAACATCAAAAAGACATCAGCCTAGCTCATTTTACAAATTTCAAATTCCTTCAAACCCATCTTTCCCCTGTAGTTCGCTTTGCAAATACAACATGTGCTATATACATACTTGGTTCAGTTTGCTGATATTGCTACTGCACCCAAATTTTCAAATACTGAATTAAGGAAGTCATGGTTCAAATCACCTATTATCAGTTGACTACATAATCAAGAAATATTACTGAATATTTACTTCCTACATTAAATCATGATCAAATATTTCTGGACAGCAAAATAGATGCCTTTAGCATCAGTGAACTAGAAAGCCCGAAGGCAGCGTGACAACAGATGTAGGAGCCGTTATTGTGTCAACAATTCACAAGCAGTGCTAGAGACAGCTGAAGCTTGGAGCTCAGCAACAGCAGTTGTCTTCGTGATGACCACACCACTGCTCTCCTGGTAAGGCTTTTCCTAGAGTTCACTGACATGCTCAACCTCATCTCAACCAAAAAATCTTCCTCTGTTTCTTGTCTTTATTGAGAAAATAATTAAGCCACAAAAGGTTATATCAATGCTAAAAGGCGGGACATAAATAAAGCAGGACATACGTTCCTGCAGAACACAAGACAGAATGGCAGGGACAGACAAAGTTACATCTAATTTCCTTCATTTTGAACAAGTGAAAGGTTTTCAGAAAATTCATATTAGGAGAAGTACTAAATCAATACTCTATGTTTGGCTTATGTCCTTCTATGAGCCTCATACTTCATTAAAATTGTAAGCTGTTATTAACAGTGTTACTTTTGAGATACATAAATGCACACATTATTCTTCACCCAGTAAACACACAGCAACTTCATAAACCAAGAAATGTATTATACTTGTAACTAGAACAAAAATTCCCTGGGGACGTATTTCTGGGCATCCAACATGAACCCCCACTTAGAAAGACTCACTTCTCCATAAGTACACCTGACTGCAGGTATAGTGAGCCATGTCGAACACACAGGACGGCATTAGCAACAATGGGCAGAATTTATAAAGTCTTGAAGTGAGTACTACATAGTACACTCTTGGTAGGTGGGCAGGTAATAAGCCTTATTAAAATGCAAGTTAACAACAGCTAAATCTTATTAATACTTTCACATTACTGTTTTACGAAATATAGCATAAGCCTCCTGTACAGAAAACTTTCTGGAAAATAATAAAAATTCAGCTCAGTGTCAGTGAATATAGTCAAAAGTACAAGAAACAAGATGGCTTAGCATGGAAAAATATTTTAAACAAAACAATACAACCAGCACTATCCTGTTTTTTTTCCTTCAAGTTCCTTAATTCAGCATAATACCAGCTAAAATTGTATTGAATTATCATACCAAACGTGATTTCACCATAGTTTCCTTGTAAGCAATGTTTACATCTCCTGGAGTTTGGTGGCTATCTGAAAACTAGTCCTTTTACTCTTTTTCAGTTTTAAGGCACATTTTTAGCCTTTTTATTTGCAGACAGTATCCGGAATATGGGCCCACTGAAGCCACAATAGCCAGTAAACAGACGATTTTCCTCTAGACACCTTTCTTGAAAAATTTCAATAGCCTGAGTCGCTACATGCAAACATCCTACGTTGGTGATATTGTTTGGTAAACAATGCTGCCCCTGAGTCTAGACAAGCACTACAGTACCATTTAAAAATGTCTACAAAGGGGCAAGGTGTCCAGCCCCTGGCCACCTGTGGGCTTGGTGGCACTACCTTGAGCTCTGCAGTAAACTGAACAGCTCATTACCGGACTTGGAATTTTTTAGCATTCTTTTTGAACTCTCACTCAAATAAGGAAGCGTCCCTTGATAAGCAAAAGGAGCACACACACACACAGTCTTGCAAAAAGTAGATGCTATGATTTGTGCTAACGAGACAGAAATAGCAGCATGACCGAGACCCAAGTACACAGTATAACACGTGCAGCTGTCTAAATAGCTCTGCTGTCCGTGCCACTGCGTGCTAATGGCATTCCCTTCTGCTTGGCCTCGTCTCTCCACTTTACACAAGAGCTTAAAAATTCAGGCACTTCCAGCTCCACCTAGACTAACTACTCACTTAAGCAAATAGGAAAAATAGCCACACAACTAGTTAAGATTTCACTTTGGAAAGGATTCAAGAAAGTTTGGATCATATGGCAAGTAGCCAAGCATCTCTTATTTCTGGAGTACTAAAAAAAATGGTGGCAAATTTTTACTTTCTTTCCATCTTTAAAAAAGACCTTTATAAAGGAGAAGTAGGAAATAAAAAGCATTTACAGTTCCTGTACAGCAACAATTCACATAATGTTGTGAAAATACCAGCAGAGTAACCTCTATAACAGTTTACCTGTCTTCTCCACAAGATGATGTTTTACTGGAGAAACTACTTTCTGGTGACGTACTGCATGCATTTTGTGCATTTCTTTTATGTCTGAAATGCTCTAGAACAATTTCAAGCACATGAACATTAGTCAGAAATATCCCCAGTGATTTACCAGTCCAGCACAGGTATGCCATACTGCTGCAACGCCTCCTAATTCTAAAACCTTGCCTTAACTTCAAGGGAAAAAAACATATTTTCTTTATTTTGAGATTTACACTCTAATTGCAATGTAATCCCAGCATAATGTGGTGAACCCAGGACCCTTGCCACTTCAGTTCCTTCCTTGTAGCTCCTGTACAACCAGAAAAACATTAAGAGCTAAAACTTTCAGCCAAAAGACCTTTCTTCTCTAAGTGATTACGTGTCCCTACAACAGAACCTACTCAATGCCAACAAAAGTCAGATCAATTTTAGGAGCTTTGGGAAGCATGCGTTTTTTTTTTTTCTAATTCCAGATGTTTTCACACAAACTTGTCAGTTTCAGGTTCTAAACTGGAATAAAATTTTGGATAGACCAAGTCGGGGGGGGGGGGGGGGGGGGGGGGGC